>CM032450.1:16784817-16872317 GCA_019049505.1 Pachyrhynchus sulphureomaculatus
ACGCCCAAATTGCAATTTCATAGAATGCAGCAATAAACGTTTTCGTCAATAAATCATTTTTTGACGCGTTAAGTCGTTACCTGACAGTAAATGTTTGACACCAGCCAGCCTAAAAAAAAAATTAATTTGATCTCCTTAATTTGAAATATCAATAATTCCAAAACAGTTCAATTTAGACATTAGAATTTTTAGTAGGATTCAGTAATAAAATAATATACAGGACTTTCCATCGAAAAAAATCAAGATGGCATAATTTCTTCAAACTGACAGTTCAAAATATTTTATTGTCAACGTCAGCATGTGCGCCATATAACACCCTATAACTTTTATTTAAACATTATTTTGATACACTCATTAATAAATGGAATCATTATTTATGCATATGGGGCGCCCTGTACATATATATATATATATATATATATATATATATATATATATATATATATATATATATATATATATATATATAGATATATATAATATATACTGTAACATTCATTTTTTCCTAGATTTTAAGATCATGTTATGTTACTGTTTTTCTCCTTATAATTTACATTTTTTTTTCCATTTTTATATCAAGCAGTGTTTACTAACTTTTAAGCAGTGTAGTTCACTCGAATTTAAGAGCCGTTTATACTACAATGTGCATTGCGGATTTTCTACCGGATTTATTTAATTAGTTTTTAATGCGTCAATTGACTAGACATTTGTATCCGGGAAGTAGCCATCTTGAAGACGTGATTTAGGCGGAAGGGAGAACAATATTTAAGGGTCCGGATGACACGGACAAAGGCTTTTTCCAACATGAAGCCGTAGTAGGCTTTTTTCCAACATAAAGCCGTAGTGGGCTTTTTTCCAACAAGTAGCCGTCGTAGGCTCTTCCCATGATGTAGCCACAAGAGGCTCTTTCCATGGTATAGCCGCAGTCAGTTCTTTTTTCTCAGCCAAAGTAAGGGCTTCTTTTTTTTAGAAAGCCGCCCAGTAGGCTTTCACTATCAAATAGCCGTACTGACATATTAGTGATGGAGTAGTGTGAAAACGGTTTTAGTGCTCAATTTAAGGCCTTTTCCCTTGAAATAACCTGTTTATTTCCCCCTTTAGGGGCCAAAGAAAAGTTTAGTAACCCAATGGAAACTGAAGTAACCAAGGGGGAGACATCTGTGTTTTGAACATCCCACCAGGACAGGCCTACAAGCTCGTAGGAAAACCGTAAGTCATCAGAATATCCATCCGTAGACCTATTTTCCCGCTGATAAGTGCGTTTCACATCGTATTGAACTGATAACTCGTGAAGTGAACGTCACAAACCTTCAACACCGGATGTAACAAAGTTTTAATTAAAAAATTCTGATTTAAGGACTCTATCCAGCAATACCACCTATTAGGCTAAGGTTTTTTTGTAATATAGGATATTAACAGAACCGTAAAGTTAGAACTTTTAATTTAGTCATTAATAAACCTTTTTTTTTTCTTGTTTAAGGCTAGTGTTTCACTGTACTACCTATTTTACTTTTTAGGACAAAAGGGTTGTACCATATCAAAATTTTCCTTAACAACTACGTAACCCTTCAGTGTTTTTTAATTTTTTTAGCTGAAGTTAGATCCTTTTTATTTTAAAATGAATTGTGCCCAAAATTTGTACAACCAAAAATTTTAAACAACTGTAGTTATAGTATATATAGTATATATGGTATATATAGTAGTGTATTTCCAAAAGACGTACAAAAATTATCTCTTACCCATATTACTCTACCAAGAAAAACTGAGCTAGTTTAGTTCTTTTAATATTAATACCCACTCAATCCGTTCTCAGAAATTATAAAAAAAAGTATAGAAAGGAGGGGCTACAAAAATAGCGCCTCAATGTGCGGGCGAAATTGAACACACCACAATATATATATATATATATATATATATATATATATATATATATATATATATATATATATATATATATATATATATTGAAAGATAACTGATTTGGAAAAATTAATTGTTATTTTTAGCTCGGCAAGTACATGAGCGTATAAAAATTACGTTCGTTGTTTATAAAACAAATTACGTAGAGAGGATAAAAAAAAAGCTTTTAAAAATAATTAGAAGTAACTTGACGATGCAGAATGAAAATAATACCCCTAAAGCAATTTAAAATAAGTAACGTTAACTGGAAACTCTAAAAAGGTTTTCTAGTTCTCTACTTTTTAATTTTTAGCAAGTGTTTTTATCTTAAAATAAAAGGAAATGCTGTAGAAGCTACTTATTTCAAAAAGTTCGTTAGAACTTAATGATTAAATATGTTTTCAAGCTTATAAAACAAAAAAGACACCATTTTGAGCGAAATTTTTAAGTGCTTAAATTTGTAAAATATGACAGCCATGAACTATTATCAATAATTTATCGGTATTATTGTTCAAAATATATTTTTTCTTTTACAATACATCCCTGAAATATACGTAGAAAAATTATATATTGGTTTGTCAAATAAAGACCACCAGTAAAACGTCCCCTCCACCTAGGCAAGCTGACGCGTTTTAAAACGGGGCAAAACATAGCATGGAAGAGAGAAGAAATTATTAAAATAACAAAAACTTGTTACTAAAACATGTACCGTTGCAAAAATCAAACACATTAACATCGGTTCCGAAGAAATACCTGAAATAGAAGTAGACGAAATAAGAAGAGCAATTACGGAAATTATTTTCTTACCTATAAAAAACACAAAATTTTACTATATTATCGGTCAATCAATGTTTTGAAAGCGGCACCCATGGAGCATCACTTGAACCAAATATTGAATACCATTTTCACCATTTTGAAGCTTGATCTATCATATGAACACAGGGGAGGAGTCTGCTCCTTCATTTCTAACTGTTCATAGATGGACTGTAGAGTTTAAACGTGGTCGTACAAGCGTCAATGATGATCCACGTTCAGGACGTCCTAAAACTACCACAACTGTTGTGCCAGTACAAGACATGGTAATGGAGGACAGTCGATTAACCGTGGATGATTTAGGTGAGGCTATAGGCATCTCACATCGATCAATACCTGAGATCTTAACTAATATTTTGGGTATGAGAAAGCTATTCACAAGATGGGTGCCGCATTTGCTAACATCGTAACAAAAACGCACTCGAGAGAAACTTTCTAAAAAATATTTGGCTCATTTCTCAAAGAATAAAACTGATTTTGTGCGTCGATTTGTAACCCAAGTCTCATCCATGACCTAAGATTACGAGTATGATCCTTGTTGTTCAGCTCCAAAGCAGCCAAAGTAATCAAAGTTGCCCAAAATAATTATGTATGTTTTCTGGGGTGCAAAAGGAATTTTATTAATTAATTACCTTCAAACCGGTAAAACAATCACAAAAGAGTATTATTGCAATCTTCTGGACCAGCTGGATGAGATAATTCGTGAGAAAATGCCCCTTTGCACAAGAAGATCTTTTATCATGACAGTGCACCCACTCACAGAGGTGCTTTGACAACGGCAAAACTAGTCCGATTAAAGCACGAATTGTTGGTACATCTAGCGTATTCGCCAGATCTGGTTGCGTCTGATTTTCATCTGTTCCCAAACCTCAAAAGATTTCTACGTGGGAAGCGTCTTCCAACAAATGATAAGGTGATAGCATCCGTAGATGGGTATTTTGAAGGTCTTCCGGAAAATCACTTCAAAGATGGGGTAAATGAATTGGAAAAATCTTCGGAAAAAATGTATTGAGCTTAAGGGAGATTATACTGAAGAATAAATGTATTTCGATTCATTATTTCGTCTTGTTTCATTTACGCTTTCAAAACTTACTGACGACTATACTAAACAAATGTTTAGGCGGATGAAAAATTCCACAGGACAGGAAAAATGTTGTACGGCATTAGAAAGGAGATAAGGCAGAGCTGAAAATTACAGATCAATACGTATTCTGTGTCAAGTTCATAACTTGCTCTTAAAAATCAAAACAATGAACAAGCAGGTTCTAGAAAACATTAAGAGTCTAACCTAGAGTGTTAGAGTATGTACGTATGTATGATTAATTCGAAATAAGGATTTATACGCTATAACGATAACAAAGCATTTGACTTGACCGAAATATGGGCAGTTATAAATGCGTTACAAAACTACCCTGTAGATTTAAGTTGTACTAAATTTATCGAAATATATAATAAGTAGGCTGAAAAGTTTTTTGCTCTAGCTACTTTAAACACATTTTTTTTTGCAAAATTAAACTTCAAGAACGATACAATCAGTCCAACGCTTTTTTAATATTTCTATACCTTTCTTGTAGAAGAATTTGTCTTTGCCTTCAAAATAAGCCTCAGTTTCAACGATAACTTCTTCATTGGAGCCAAATCTCTTTCCCGCGAGCATTTTTTTGAGATCTGCCAATAGATAATAGTCGCTAGGGGCCAAATCTGGAGAATACGGTGGATGAGGAAGCAAGTCGAACTTAAATTCATGCAATTTTGTCATCATAACCATTGACTTGTGACACGGTGCATTGTCTTGATGAAAGAGCACTATTTTCTTGTTCATTTGGGGCCGTTTCTTTGAGATTTCTGCCTTCAAACGCACCAATAACTGTAGATAATATTCGCTATTGATGGCTTTTCCCTTCTCAGCATAGTCGATGAAAATTATTCCATGCGCATCCCAAAATACAGAGACCAAAACCTTCCCAGCCGACTGTTGTGTCTTTGGTCGCGTCGGGCGGCTTTCATCGGCTGCTGTCCACTCAGGTGACTGTCGATTTCATTCTGGTGTGTAGTGATGGATCCATGTTTTATCCACTGTCGCATATCGCATGAAAAAATCCTTTTTATTGTGCTTCAACAGGTCCAAACAGCGCTCAGAATCATCAACATGTTGTTATTTTTGGTTCACTGTAAGCAAACGCGGTACCCATTTCGAACAGAGTTTTCTCATGCCCAAATGTTCATGCATATAACCAACACGTTCTTTTGATATCTTTAGGGTGTCAGCTCATGCAATTTCACTTTACGGTAATCCAAAATAATTTTGTGGATATTTTTATGTTGTTCGGGCGTCTATAGCGTCAGCATCATTTGTATCTGTACGACCGCGTTTAAATTCAGCATACCAGTAAATGATGAGTGATTTCCCAGGAGCAGCGTCTCCGTAACACTTATCAAGCCATTGCTTTGCTTGAACAGTATTTTTTCCTATCAAAAACAGTATTTAATCAACTCACGAAATTCGATTTTTTCCATTGTTTTGAAAATAAAAGTAGCGCCACTAAAACCATTGTAACTTATAAACTAATAGTCGAAATATCTTGAAGTTTTGATACGTATCGTTTGATGGTTGGTACTTCCAAAAAATCATATGGATTTTTTGAAAAGCGCGACATCTATGTGCCAGACCAAAAACTTTTCAGCCTCCGTAACATAAAGAAATTCTCACTTTTATTTTTTATTTAGTATAAAACGATTATACTTACATTTTTCTGTAGCAAACCCGTATTTCTGGTTAAAATGTAAACACGCTGGTTGCTATTTTCATATACCAAACGATAACAACGATAAAAATGAATGAAAAATTAAATACTGCCTAAATAATTTGTAAACATTCACTGCAAAAAGTTGGGATTTCTGAATTTTTTTCTTGAAAATGTAAATCGTATAACTAACATAAAGAGAACCGGTTAAATTAAATGATTAAAAACAAAATAGCTGAATCGTAATTTGAATTGTAAACACCACAGTCTTGTTTCAGCTGTAAAATACTGTACTCAAAACCAAACTAGATGTTCAAAGCTATCCTAGAAGAGGATATTTTACAAAATTCAGTGGTGTTTATTTAAAAGCAGTCACAATGCTGACAAAAATAACCCACGTCATGAAAAAAATTGAGAAATGATTGAGAAAACTGAAAGTCTACAAGTATTTATGAAAATTAGAAATAAAAAAAATTCAAAGCAACATATAGTGGATAGTTTTTCATTTTTCTATATTCGAATGTATATGCAGTCGTCTAATAATGGTTTTATACTATAAGTTTTAGAGTTGTTATTCTTCTGATGCGGAAATGGTATAGATTTTAATCATATTTAAAGATATATTTCCTCTTTTTACTTCCCTTTCTAAAGAACATTAATGAAATCACTCACCGAGATTGTTACATTTCTTTAAGCTTCAGGGTCCCTAGATCCCGAAAAACATAGTCCCCCATTTTTGTTGGTCTGTGGATCTGTTTGTCTTTTGGCACAATAAATCTGGAACAAGACAAATATCAATGTCACATTTGGCATATACATATATAATACTTGAAGTAGAAATGTGGCCTATAGTTTTAACACGGTACCGCCTTAAGAAAAAAGGGGAAAACTAACTCTTTCAATATAATAAATTTTATATATTATCAACATCATTAATTATGATCTTTTTGCTTGGTTTCTTTTGGTAAGAGGTTAACAAGTGGAGGAAGGTATTAAAATGGTTTCCTCGTATTTATCAAGTTAAGTACCCTTTACAGGACTTTTGGAGTGTGGCGGCCTGTGGCTTCGTGACGTAGTACTTGCTTGCGGTGCAGAAGGTCTCGGATTCAATCCCCGCAGGTCGGTATACTTATTTATTTATTTATTTAAGTATATTTGGCTTGGTCACATACATAGGTTTTTTTTTTTTTTTTTTTTTTTATTATTGGTCTAGCACACGTGCTGCAGGGAAGCCCCTAAAAGGCTACAGGAGCGATACGTGTGCGGAGAAAGCGATTCACGTTGTTCTTGAATCGCTGTAAATTGTACTCGGTGGGAAACACAGTCCTGGGCAAATTATTCCAAAGGGATGATGTTCTCCATATAAAAGACTGCTTGAAAAGCGTTGTACGAGGAGTAACAAGCTGAACTTCATACGGATGTGAAGTATTAGCGCGACGTGTACTTCTAACATGCACCGCTCTGGGGGGAATTAGGCGGGCCACATCCTTCGAACACTTTCCATGAAAATACTTGTAGAATAGGCTCAAGTCGCCCACCGTTCTTCGATGTTCCAGCGAATCAAGGCGGGTCGGTCAGTTTCGGGTCTCCAATCAGACGAACAGCTCTTCTATGAATAAAATCCAACAGTGTACGTTTGGGAGCAGAGCCCCAAACATGGGAGCAGTATTCCATAGTTGGTCGAATTTGAGCTTTGTAAATTAACAGTTGTTGTGGAGTGTAAAGCTTTCTGGTTCGAAATAATATGCCTAACTTTTGAGAAGCTCTCCTTGCTATGCCTGCTACATGTTCATGCCAGGACATATTTGCTCCCAAATTAACGCCCAACAAATTGAGTGACGATGTTAGAGGAATGGAGTGCCCCGACATAACTATGTCGGGTTAGTAGTTGTTTGCAAAACTGCAATAATGTCCGTGGCAACACTACCGCGTTGTCTAAAAGATGCTGTGAAATACAAAACTATATGTTTCGGGACTTAGACAACGTTGACAGGTATTACGCAATTCTCGTCGATATTCTTAGGATATGAAAAGGGGTAAAATCCCTACTCAGACGGGGAGATGAACAATAAAAAAAGAGAAAGATTTAAAGTTTGTTATTTGTTTATTACTCTCAATTATTTCTTGTCAAATATGGAAGGCATGGGATAGGGGTTAGCAATATTTCTTTATATATATTGTGGAATTCGAGGAATCTAAAAAATGTTGTTATTGTACTGCTTGGATTAGGTTATTTTGTAGTATGAACAAGTGAAATTCAATACTCATGTCAGAACTACATGCTTGCAACGAAATGATGGGTAAATCACTTTACCGATTTTTTTGTCTAATAAAACTAAATTTTTTTCATTTTTGATTTTGTAATTACAATTAAAGATATTCTTGTAATGCAAAATAAATCAACTTTCTCACACAATCGCCCCATCCTACGGACCAAATCCTAGATTTTCCCTGGAAACCTAGCAAAAAGTTGGTAAGAAGCTATTTAAAGCAAGCCTTCGTAAACTGTTCTAAGCTGCATTGTATCAAATATAATAGGGCGAATTTGACGGAAAGTAATTTTAGTTGAAATACCCTAGAGCTAGCGAATTTAGGAATTGTTCAAGTTTGTTCACTTAGACCGTTGTCTCCCTTCGGTCGATTGTCGACAGTTATTTAGAACAAGTCTGGAGTACATTTGGTTGTGACTGATTAATATAAATGTTTTGACGTTGAGAGCATGATATAGGGTGAAGAGAAATTTATATATTTATTTATTTAAAGAAAGTTTATTGGATTTTCGGAGGGTCATTGACTGAAGGCCTTCAAAATAAACAGAAGATCATTTAACTTATAAGTTTATATACCGTAGAATGGAAATTCAATGAATTTGTAAAAATCATTGAAAAAAAAACTTAATAAATTTAGGACATCTTTGTTATAAACTTTTTTAATAATCCAGAGATCCTGAATGTGGAGTAATGAAAAAATCTTGGAGGGCATTTTTTTACGAGTACAAAACTTCCCTTTGCTACAGAAGTAAAAATAAAGGTAGAAAGGATTATTTGCTTCTAGCTATTTTCAATGCTAATATAATAAAGGTCATAAAATAGCGTCGCAGTCCCATTATCTAATACTAACTCAAATTAACTTTCCAGCGCTTTACGATATTTTTGTCACAAGCAATTTTTAACGGCAACATCAAAACTATCATTGGATGTCACGGGATCTATGTGATATCTGTTTATCGGTTTCTAAAGAGCATCAAAGATGTCACGATGTGTCCATATCTTGTAAACTAATTATAAAGTCATTTAATTACACATCCAAAATAAAGGGGTTAAGTAACAAAATTATTTCCAATCATCAATTTTGAGGGATCTAAACAAATAGCCTCGATTTCAAATTATAAAACACGCATAGTCAAAGAAGCGTTGGAAATAGAAAGAATGGACAGCTAAATAAGCCAGATGATGCGCTGAATATCTCCACCACATGGAAGGGTCTACTAGCTAAACCAATGAGTAACCAAAACATCGAGAACGCAACAGTCAGCATAGCGCCGCGCCAGAACCCGTAATTACCACCCAGCCGGCAAACACTGATGCCCGGACGAACACTCCTGATCACCCAACTTACAATCTGCGTAGACGCCGACCTATAAAAGACGGCTTCGAGCGGCAGCAGCAGCAAGATCACAGTATCGAGTAGCAGTAGCAGCAAGAGCACTTGAAAATGCCAAATGAGATTTTGGAAACCCGGAATTTTAATGTATTACATTCTACCATTCGTGAAAACCTCTATTGTAATATATATATGATATAAATATATATATATATATATATATATATATATATATATATATATATATATATATATATGAAATTAAAAAAAATAGCAGCTACAGAGGTTATTCAAGTTTCAATTATTTATATTTTCTCTTAAAAGAACGACGTTTTTTCCCCTACACGTGTTTCAACATTTATTTAGTTCTAAAAAATTTAAGAAAATAAAGTTTTATACCAAAAGGTTTTTGTTAAAAATAAATTAATCTTTTTTGTTTCAATTAATATATATATATATATATATATATATATATATATATATATATATATATATATATATATATATATATATATATAATATCCTTTTGCATGTCAGTTGTGTGACCTATCCAGAGTGGAAATATTGGATTTAGACCCCCTCAGCCGCAATGACAGCCTCCATCTTTGGCCTGAAGCGCTCGCACGCTCTCTTTAAAGCAGGGCTGTCCATACTGGCAAACGCTGCTTCGATAGCAGTGCGAAAGGTACCACATTAGGGTGTCTGGACTTATTAGTAACTCTTCCGATTACGTTCCAAACATAGTAGTCTAGGGGGTTCAGATCCGGACTGTTTAAACAGAAACACGTCCACGTTATCCGATAACCAGTTTTGGACTATGACCGCTCCCTGATTTGTCGGTGAGGTATCGTTTTTCTCAGTAGCGGTTCAGTAACGAAAACATGCCGAACGCCTATATTTCAATGAAATCCACCTGGTTTACTTCGCGCCCGCGCAAGTCAGGCACACCGAGAAAAACAATACCTCACCGACAAATCAGGAAGCGGCCTAAATGGGTCGTGTGTGCCGATGCATCATCCTGTTGATACACATACACGCGTCATATCGTACACAGTTGATCTCGGATATCCGAAGAAGCGAATTATTTTTCAGTCACCGAACAACCAGCGCGAAGACTTTTGATAATCGCGGCTCTTCGGTTGTACTCCGCACTTGTTCGCAACGGCTCGGTCATTTCGAGGTTGTGACTGTTTACTAGAAG
Organism: Pachyrhynchus sulphureomaculatus; assembly: GCA_019049505.1. Taxonomy (NCBI): domain Eukaryota; kingdom Metazoa; phylum Arthropoda; class Insecta; order Coleoptera; family Curculionidae; genus Pachyrhynchus; species Pachyrhynchus sulphureomaculatus. Next base: position 16,795,078 of record CM032450.1, read on the forward strand.
TATATGGCTTTCGCAAACGTCAACAACGACTTATAGCGGAACTACTACATGGCGGGAAATTCAAAATTAAATTTGTCCGGATTTAAGCGCCACATCCACACACACACACACACACACACACACATATATATATATATATATATATATATATATATATATATATATATATATATATATATATATATATATATATATATATATATATATATATATGTATATATATATGAAGTTTTCACGGATAGTGGAATGCAATACATTAAAATTCCGGGTTCAATCCGTTCGTCTAACAATGAATTTGCACGACGTTTCGCTAAAATCTCATTTGGCATTTTCGAGTGCTTTTGCTGCTGCTGCTACTCGAAACTACTGCTTCTCCAGAAGCTAACTGCTTTGAGCGGCAGCAGCAGCAAGATCACAGTATCAAGTAGCAGCAGCAGCCAAAGTACTTGAAAATACCAAATGAGATTTTGGCGAAACGTCATGCAAACAAACGGATTGAAACCCGGAATTTTAATGTATTATATATTCATATATATATATATATATATATATATATATATATATATATATATATATATATATATATATATATATATATATACATATATATATATATATATATATATATATATATATATATATATATATATATATATATATTATATATACCATATTATATATTAATTAAATAATGAAGTCTGTTCATGAAAATATAAATTAAGTTACAACATTTGTCATATAGTTAAATATTTTATTGGCTATTAATAATGAATTTCGAGAATTTCGTTTAAATCTATATGGGTCAAGTGATAATTTGTTTTGTCGTGTTATTTTAAATGTAATTTCATTTTTGCGTGATTAATTGTACGTCAACCACGAACATACAGACGCAAAATAAATGCTAAAATCGAAGAATCTATTATAAACATGGTGCGGTACTCAGTGTCTCGGGTTCAATCCCCGGCCAGTCAATAGACCATTTTATTAATTTACTTAGGTATACATATTTCACTTTATTGCATATATAACTAATAGTTATGGCATAAATCCAATAACATCCATGTCAGCATTACCACGTTATCTATAAACGTTACTGTGAAAATACAAATGTATGTTTCGGTGCTTGGACCACGCAGCCGGATATCATGACGTCCTCGCCCATATCCACATGACATAAAAAAGGGTTAAATCCTTATTGAGGCAGGGAGGTAAACGATAACAAATTACAACTCCACATTTTAAATGATAAGTACTTTATAAAAAGATAATAATTGCAAAAAAAGTTTAAAAAGAACTTCAAAGATATTTACAATTAAAACCTAACAATAAGTTATCCCTCTCTGTTAAAATTGAAAAACATGATTTTCAGATTTCTTTACTCTAAGAAGTGGGAAAAGGACGTATAATACAAAACATTCCAAGCAACTTTCTCAAACCTTCTCCATTACCCTCTTAACACCTTCAAATTTAATTAGAAGTAATTATAACAAAAATTCGTTCATAGTCTTAACCAAAAATTAGAAACAGTTCTTATGACACTAAAAAGTATACAAAATTTACCTCATTCTTCTAAGCGACATCGCTTAAAAAATATAGGTTCCTATCTGACTTCTATACGTGCCACATTGGAAATCGATCTCTGCAGAAATTCAAAATTTCAGTAATATTTTCGCGAATACCATAATTTCCTTAGCGAGGGAGGTAAAAAGAAATAAATATTAGCTAAATATTTTCCTTATTAGTCTCAAAAAAAATTGTTAAATCAAATCTTGTAGACAACACTAAAAAGGCGATTTAATTTAATTTGTATTACAAAACCGAAACAGGTGCATGCTGAAATATTTATGTACCGTTTCATTATAGCTGGAAAATTTCATTACGGCCGGAACACGTTACAAAACATTTATGATTTGCATTTTTAATCATATATTTTATCATATACAATTTTGTTTTCGAACTAAAAGTAAACACAACAGATTTTTTTGATCAAATATTTCAAAATTGTTATATTTTGTGCTTTACGAAGTAGATTACGAAGTAGATCTATTAAATAAATAGATAGACAGATACACAGTATGGAAGTTTATACATCTTTATCAAAGAAATGCCGTTTTAGCGGCGATCGAAAATGCAAGAAAACTGTTGCTTTGGAATATCTCGCCTACCAAGAATGCACAACCTAATGTCACAAACCCATCTTTGTTAGTGCTGGAAAAACGCACTCAATCTACTATACTACCACAATACTATTGCATCTGGTTAGAAAACGATTTGCCAGCTGAACCCTTTGATTCAAACTGTCAACTTCTAGGAAAAATATCTTCAATTATTTCCAGTAAAGAGTCATAAATGCCCAATATTACTTTCAGACAGCGTCTCGCAAAATGTATCTCAATGAGGCTTCTGGTGCCGATACCTATCATGTAATCTTCATGCTAACGAAAATTATATTATCACACGCTTTTAGCACTCTCAGATGGAGGGTCAGAGCTAAAACAAACACTTAGCCAAGAGAAAGTTCGAAAATATTCTTGGATTGTTCACCTTTAGCTGATTTGAAAGGACCAAATATTGTTCAATTTAGGTACTTCTTTGTTATTTAGTGGCACTAAATCGAACATTCTATATAGACAACTTAGAATGTTCATTTTGCTATGTTAGATACATTTATTTATATAAATTAACACGTAAGCTGAAAAATTTTTGGTCTGACACACAGATGTCGCCCTTTTCAAAAAATCCATATGATTTTTAGGAAGTACCTACCTTCAAACGATACGTGTCAAGATTTCATGACATTTCGATGATTACTTTACAAGTTACAGTGGTTTTAGTGACGTTACTGATATTTTCAAAACAATGGAAAATCGAATTTCGTGTGTTGATTAAACACTGTTTTTTGATGGGAAAAAATACCGTTCAAGCAAAGCAATGTCTTGATAAGTGTTACAGGAACTCTGCCCCTGAAAAATCACTCATCATTTACTAGTATGCTGAGTTTAAACGCGGTCGTACAGATACAAATGTTTCTGAACGCTCTGAACGCCCAAATGAGATGGTTACACAGGAAAACATCAACAAAATCATCAAAATTATTTTGGATGACCGTAAAGTGAAATTGCATGAGATAGCTGACACCCTAAAGATATCCACAGAACGTGTTGGTCATATTTTGCATGAACATTTGGGCATAAGAAAGCTCTGTTCGAAATGGGTACCGCGTTTTCTCACAGTGAGCCAAAAACAACAACGTGTTGATGATTCTGAGGGCTGTTTGGACCTGTTTACGCACAATAAAAAGGATTTTTTCATGCAATATGTGACAATAGATGAAACATGGATCCACCACTACACACCGGAATCAAATCGGCAGTCAGCTGAGTGGACAGCAGCCGGAGAAAGCCGCCCGAAGCGACCAAACCGCTGGGAAGGTTTTGACCTCTGTATTTTGGGATGCGCATGAAATAATTTTCATGGACTATGCTGAGAAGGGAAAAACCATCAATAGCGAATATTACATAAAAGTTATTGGTGCGTTTGAAGGTAGAAATCGTAAAGAAATGACCCCAAATGAACAAGAAAAAAGTGCTCTTTCATCAAGACAATGCACCGTGTCACAAGTGAATGGTTACGATGGCAAATTTGCATGAATTGAAATTCGAATTGCTTCCTCATCCACCATATTCTTCAGATTTGGCCCCCGGCGACTATTATCTATTCGCAGACTTCAAAAAAATGCTCGCGGAAAAAAGATTTGGATTCAATGAAGAAGTAATCTCCGACAAACTCTTCTACAAGAAAGGTATAGAAATGTTAGAGAAGTGTTGAACTGATTGTATCACTCTTCCAGGAGAGTTTATTGATTAATAAAATCGAATTTTGCGATAAAAATGTATTTTAAGTAGCTAGACCAAAAACTTTTCAGCCTACATATTATTTATGTATTATTGTGTTGCATTTATTGTTGAGTTAAATTCAAAATTTATTTCATTTTATTTTATATCTTAAAAATTATACTTTAAAAGACGTTTTACTTAAGTACGTTTCTTATAAAATATAACTAATTTTCCCAAATTATTTTTATATTTTTCGAAAACAAAAATTCTCTAGGAATTTTAACTATTTTTTAATCAGCTTGACATATAAAGAGCTGAAGATCGGTGCCATTAAAATTGTTCTTCTCATACAATTCTAAAAACTATACACGGCGCTGTTTAGTTTAACGAACATTTCTCTAATAACTCAATTAAAGATTGAGCACAAATTTTCAAGAGAATTTATTAGTTAAAGTTTTGTTTTGATATTAGATTTAAAGACCATTTCCCGCTTTGAGATACAAGTTAGCCATAATGTACAAAATCCTTTTTGAACCATTTTACAGCCGAATGGGATATCAGATTTCTTTACAAAAGAATATTCAGCCATTAGAGTTGAGCAATCCGAGTTTTCGTGTTATTCGACTTAATGAGCCCTATCATACCTTCTCGTTCTTGAATCGTATCTCCGACTTCCCTATTTCAACTGTAGGGTACCCATCTATTTTTGAGGTGTTTCTTTCACTTCCGTTCTTATTTTTTTCAACTGTCTAGCAACATTCAACTCAGTTTTGTTATACTTATAAAAGCTAAAGCAAAACAGCTCATCATGGTCCTAGAATAGACTCACTTCAGTTTAGCAGTTGTAAATGAACCATCTCTCTCAGTTATTATTAACGTCCGTTTGGCAAATAATGTTATCAAATCTTAAATAAAATCTTATAACTATTTTTTCCTTGTTGTCATTAAGTCAATGGCGACCATTTTTTTTTTTGGTTTTTTTTAGGGGACTACGAAGGACTTTCGCTTAATAAATATATGGCAAAAGGGCCCACAATTACTAGATACCCAGGGGGATTATGGAGAACCAAAACTTTGCACTTGCATGACGAGTACAGGGTTTACAAAACTCACACCTCCTCATCATATAGCCTTAATTGAGCGCCCTGCGACGTCCTTTTGTTCAGACGTCTGAATTTAATGGAGGTTCCCTACATATAAAAAAAATAATTACGTTTTTGAGTAAAAAAATTAAATGATGAACTTCTCTCTAAACTATTTTGTACTTTCGCGAATTATTTTGTTAAGATATTGCAATTTGGTAATATACTGCCAACAAATTTTTATAAAACACATGTCATTCCCAAAAACTGCCTAGTTCTCAAATTACTGCCGCTCCTCTAAGTAATCTGGCGAAGTTTTGTACGAGTTCAATACATTTTGGAAATTTTATATATTTTTTTTCTTTTGAAAAATGAGTGAAAAGCGTTTGGAGCGGCGCGCGGTATAAGGTTTCTCACTAAGTGATAATCAACAGTTATCCCTGGACGACCGTCCCAGGTGTAAGGCAATCACGGTTTCGATGGGCTCGAGACTCATTTCAAGCGTACCGGTTGAGGGAAGAGCTGAAGAAACCATTAGGCTTGTTGAGGCCATGCTGCTCTCAAATCGACAAATGAAGTGCTTGCTAAATAAGTTAGAATATCTGAACTACAACTTTCAAGATTGTGCAAGAAGACTTAGGGATGAAAAAAATTTCTACACGATGGATTGGCAAATTCTTTAAACCAGAGCAGAAACTAGCTAGGAAATAGATTCAGTCGCTTTAGAGAACGCGTAGAGTTATTTTTCTCATAAGTGGAGAGACTTGGGTAGGGAATGGATATTGGAATCTTCTTTCGAAAAAGGAACCTATCCGATAGAATCATAAAGGCTTTCCAGCTCCAAAGAGGACTGTAGATTCACTAAGTTATAATATAGACCCTATGTATTTAGAGCTCTGTAACTTATTTTTATTTAAACATTTGAAGAAATGCCGATCTTCGAAAGTTCAAAATGAATGAAAAAATAAGCGTACTATCATCAGCGAAGCTGTAGATTGAATTCTTGCTTCTTTCCAGCAGATCATTAATATAAATGAGAAAGACAGTAGCAGACAGTATGGAGCCTTGCGGCACACCGGCGTTGAGTCGCTAAGAAAAGGTTCTTTTAATGAAATAAAACAACTTGACAAAAGCTGAACCACCTGTGTGAGCGTAAGTAGTAACTATGCAGAAGAAAAATGTATATTTTTTAAGTTCTTATAAATAATTTAAAAAAAACCTCGCAATTTACAAGAAAAGTATCATTAAAAAGAAACAAAAGGCCTATTTAAAATGACACAACAGTAAACTTGTTTTAAATAAAAGTTTCAGCAGTACTGAATATAAATTTTTAAGTGGAATTTAGCTGATCCATTGAATAAATTTCTATTGAAACAATTACAATTTTACACTCGAACGATAACGGTGAAATAGCGCCTACCGACGACTTCCGCAATCGGTTCAGAAAGAACATTTCAGTCAATTTGAGTGCTGAAATTTTATGTGAAATATTACTTTTAAATATGCATTCTCTATCGATTTGAAATAAATATTTTTTAAAATCTTTTGAGTTGTGAAATATATTACGCAAGTTATAAATTCCTTATTGCCGTGGTATTATGCGAAAGCAAAATATTTTAAATATTTATAAGTAGGTACTTACAGTAAAATAAGAACTGCCATGGAGCCTCGCACGATAAATTTCTGTATGAAATTATGGAATAAAATGATTGTAACTTATGATTATATCGATCACCAATGTACTGAATATTTAATGTAATTAAAATGAAAAGACAGTGAGACCGTGACTGAAATCTTAACGAGATGGCAGCTTATTCGCATTAAGGTAAAAAATGATCTATACTGCAGATGGTTATTTCAATGAAAAAAAACTTTTTAGTTTAACACATAGATGTCGTCCTTTTCAAAAATATCCATATAATTTTTAGGCAGTACTAAACTCGGTCGTACAGATACAAATGATGTTGAACGCTCTGGACGCCCAAATAAGGTGGTTACACTGGAAAACATCAAAAAAATCCACAAAATTGTTTGGGATGGCCATAAAGTGAAATTATGTGTGATAGCTGACACCCTAAAGATATTAAAAGAACGTGCTTGTCATATTTTGCATGACATGAGAAAGCTCGGTTCGAAATGGTACTGCATTTGCTCACAGTGGGCCAAAAACAACAACGTGTTGATAATTCTGAGCGCTGTTTGGACCTGTTCAAGCGCAATAAAAAGGATTTTTCCACGCGATATGTGATAATGGATAAAACATGGATCCACCACTACACACCGGAATCAAATTGGCAGTCAGCTGAGTGGACAGCAGCCGGCGAAAGCCGCCCGAAGCGACCAAAGACGCAACAGTCAGCTGGGAAGGTTTTGGACTCTGTATTTTGGGATGCGCATGGAATAATTTTCATGAACTATACTGAGAAGGGAAAAACCATCAATAGTAAATATTATGTAAAGTTATTGGTGCGTTTATAGGCAGAAATCGCCCCCAAATGAGCAAGAAAAAAAAAATGCTCTTTCATCAAGACAATGCACCGTGTTAGAAGTCAATGTTACAATGGCAAAATTGCATGAATTGAAGTCTAGTACACGTGCTACAGCGATTCACGTTGTTCTTGAATCGCTGTAGATTGTACTCGATGGGAAACACAGTCCTGGGCAAACCATTCCAAAGGTATGATGTTCTTCATATAAAAGACTGCTTGAAAAGCGTTGTACGAGGAGTAACAAGCTGAACCTCATACGGATGTGAAGTATTAGCGCGACGTGTACTTCTAACATGCACCGCTCTGGGAGGAATTAAGCGGGCCACATCCTTCGAACACTTTCCATGAAAGTACTTGTAGAATAGGCTCAAGTCGCCAACCGTTCTTCGATGTTCCAGCGAATCAAGGCCGTCGGTCAGTTCCGGGTGTCCAATCAGACGAACAGCTCTTCTCTGGATAGAATCCAACGAATGCAGTGTATGTTTGGGAGCGGAGCCCCAAACATGGGAGCAGTATTCCATAGTTGGTCGAATTTGAGCTTTGTAAAGAATTAACAGTTGTTGTGGAGTGTAAAGCTTTCTGGTTCGAAACAATATTTCCAACTTTTGAGAAGCTCTCCTTGCTATGCCTGCAACATGTTCATGCCAGGACATATTTGCTCCCAAATTAACGCCTAACACATTAGTGACGATGTTAGAGGGATGGTGTGCCCCGACATAACCATGTCGGGTTCTGCAACGTTAACTTTTTTAGAAAAAACTGCCGCCTGGGTTTTTGTAGCGTTAAATTCCACTTGGTTACTATCACCCCAAGATAGAATTTCTTCCAGTCTTTGTTAAGTTGAATGACTTCCTGCTGTCTGCGGATATTCGTCTGAGTAGTCGATGTCCGAGCGTTCAAAGTGAATGAAGAGATAAGTGTACTGTCATCTGCAAAGCTGTAGATTGGATTCTCGGTCTTTTTCAGCAGATCGTTAATATAAATGAGGAAGAGAGTAGGAGACAGTATGGAGCCTTGGGGCACAGCGGCGTTGATAATGAAGGTGTTAGAAAGAAATCCGTCGACTGCCACTCGTAAAGAACGCTCTCTGAGGAAACATGAAAGCCACAAACAGAACTTTTCAGACATACCATAAGAACGTAGCTTAGCCAACAGCCCATCGTGCCAAACACGGTCGAATGCCTTGAATATGTCAAGAGCAACCGCTCGAGATTCTCCAAAGTGTTCAATTGCGTTGTTCCAAACATGTGTTACATAAGTCAGAAGATCTCCTGTTGATCTATTTTTACGAAAGCCATATTGGTGATCACTAATAATGTTGAATCCTTCAAGATATTTTAGAAGATGCTGATTGATAGCCTTTTCCATGACTTTCGATATTATTGAGAGTAGTGGGATTGGTCGGTAGTTATTTGGCAAGGTCTTCTTGCCTTTTTTAGGTATCGGCTGAACTGTGGCACATTTCCAGCAGGAAGGAAATATTCCCTTTCTGTAGGATAGGTTGAAAAGTCTACAGAAAACTGGTGTTAGTTCCCTCGCACAGTTCTTGAGAACTATGGCAGGTATTCCGTCAGCGCCAGAAGCCTTTTTGGTATCTAGCTTCATCAAAATACGTTTTATGATACGCTGTCTGAAGACAATATCGGGCATCCTTGACTGCACTATGGGAATAGTAGGTGGTGTTTTTCCTTGGAAATCGACAGTAGTGTGAAGCAAAGAGTTCAGCCAACAAGTTCGGTGGCGTTGCAACAGAATTATCTGGCCGTGTGAGTGGTGGTATGGTGGATTTGGTGAAATTTTGACTAACTGCCTTAGCGACTGACCAAAAGGACCTGAAATTGCCGGGACAAGCGAGAAGTTTGTTTCTAATCCGATGATTGTGTACCTCCTTGGCTTTGTCGATAATTTCTTTGCATCTGTTCCTGGCACGAACAAAGGTGTTACGATTTATGGTGTTAGGATCTTCACGCCACAAGATGTTTAGAAGCAACAGCTTCTTTGCATTTTCGGTCAAACCAAGGCTTGCCGTTGGAAGGGCATTTCTTCGAAAAAGGGATGTAAGCCTCCATACCGGCCAAAATAACATCGGAACTCTCCCTGGCGCAGTCAGATGAGTCGTCGGATCCAAAACAAACGTCCAACCAATTGCATCCTCATCCACCGTATTCTCTAGATTTGGCCCCCAGCGACTATTATCTATTCGCAGACCTCAAGAAAATGCTAACAGGAAGGAGATTTGGCTCCAGTGAAGAAGTTATCACCGAAACAGACCTATTTTAAAGGCAAAGACAAATCCTTCTACAAGAATTGTTAGAAAAGCGTTGGACTGATTGTACCGCTCTTGAAGGAGACTATATTGATGAACAAAGTCGAATTTTGCAAAAAAAAAATTAAGTAGCTAGTCTCATAATGTTACGTAATAAAAGCCAGTCACTGTTTTACCCTTATCCAAATAATCAATGATTGAAAATTTGAACACAACCGTTAGAAGAATCACGCTTACCAACAACCATACCGCTTAACAGACTTCCCCGCCGTTTCGTAGGAATTTACCAGACTTATCAAACTAGCCTCGTATATGACAACAGAGCAATAAAACTTGAACAAATGGCAAGACATTGTCAACATAACTTTTATCTGAATTTTATTGGATCATACAAATTGATTATTAGACAATATACCGTTTCAGACTCTTAGGCTCGCTATATATTTATAGGTAATATTTCATAAACCTGTCAAATAACTATTTGTACCAGGTTCATATAAATTAAGCACCACTATAAAACCGTATTATAACCAATTGAACTTTTAAGAGTTGCACGAAGGATTCCACGGCTCATAACCGATTTATAGGTGCAGCCAATTTGATTGGCGTATTGATGCAATATTTATGATACTATGAAATTTTAAGTGGCTCTTAGAAAAAGCGTGAGAATTAAAATGCAGCTTTAGAAAAAGGCAGGAAAACGTCGTTTTAATTAGAGCTTTAAAAAAGAATTGACTCGGGGAACAAATAAATTTATTTTATGGTAAGGAACGAAATTACATTTTGAACTAAGTAAGATCTTTATTAACTGGATTTAAATTATCACCTTATATGATTTTCCAATGCTTATCGATATTCGTCTGTGTTTTGCTTTATTATTTCTGTTGGTATCTTTATCTTTGTATGCGTTATCAATCTACGTCTCTCCTGCTTAAGATTTATTCTTATTTTTGCTCTGAGCATCCGATAGTTACTGCCAATACTTATCGTATTAAAGACTGTCGTGTCGATTACAATATTCTTAAGGGAAGGTCTCTAGACCTATTCTCTTTACATCTCATTCACTCCTCCATTCCATCTAGGATTAAACAACTCTTGGCAACCCACAATTTCACCCCTCCTCGATTTGATTATTCTCTCTTAGCCACATTTCCTCCAGGGCTCTTAATATATATAACCCCAAAAAAAATAATTTACACGGATGGCTCCAAAACATCAGTAGGTCTGGGTGCTGCATTTGTTACTCAAAACATTTTGAAAACCTCCAAATTACCCACTCATTCAACCGTTTTCTCTGCGGAAGTCCTGGCCATCAAAGAATGCATCAAATTTGCGATACCCTCATCCCTTGTAACATTCATTTTTTCCTAGATTTTAAGATCATCTTACAACACTGTTTTTATTTCTATAATTTATATTTTATTACATCTTTATATTTGATCAGGCAGTGATTCAAATTTTTGGATAGTGTATCTCAACCGTGTATAACGTGTTGCTGACTTAACGTATTTTGTTTGCATTGAATGCGTCTGATTTTGCGTCCCGGAAGTGAGCCATTTTAAAGACTTCACTTTGAAGTAGGGAGAAGGTATATAAACGGCCATTTGGAATTTTTAGAGGCTTTTTGCTCCAGCATGCCGTAGTGGCTTTTTTCTTCCGTCAAGCGGTTGTGCAGTAACGGCTCTTTTTTTATCACCAAGTGGGTGTCGTTTCTAGCTCTCAAGTTTAAGGCCTTTTTCCGTTCTTTAAATTATCTGCTCATCCTAAGGCATTTCGGGTCAAAAAGTGATTAGCTACCCAAAAAAGAATAGGAGAGTAGTGGCTGAGACATTATTTTTGATGAAAATCTCACCAGGAGAGGCCAAGCAGCTTAGGGAAAACCCACGAGAAGAAGCTAAACAGTAAGTCATAAGCACACCTGTTTAAATATCTCACTTTCTGTCTGCAACGTGTGTTTCCAACAACTACGTTAACACTTGTAATCCGCGAAGACGATTTCTCAAATCTTTATATCGTTTATTTTGAAGGCATTTGCTAAGAACTTAATAATTTCAATTTAGAGGTTATTTATTTAGTAGATGTACTTTTAAGAGCGTAATAAAAGTAGGAATTTTTATTTTGCTAATATACCCTTTTTTATTTAAGTGTAGCGTTTTACTAAAACTCCTGCTCTTTCTTTCAGGACGTATAGGTTCTACGTAAATTAATTTTATTTGAACAACTAAATAACTTTTCAGTATTAATATCCACTCTATCCATTCTCAAAATTAGGATATATTTAAGGGACAAATAACAACTTCTATTTAATAAACAAAATATTTATTAAAGAGTTTGGGGCTATACAAAATAGCGCCGCACACATGAGGCTATAAAAATAATGGTCGCGCAAAGAGACGTTATACCCTTAATACCAAATTTTTAATTGTATCTGATTCTCTGGGTGCATTAAAATCCTTTCGATCTGCTAATCTTGGAGATGCGTATATCAGGCAAATCAAGGACCTTTTATACGTTGCCAGACTAAAGCATAAATTCATATCCTTTTTGTGGATTCCAGGAGCAAATCGACAATAAGGGTAACGACAAGGCTGATGTCCTTGCTAAAAGGGTCATCTCCTCTGGCATACCTTTTTGGGCAGAAAATCACCCTAGAGACTTTATCAATCATTTATTGCAAGAATTCAGAAAGGTATTTTAATTGCAGTGGGATCTGGATGATTCCAACAATAAACTTTGGAAAGTCAGATCATTGGTTTTCCCTCCTCTACACTTTCATTTCCCGAACAGAAAGGAAACCACAACTTTGAGAAGAGGTGCGATAGGGCAGACATACCAAACACATTCCTATTTCCTTAAGAATGAGAACCTCTCTACATGTCTCATATGTAGATCTCCTCTCATCATAAAATACATTTTTGAAACACAGCACTATTCAGAAAACGGAAAAATCCATTATACATTCCTATAACAACTTGCATAAACAAATAATAGAATTCTTAAATGAAATAAACTTTATAGTATAAATCACCAAAACTTTCTTGGGTGCAAAATGATCATAGCAGTCGACGCGCTCTACTAACTACTAAATTCATTTATTCATTCATACAGTATTCTTGTCATTTGATAAAACATAATCAATTTCGTTTCTTGGGCTTTGCCATGTCTATCGTCTATGTTCTGGCTTTTGGAAAAATGTATTCATAACGTACAAGTTATTTCCATTTACAAAATTTCATAACATTTCTCTTCTGTTATTCCTCGTACCCAAACCAAACTTCTCAACTCTCTTCTCATTTGTATTCGCTAGTTTCCCTGTTTTGGCATTGAAGTCATCAATTATTATGATACATCTTGTTATATAGTGTAACAATGCTTTGTTTATATCTTCGTAGAATTGGTCAATTTCTTCTTCCTTGCTGTGTAATGTCGGCGCGTATACCGGAATGATTCTTAAACATGCATCTTCTGTTCAGCTGTACATCTACTGAAGTCACTCTTTCCGATATCGCTTGGAACTAAACAACATTTTTTGCTATTCTTCTGTGTATAAGTAGACCGACTTCTCCAATTTTCTTACTTTTGTTGAAGAATTTATGGCCACTTTTCAAGGTGATACAAGACTCCCCTCTTCTTCTTACTTCCGCTAAGCACAACACTGTCCGTTTCATGTTTTTTAGTTCTTCTTCCAATTTGATCACCAAAACCAAACATTTGCACATGTAAGTAACATGTAAGTTATATAACATATATATATATATATATATATATATATATATATATATATATATATATATATATATATATATATATATATATAACTTACGTGTATATATGTGTTTTGGCACCGGCTACAACCAACTGGCCAGCTTTTCTATTTTTTTTTATGGGAAACAACAAAAACAATTCTTTTCGGCTATTTCCTCATGATATACAAGTATATCTTATTTGTCTGATTGATTTCTTTTTTTTTCCTTATTTGTTTCTCTTTTATTCATTTTTTCTTTCCTCTTCCGTCCTTTTTTCATTATTTATTGTTAATTAATTTTTTTTTTTTTTTTTTTTTTCCTCTTTTAATTTACATGAAATATTTTTTTAACTCTCTTCAACGAACCAAGCCATGATGTGGATTGCACGCATAACATACTGGAAGAACTGGCTCGTGAAAGCGACATGGTTAGTGTGGTATGTTTAAATAGAATATCGGCTTTGGGATAATAGCAGATGTTTCAATGAATAATCTCCAGACTTAACTGAACTTGTTTGAAACAATCTATAAAAGAGTTTTATAGAGGTAACGGTGTTAAGTCCAGTTTCGTAGCCGAGATTGCCTCAAAGTTTGCTACTGTTACTACGCCAGTTTCATTACTTCTAAACCACACTTTATTGTAACAGCGTTAATGAATTGTACTAAAACAACGTGTTAGAAATGTATTTAAAACAGTTTGTCAACTCGTCCTTAATGTGATTTATGACATGACGGAATTCATAAAACGTGTATCATACACTAATATATTATGTCCATGTTATTATAAAATTACATAATATAATATATATATATATATATATATATATATATATATATATATATATATATATATATATATATATATTATTATATTTTACGTGTTCTTGGAATTAGATCATTGAAACTATTCTTGGATCTGCTATATATTTATTGACGTTTCGACCTTCGGAAGAGGTCTTCTTCAAAATTTGCTCTAAAATATGACATTAGAAGAATTAAATATAGATAAGTAATTAATCAGTTTGTTGTGTATTTCGGGGTTAAAATATTTGTAGCTTTTCGTAGTTTTTAATTTAAGACACTTAACTGTATACATTAATGAGGGCCTTACCTTAGAAAGTGTGGGGTGTTAATTTTAAATCACTGTCAAAATCACATTTTTACTTTCTACAAACAAACCACTTAACTTGAAGGACTTTATATGACTGGTAAGTAGATACGGTTTAGGTTATTTACATCTGTTTTTTCGTTTATTGCAGTGGGCGTCAACTGAATATGTACGGATTCCAGTATTTCTCTTTTTTTTTGTATTTATTTCGGCGTTGATAATTTTGATGTTTTTGAAATCGAAGGTATGACTTTTATTTATTTCATGATTCGTAAGAGCTGTACTGTTTTTTTTTTGTCGTATTTATGGCCTTTGATTCTAGTTTCTTGTTTGCCCGACGTATATTCCTTCTCAGTTATTACATTTGATTTCGTAGACTATGTTACTTTTTTTATTTTTTGGGGTTTTGGTTTTAAGCCTGAAAAAATTGGATGAGAGCAGATTATATGATTTGTGACATAACCGGATTTTGTAGTTTTTTTGAGTGGTTGAGATAGTCCATTTATAAACGACAAAGCAATATATGTTTTATGGTTGTTGTTGGTTGGTTTTTTACTTATTATGGTATTGTAGAAGTTATGTATTCGTTGTTTGAAGATTTTGTTTATAAGGTACATCGGATATTTATTAAGTGTTAATGCTTCTTTACCTTTGGTTATTGCACTCTCTCTGTGTTCTGTGTCAAAAAGCTTGATTGCTCTATCTGCTAGACCTATTGATTACAGATTTTTTTGGGAATTCGGGTGGTGTGATTCATAATTAAGGTATCTAGAAGACCATGTATTTTTAGTATACCATTCAGTTTTTATATTTTCATTATTGTGGTGTAAAGTTACATCTAAGAAATTTATTTTATTGTTGTCTTCTGTTTCGAATGTGAATTGAATATTTTTGTGGTATCCGTTGAATTTTTGTAGGATAAAATTAATTTGGTTTAACAATCATGAACGTATCTGTAAATATATATATATATATATATATATATATATATATATATATATATATATATATATATATATATATATACGTATATATATATATATATATATATATATATATATATATATATATATATATATATATATAGGTTAGTACGTAAATTATGTTGATGTATATATAAAAACGGCAGGACTATTACGACGTAAAATTAAGGGCAAATATAAGAACGTATATTTTTAACAGACTATATATGTAATATAGTTCAAATACAATGTTTAAGTATGTCCGTATATACAAGCTTTAGAACCGACATACCAAATTTCACGAATGTATGTATGTAGGGTTGATACGTATTTACGTTTGGCCTAAAACATCTACAAAACAACTGGACCGATTTCAATGAAAACTTTTTTATTTGTTTAAGTATTTTCTGGGTAAAGTCCCAGTGAAAGAATCACTTAAATCGGTTTCGTACTCTGAAAGTAGTCAAGAAAAGTTTTAGGTTAAAACAAAAAATGAAGAAGGAATACAAGACGCAGGTACACAGTTAGACAGGCAGGCAGGTGAATATGCAGGTAAGCAGTTCGCACACTGCATATTAAGTCTCCTTTACATTCACGCTATCTTTTTTTTGTCAGATTTCCTTATCAGAGACCAGCAAATTTTCAGCAATCATCTTACTCATTGACCTAAAGCTAAAATATAAGTAGGAAAAAAATAAATCCATATATTTAAAAAAATAAATAAATCGTCTTCCAAAAGTGATAAATAGTATAAAATACTGTCTTCTTCTAATCTTAAAAGGTGAGTATCTACCTACTTATAAAAAAATTAAATACCGATTACCGCGGTCGCTCAAGAATATTTTTATGCATCACAGTGACACGCGGTGTGTGTCTCTCCTGCAGCGCGTGATGACGTGTCTTTTTCGATTAGAGTGACAATTTTGCTAATTATATTTTCTTTTATAAGGGGGTAGGAACAAACCTTTTAAGACAACTAGAAGATGTTATTTTTTTTACTTTTTATAAATTCTTTAAGTCGTTTTAATTCTCTTGAGCTAAGAATATCTATCTGTGTTACATTTATTTGATTAGAGAGCTTCGTTAAGAAACAACGGAAATTATATTCAGGAATTTCATAACAAACATGTACTTCTAAAACGAGCAGTAAATTTTACTTTCTCATACTAAAGACTAATTTACCTCATTCATTATACGATATCTCCAATGGCAGATAACACAGGTATACGAAAAAAAAATAATTCTTTGTCTTTTAAGTGAGACACGTGTTTTTTTTTATGCCGAATCAAAAAAATACATCCACCGTGAGGTTTTTTCAGAAAACACACTTAAAGTTGAAAAAAAACTATTAAATTGAAAAAAATTAATTTTAATAAATAATGTAAAAACTGTATAATCATTAAAATTATGGAATTAAACTATTATTTCGGACATATTTAAATGTTCTGAATCTACATTTATCATAAAAACTTTAAAATATTAGGTCTTAGTGTTCATGGTTAACAAAAACAAGCATACTCCACCTTTAACTAAGCTACGTTGCAAAATGCTGTTTAAAATAAATATGTGCAACTGCTAAATTAAAAAATTGTTTTTTAATTTTTATTAATATTAAACAAAACAATTATTTCCAGTGTTTTTTGAAGTTGTTAATTCTGATTTGACATCAGAAAATAAACTTTTATGTTCAGTTTCAACAAAAAATTCGCTTTTAACACTTACAAGGGTGCTATGTGGTTGATAAAATGCTTTTTTAAATAAATACAATGAAATAATAGTTTTGTTCAATATTAATAAGAATTAAAAACAATTTGTTTAATTTAGCTGTTGCATATATTTATTTTAAACAGAATTTTGCTACGTAGCTTAGTTAAAGATGGTGTATGGATGTTTTTTGTTAACCATAAACACTAAAACCTAATATTTTTAAGTTTTTATGATAAATACAGATTTAGAAAATTTAAAATTGTCGGAAATAGTAGTTTATTCCATAATTTTAATGATTATACAATTTTACATTATTTATTGAAATATATTTTTTTCAATAAAATAGTTTTCTGTCAATTTTAAGTGTGTTTTCTGAAAAAAGCTGTCCTTTTTTATGATTTTTTTGGATTCAGCATAAAAAACCCACTTAAGAAAGCACGTGTCTCACTTAAAAGACAGAGAATTATTTTTTTATATACCTGTGTAATTTATGGTGAGATGGGTAATAAATCACGCAAAAAAATTGAGCTGAAGAAAAGCTTTTGAGATATCTACAACTGAAATCCTGTAAATGCTGTTTCTGTTGAAATTGGAAATAATTCAAAAATAATATAATTTTTGAGTTCCTCTACTCCAATAACGCTGAATAGGATAAAACACAATTAAATAATTATAATTAGTGTTTAATCAATATAAAAAAAAACAAAAATTTATGATTATACTATTAGAACCATGCATAATTGTATTAATCCCCACCTCTTTCACCCCTTTACCCTTAAAAAGTATCTCTTAAAAACTACAGGGTGAGTCAACGATAGAGTAAAGTTCATTATCTCATTTGTTTCGGGAATGACGAAAAAATGATAAATACAATAGTTTTAGGGAATGTTAAGGTGCACAGTTTAAAATTATTTTAGAGTATACAGAGTACTTCAAAAAATGTGTGGCCAATATAACATATGTTTTTTTAAATAGAACATCCTATTTTATAATTTATTTTTAAATTCTGCGTCAAACTTTATAACTTTTTTATTAATAATGTTATATACCTAAACCTAGTAGTTTTTCTAATATTTCAATTTTTAAAAAAAAAAATACTAGTTTTCAGTTTTGTAAAAAATTGCCAGTAGCGCCATTGTTTCTGAAGATGGAATACTCATAATTGGTACGAGCATTCTATAGAGATGAAAAAAAGATATATGTAAAGAAATTTGAGTTAGATGCTACAGGGTGTTCAAAATAAATTTATGCATTTCAACTATTTTAAATTGAAAAAATCTCAAATTTGCACACCCTGTATATTATTATTTTTTCTGATAGATTTTACAAAACCTTCCAACTTTTATCATCTTTTCAAAGAGACCGGGTACACAGTGCGACAATTAATTTTACGCACGGATGCCGTTAAAATTATATGAAACAAATTGGTTTTGTGATTTTTTTAGTCTCCTTTCCACAGGAATGTATTCCATTCACTCCGAAAATTTTGGATTTCTTTATATGTCTCTTGGCATGACAACTCTCGAATAAACTGAAATATCGATTTTAAATTTGAACAAGTTTTTGAGCAATATAGTTTAAGCGAGAAGGGTAGGGCTAGATAAATATTTTGTACATTATTATTACAATTTTCTGATTTTTAATTATTTTATTTTTTATAGTCAAACATAAAAGCTAAAAAGGAGGAGAAGGAAGTTTCATACATTGTTTTCAGGTTCCTTGAAGTTGAGTAATTTGATATATGTGTGTTACTTTTCTTTTGCTTTTCAATCGCTCAAGGTATATCGTGTTATATATCCTTTTCCGAGTTCTTGGAATCAAGAAATCTGATAACTGTGTTATTCTTTTATTAGTTTCTATTATTTGTGGTCAAATATGTAAAACGTTGAAGAAGTAAGGTTATAGGAATTGCTCAATATATAACTTGTTATACACGTATTTTGGAGTTAGTTTGGAGCCAAGGAATTTAAAAATTGTGTTATTTTTTTTTATTATCCTGTATTATTTATAGTCAAACATGCACAGAGTTAAATGAATGGAAGAGGGAATTCTATAACTTGTTAGCTATATATTATCCGGTATATTATATATCCTTTTTAGGATGCCTAAAATTGTTTTATTTTTACAGAATTTTTAGTTAATCATAGTTAAATATATAAAAGTATACAACAGCTACCACCACTACACCAAATACTTTATCTTTGCGCTCAACGTTTCGCCAATCGTACTACCATCATCAGAAGCGATGACTGAAACACAGTCAAATAAAAATTGATAAGTATGACGCATTTTTAAATTTTTATTTTTAACATACGACTGTACTGTTTCAAATATTTTCACACCTTACTCAAATGTATTTTAAGCCAAATATTTAACAAATATGCTGTTATTTTTTACAGATAATCATAAATTCATAAATATATTAAAAATAATAAATTTAAGAAAAAGCGAAGTGTAAGTTTTTAATTTTATGAAAGTTGATAATTCTGGAAATTGTAAACTCTGATAGAATTTTTAATTACATCTAATTATGAGAAAATATAATTTCTTCAAATAATGGCTAAAATCCTTTAACAGAATTTATATCTGATTTTCTCAGAACTGATTGCTTAAAGAGCTGCTCGGATATCGAAGTAAATAAAAATGATTTTTCCATTAACGTCTTGATTTTATACAATTTTTTTGCCAACGGAGAATATTCAACTATGTCAATAAAATTATTCATTTAATAGTTTTTTTATTACCATTATAATAAATATGAAAAACACTGGTCTGACAACACAAAAATATTAGCAATATTAAAAAATTAATTCGGAAAAAGGCGCTAAGATTTAAATTTTTATGAAATGATTTTTTGCAGAAAATCTGCCCTGATGTGGTTCTGACGCACTTATTTGGTTTGTGTCAATGTCGTTTTAAATTCATTTTAACGTTTTCGCTCCACAAAGTAACATTTTTTAAATAAAATTTAGAAATAAATACTGAATATTTATCAGGGCTTTTAAAAAATATAAAGCCCCAGGTTTTCAATCATTCCTTTACGGTCCCTTTATTTAATTTCAATTATTAGCTGTGAATTGCTTTATTTTAGGAAAAAATATCTTTAGCTCGGAAAATAATATCTGAATAAGGCTTAAAATGTTTTCTGCAAATAATCTTGCTTTCAGAGTGTGTGTGACCCGGCAAGAATGTAATGAGAAAGTAGGGGAAAGTTGACAGCTTTTAAACTGTTTTTGGTAAATAAATTTATACGCAAAAAATATGTAAAATAGAGTTCACCGTAAGTTGTAACAAATTAGTTTATGAAAGACAGAGTTGTCAAAATTATTTTGACTTATTATCAAACTGTACCGAAATTATAAAGATTTATATTTTGATTTATATGTGTATATATATATATATATATATATATATATATATATATATATATATATATATATATATATATATATATAATATATATAACAAAGAGAGGAGTAGTCGCGACTGACTAGTTAAGAAAAATATATTCTCAATTTAGTGGGGCTGCAGTCTATATTTAAATATTTATGGCCTTGGGTAGTGAAACAACCTTTTTTGTGAGTCGAGCTTTCGAAATTATATTTATTTCTTCTTCAGGACATCTGGAAAGAAAAATTTTGTCTTTCCAGATGTCCTGAAGAAGAAATAAATATAATTTCGAAAGCTCGACTAACAAAAAAAGTTGTTTCACTACCCAAGGCCATAAATATTTAAATATAGACTGCAGCCCCACTAAATTGAGAATATATATATATATATATATATATATATATATATATATATATATATATATATGCGGATTTTTTTTTATATAAAAAAACATGTTAAATTCGAAAGAATGATAAAAAGTGCTTTATTCAAAGTATACTCCATCGCTTGTTATACATTTTTCCCATCTTTCGGGCAATTTGTGAATACCACGCCAGTAAAAAATCTTCCCCTTTTACTGCGAACCATTCATCGAGCCATTTTTTCACATCTTCGTACTAACCAAAGCGCTGCTCAGCAAGTGCGTGACCCATCGACGCAAACAAATAGTAATCGGAAGGAGCCAAGTCTGGTGAGTAAGCCGCATGGGGTAGAACTTCCCAGCTGAGTGTTTCCAACATGTCGCGAACTGGTTTTGCCGTATGTGATGGAACATTGTCATGAAGAAAAATGACTTTGTGTTGCCTCTTTCGGTATTCTGGCATTTTTTCAAGCAGCGAACGGTTCAAATCGGTCAATTGTTGTTGGTAACGTTTAGTACTAACCGTTTACCCAGGTTTTAACAGCTCATAATAGACCACGCCCCTCTGGTCCCACCAACCACAAGCATCGTCTTTCTGCCAAAGCGATTCGGTCTTGCGGTCGATGTGAATGGTGCGCCTGGGTATATCCATGATTTTTTGCGCTTGGGATTCTCAAAATAAATCCACTTTTCACCCCCGTAACTATACGATGCAAAAACGAATTCCTTTTGTACCGAGCGAACAAAATGTCACAGGTGTTTTTGCGCTTTTCCATTTGCCTGTCGTTCAACTCATGTGGTACCCATCTACCGGTCTTCTGAATCTTTCCCATCTCTCCTAGCCGATTGGAAACAGCTTGTTGACTAACGCCCAGTTACTCGAAGAGTTGTTTTTGTGTTTGTGAATCATCTTCGTCCAACAATGCTTGCAATTCCACATCTTCGTATTTTTTTGGCGGTTTTCCACGTTCCTTGTCTGCAACATCGAAGTCACCACTTTTGAAACGCCGAAACCATCGTTCACACGTATCTTGCGATGGAGCATGTTCACCATAAGCTTCACTAAGTAATCGGTATGATTCAACAGCAGTTTTCTTCAAATGAAAACAAAAAATTAATGCTGTCCGCGAATGCTCTTTGTTCGGTATAAATTTCGACATATTGAACACAACAGCACCACACTATGCACACACTTTTCCAATTTATCACTCGTGCGCGTCTGACACTTGTTGATGACACAACAAAATGGCGCTGTGTCAAATCTTTATAGCACAAACTGCATTGGTGCACCATCTGTTGTCTGAAATCCGCATTTCATACTTGTACACCTGGTATATATATATATATATATATATATATATATATATATATATATATATATATATATATATTACTTTAAAATTCCGGGTTTCAATCCGTTCGTCTAACAATGAATTTGCACGACGTTTCGCCAAAATCTCATTTGGCATTTTCAAGTGCTGCCGCTGCTGCTGCTACTCGATATTGTGATCTTACTGCTGCTGCTCGAAGCTAACTGAGAAACCGACGTCGCCGTCTTTTATAGGTAGGCGTCTACGCAGATTGTAGGTGGGAGAGTCGAAAGGGTTCGTCCGAGCATCGGTGTTTGCCGGTTGGGTAGTTATTACAGGTTCCGGCGCTATGCTGTTGCCTTCTCGATATTTTGATTATTCATTGGTTTATCCAGTAGACCCTTCCATGTAGTGAAGATATTCAGCGCATCATCCCGCTTATTTAGCTGTCCATTCTTTTCGATTTCCAGACTTCTTTGACTATGCGTGTTTTATAATGTAAAATCGAGGCTATTTGTTTAGATCCTTCAAAATTGATGTTGTGACCAGTATCATGATGGTGCTGAAAAACATCGAGTTTGTGTTACAATCAACCCGTGCTTAACAGTTCACCATAAATAAAAATCTAACGTCGTTAAATTGCAGCTGTGCAGTTGCCATAGCACATCTCCAAAATGGACAATCACATGATTGCCGGAATATGTAAAATATAAATTGTTTCATGGCTGGTGTGGCCTGTTGCGCCGTCCTGGTGGACTAAAGCGCCAACTCCAGATCGTTCGATTCCAACCACAAAAATTCAGTTATTATGTCTCTGTAACGCACTTCATTCACCGAAACGGTGTCGCCAGCTTCCTCTTCTAAGAAGAATCGGCCAATAATGCCGTGCAAAATCCACGTCATCTTTCAACTCATTTGAAGCCCACACGGAGACGCGGTAACGAAGCGGATGGTTATTTTACTTCAATTCTTGATTAAGTTGGACCTTATAAGCAAATAATCCGACATCTTTATGGAAAATTCTCTTCAGAGAACTACGACTAATATTCAGTTGTTGAGATCTGCGAAGAATTAAGATTCTTGAATTTTCATGGACAGTTTGGGTAACGACAACAACATTTTTGTCTACGCGCACTGGACGAGTACGAGGATAGCTAAGGTTATTAATAAGCGTGCTAGTTTCACGAATTTTCTTAACAAATTTCCTTACACCAACTTCCAAAGGAGCTTTATTTCGACCAAAAGTCCTTTTAAATTTTCGCACAGCTTCTGCAACCCAACACTTATTTTGGAAATATTTTTTTTAATATTTCCCAGCGTTGTTCAAGCGTAAATCGATCCATTTCGTACTGCGGGTGTTTAACATTAAATATCTGTCAATATTTTAGACACGTTTGTGTTGACAGAATTGAAATAATACATAATTCAAACTAAGAAAAAAAAAACTAAGAAATGGCCCACCCATTATATATATATATATATATATATATATATATATATATATATATATATATATATATATATATATATATATATATACACTTTAACACCAAAACAACAACGAAAGAAAATTATCAGGGATGCTGCCAAAAGTAATGTTACATCTATACATTTTTTTTGGGAGTTTTTGGTCCTCATTAGAAACACGAAACCAATTATACGATGAAAACGTGAAAGCTAGAGAACACACAGAGAGAACCGAGTTCAGGGCCGGCAAGTACATTTGTGCAGTACGCAACCAAATTATATCATAAAAATTTACTTTTACGATCTAAAAAGTCTAAAATATGTATACAACACGGCAATATTGCCGATAATTTTCTTTTCGTTCGACAAATTTAAGTAAAAATAGTTGAAGAATTTTTAAATTGAACCTTGCTAAGTAAAAACATACCCGTCGTCGTCGTCGATTTTTTTAATGATCTTATTTCAGACAGTAAAAATACAGTCAAATTTTAACATGTGTGGCCAAGTACCCAGACGAGAAGCAGGTTTTTTGTCCACCAGGTTGATTACCAAGCCGCTAGCTCACCCTGGACTGTTTCCGAGATATCAGGGCGGTCTTAGTGTTCGAAAAAAGGGACACGGCCCTCCGCGTTATGTTCCTTTTCACCATCTCTCGTCCATACATGGGGATAGTATACACTTTCGCTTTGAAAACCGATGCGTAACTGTTCAGGGACATTAATAGCTTTGTCGCTATTTATGAGTAATATAAGCCCACTCTCGTGCCCCCTTTTTGCTATGCACCAGATTGAATCCTCTTCTTAGCAAATCGGTTCCGTTAGTCCAGATTTTCTCTACGACCCTTCAGGGGCCTAGAGTGCATTATGCTCACACCTCTTAATACTATACAAATCTCAAATTTGACCGTCGCGTCGAATCGAAAACTGCTTTCATGATGTTTAAGGTTCTACTTCCAAACACCTCCTTCATTTGCTAGATTCCACCTCGAACAGGACAATCGCTTAATTACCGATACTGGGAACTTGAATTTCTTTTATAAATATTTTTATGAGAAGTGCTCGAATAATGTAACCAATTTAATAACTCCCAGAACTAGGCATTCTAGGAATACACCACGCACTCAAGCAGCTTATCGATTTGGGGTTCAGCGTGTTAATCTTCAATCTTCAGTAACTCTACGTTTTATGATTAACTGCTCAGGATCGTCTTCTAACGTAGCAGATTTTACTGCTGCAATTCAAGACCCTCACGCCAATCCTACAACAATATAGCAAGTTTCCTATACCATACCTTTAAAGCCAACTATTTTAAACTCTTATTATTACAACGATTAATCAGTAAAATGTAACTGTAATTAAAGATGATACGACAAAATTATAAAATTAAAACATATTTCTATATTTATGTATACATTTACCTTATTTCCCCCTAAGAAAAACTCTTGTTATTTCAGTGTTTTCAGGAGGCGAAGTAGCCCACGTCAGCACAGGTTTGAATATTTCATTAACGCTGTCAACAACTGTTATTCAATATATTAATTATTATGAGGATTGCAAAATATTTCATGCTGATTAAATTCTAAGTAGGCTGAATCGACCGTACAATTTTTAGTGTGAATTATAATACAGAATTTATTTAAATTGTATTTTTTAATCATAATTAAGCTTTTTTAAGATCTACATGTGAACTGTTATTACTGCAACAGTTCATTATTAAAATGCAAGTAAAATTAATGATTATATCACAAGAATTAAAAAAAAAATATATTTATAAAGCCCAATGTATTTCCCGACTTTCCCCTAAAAAAACTCTTCTTTTGTTTCAGTATTTTCGGGAGGTGAAGCAGCCCACGCAGTCAAGAGGTTTACAGGGTTATATACAGGGCCATATTTCGATCCCACGACAACAACCAACATAACGACACAACTGGGAACCCACGCTTATTTACCCTGTAAAGTGAAACAATTGGGTAACAAATCAGTGTCCTGGATTAGAAAACGTGATGCTCACATTCTAACTGTAGATAGATACACTTTTATTGCCGACGATAGATTTCAAGCATTTTTAGTCGAATCTACAGATACTTGGACGCTGCAGATAAAATATGTACAGGCAAGAGATGCTGGACAGTACGAATGCCAAGTTAGTACGGAGCCTAAAATGAGTCATTTTATTACGCTCAATGTAGTTGGTAAGTACCATTCACTAAGTTTATATACAACGTTAAAATCGACTAACTCGAGGTTCTAGATGTTGAACGGCGTACATAACCTAAAATGCGCGTGTTGTAAACATCTTACATAGGTTTACAGCTATAGCAAAAATAGCTAATAATATTTTTCTCAAAACTGTTTGACTTGAGCGTTTTTCACGGTAATATTAAGTTATATATATATATATATATATATATATATATATATATATATATATATATATATATATATATATAGAATAAAGAAAGAAAGCAAAAAGTTGCCGTATCTACCAAAATTATTAAAAATACAATCTTAGTTGGGGAACTCGGCAAATTTGGGCGTGATAAGAGATCACACAATTTTCATTAAGCCGCCAATATTTCGGTCCTGGAAAAGAAGAACAGAGCGTATACACTGATCGTGTCTGGGACAACTTAAATTAATGATGTTATCATTAGGTTGTTATAATAAATAAAATTAGTGTAGAACAAGAATAAGATATTAGTCATAATAAGTTAAAAAACTCACATGAGAAGTGCAAAGATTTCGTTAGCCTGAATGGCCGTAGGTTATACATACAAAAGTTGTTACATATAAAAGTTGGTTAATCCATAAAATATATAAAATACACATTAAAACACTGTAGACAAAATTATAAAAAACAAATTTAACACATGGATGTAATTGGGAACCTTGGATGTTGAGAACATCGTTAATTATTTCACTTGTGACCACCACATATGGCCATCGCCATTTAGGAAAAATGACAAGGACGACAGGAGACAGCTGCCCGACAGAGATAAGGGGTTTAGTCAAGAAAACTCAATTAACCAGAATGCGGGGTCGACACCTGGAAGGAACCGATAGAAAAGGAAGTGCAAATATTGGACCCTAAGTGAGAGAAAGGTAGCCAATTGAGCGACCAAAACAACCCGGTATGTGGTAGCGGAAGGATAAAACATAACCTAATTATAAGTAAATGGTGAGCGAGGGAGCGAGAGAGAGAGTGACAATAATGGGAGCAACGAAGAAGAAGATTATCTAATGAATTAATTATTAATTTATTAATTTCTTGTTGGAATCTGATTGGAGGAAGGGATTGTTGGCAAAAAACCAATGAAGACTGGAGGCACCAGGAAGTGTTAGAGGGGTGACGCAAGGTACTGTCAATGGAAGGAAGACAGTAATCACTAGGTGCAAAAGATGGCCCCGATAAAATGGAAGGAATCTGTGGAGCCCAGAATCAAAGAGAACCGTAAATAGAGAGAGGAAGGAGGAGAGAAACCCTGGGAATTACGGAGCTAAATAACCTACGGCCATTCAGGCTAACGAAATCTTTGCATTTCTCATGTGAGTTTTTAACTTATTATGACTGATATCTTATTCTTGTTCTACACTAATTTTATTTATTATAACAACCTAATGATAACATCATTAATTTAAGTTGTCCCAGACACGATCAGTGTATACGCTCTGTTCTTCTTTTCAGTTCTGCCCTGAAGAAGGTCCCAATCCAGGACCGAAATATTGGCGGCTTAATGAAAATTGTGTGATCTCTTATTACGCCCAAATTTGCCGAGTTCCCCAACTAAGATTGTATTTATATATATATATATATATATATATATATATATATATATATATATATATATATATATATATATATATATATATATATATATATATATATATATAATATAAAGTTTTTGGTCTAGCTACTTAAAACCCATTTTTTTTTTGCAATATAGTCTCCTTCAAGAGCGATACAATCAGTCCAACGCTTTTCTAACATTTCTATACCTTTCTTGTAGAAGGATTTGTCTTTGCCTTCAAAATAGGCCTCAGTTTCGGCGATAACTTCTTCATTGGAGCCAAATCTCTTTCCTGCGAGCATTTTTTTGAGGTCTGCGAATAGATAATAGTCGCTGGGGGCCAAATTTGGGAAATACGGTGGATGAAGAAACAATTCGAATTTCAATTCATGCAATTTTGGCATCGTAACCATTGACTTGTGACACGGTGCATTGTCTTGATGAAAAAGCACTTTTTCCTTGTTCATTTGGGGCCGTTTCTTTACGATTTCTGCCTTCAAATACACCAATAACTTTATATAATATTCGCTATTAATGACTTTTACCTTCTCAGCATAGTCGATGAAAATTATTCCATGCACGTCCCAAAATACAGAGGCGAAAATCTTCCCAGCCAACTGTTGTGACTTTGGTCGCTTCGGGCGGCTTTCACCGACTACTGTCCACTCAGCTGACTGCCGATTTAATTCTGGTCTGTAGTGGTGGCTCCATGTTTCATCCATTGTCACATATCATATAAAAACATCCTTTTTATTGCACTTAAACAGGTCCAAACTACGCTCAGAATCATCAACATGTTGTTGTTTTTGGTCCACTGTGAGCAAATGCGGTACCCATTTCGAACAGAGCTTTCTCATGCTCAAATAGACGTGCAAAATATGACCAACACGTTATTTAGGGTATCAGCTATCTCACGCAATTTCACTTTACGGTGACCCATTACATGCATGCATTTTTTTTCCACGACTGTCCTCAAAATCATTGTTATCTAGTCTTTTATTGTAATTTAGCTTCATCTCTGTTAGTGACAGTACAGAAAGCGTTTATCTTTGGTTCAGCTCGTTTAGCAAATAATCACTGACGGCGGCCGTAATCAGCAGTAATCATCAATAACAAGCATAGCGTCGGAACCATTGATAGCCATTTTGCATAATATTAATAACTATGTTGGGAATGTGGAATCTTTGGCACAATGACACTACTCAGTACGAGTATATATCACTACACCAAACACTTTATTTTTGAACTCGACGTGCGTTTCGATAACCTTGTTAGGAGCGATGACAGATTACAGTCAATCATGGCTCCTGATGAAGCTAACATGGTTAGCGAAACACGCGTCGAGTGCAAAAATAAAGTGTTTGGTGTAGCGGTGATATATATTGAGTAGTAATATTAATAACAAATAAACTTGCATAAATAAAATTACTATTTTTTTGTTGGGAAACTTACTATGCTAAACAACTTGTTAATATCAATCTAAAAAAACCGATGCAACAAGATATTACGAATCATTTATTCATTGATATAGCTTTATTGCTACCGCATTTTTAGCTTTTGTTGTATTTTTCAAGATCAAAAATATGTTTTATGAATTCTCGTAAACCTTTTGTGTAGTACAGGCTTTAGCAGTTTCAATATTAATATCTAAAAAGTATTTTTCTCGCACAGACGGTATATAAAGGGGCCTATAGAATGTTTGAATGTGCTTTTAAAGACGCAAAAAAGGCAACAAAAGACAGTAAGTTACGTTTTTTACCCATATAATACTTTTATACGGATATTAATACCGCACATCCGGAAACCACCTTTATTAAAAATTTATTTTGACGTTCTGTTGGATACGTTCCACGATTGCAGTAGTGTCAATTGTTCTCAACAGCCTCTAGCCAATTTTTTAATATTTTTCCATCTAGTTATGGTTTTGAAACAATTTGAACAACGCCACCAACGTCCAAACGAAGCTGGCACTCGAACCTACGCGACTCGATAGAACCGAAGCAGATTGCGCGTCTATCCAATACATTTACCCACGATATCACTATAAAATATTTCGGCTCGCTTAGGAAAATTTCAGTTATCTGTTAATATTATTGTAGGCGGTTTCATTCCAAAAAATCAGCAATGTGATTTACTTCAGTTTTTTTTTATGGGTCTAGCATACGTGCTGCAGGGAAGTCCCTAAAGCGCTCCAGGAGCGGCATGTGTGCGGAAAAAGCGATTCACGTTGTTCTTGAATCGCTGTAAATTGTACTCGGTGGGAAACACAGCACTGGGCAAATTATTCCAAAGGGATGATGTTCTCCATATAAAAGACTGCTTGAAAAGCGTTGTACGCGGAGTAACAAGCTGAACCTCATACGGATGTGAAGCACCAGCGCGACGTGTATTTCTAACATGCACCGCTTTGGGAGGAATTAGGCGGGCTACATCCTTCGAACACTTTCCATGAAAATACTTGTAGAACAGACTCAAGTCGCCAACCGTTCTTCGATGTTCCAGCGAATCAAGGCCGCCGGTCAGTTCCAGGTCTCCAATCAGACGGACAGCTCTTCTCTGAACAGAATCCAACAAATGCAGTGTATATTTGAGAGCGGAGCCCCAAACGTGGGAGCAGTATTCCATAGTTGGTCGAATTTAAGCTTTGTAAAGAATTAACAGTTGTTATGGGGTGTAAAGGTTTCTGGTTCAAAATAATATTCCCAACTTTTGAGAAGCTCTCCTTGCTATGCCTGCAACATGTTCATGCCAGGACATATTTGCTCCCAAAGTAACGCCCAACAAACTGAGCGACCATGCTAGGGGAATGGAGTGCCCCGACATAACTTTGTCGGGTTTAGCAACTTTAACTTTTTTAGAAAAAACTGCCGCCTGGGTTTTTGTAGCGTTAAATTCCACTTGGTTACTGTCACCCCAAGATAGAATTTCTTCCAGGTTTCTGTTAAGTTGAACGACCTCCTGCTCTTTGCGGATATTCGCCTGAGCCGCCGATGTCCGAGCGTTCAAGACGAATGAAGAGACAGCGTACTGTCATCTGCAAAGCTGTAGATTGGGTTCCCGGTCTTTTCCAGCAGATCGTTAATGTAAATGAGAAAGAGAGTAGGAGACAGTATGGAGCCCTGGGGCACACCGGCGTTGATAGTGAATATGTTAGAAAGAATCAGTAACTAACGGAAAACTATAACAAACTTACTTACTTACTGCACTCTACCGGCGACTTACTAAGTCATTCAAGCAGAGCTGCCAACACGGCTGGCAATTTATTTGCAGAAGCGCACCTTTCTCAAGCTTACTGCTCGAAGGCATAAATGGCGCATTGGTATAACAATTAAAAATAAACGAAAAAATCGTAATTCTTAGAAGTTACCAAAGTGTTGTGTTCTTCGCATTTGCTGAACCATCCCAGGACGCGTTTCGCCTGTGGAATTGCTACGTTTCATAATTCTGTGTAGTTCCTGAATGGTAAAAGGTTTTAGAACGAAGCTATATTGTTCATGGTTTCTTCTGAAGAGACCTAGTATGGAGTCAATTTGTTATGAAATTGCTCAAGCTATTAGTTATGTAAAAAAAAAAATATTTTTAAGCAATGCGAGTTTTTTTTCACAGCTAGGTAGATAACTTCAGACACACGCGTAGACAGAATAAAGAAAAAGCAGTAGTACATCAGGGTAGTTTAGATACCAAGAGGGTTTGAATGACAACCTGTCTAATATAAAATAGTTAAGGAGCGTAACATAGAGGAGAAAAAAGAAGAAAAAAAGTTTTATAAACCACAATTTTTTTTAAGCATGTCGAAATGTAAACAATTAATTAAATAGATCTATATCAGTTATTTTTTTTCCAAAATTATATCGAAATAAATAACGAGTGGCAAAAATAAATGTTTTATTAATAGCATACAAATGTTCTAACAGGTTCGCTATTCAGTATTCTACTTTTTCAACCTAGTCATAAACAGTTAAGTCCTTAGTGTTGCTTAATTTGTTTAGTCACGCAACGTGATTTAAAAGGAGATTAAAAATTAAACGGGAATTCTTGAATATTTTTGTGGATATCTTTATTTTTACCCTCGGGAAAAAGGGAATAGTTCAAATATGTTCATGAGTTTACTTTTTTGATAAGGTATATATTTACTTGATTCAGATATGCAATATATCGAAGAGTTTATGACTTAAAGAAAGATCTCTGTTGTTAACTAAAAAAGGCCAACATTTCTATAGGAGAATTTAAAATAAAATTTAGAATTAAGACCTCGAAAATGTACTTAAAAACCTTACAAATATTCATTTTAGAGTTATACTCGGACATACTTGCATAAATATACATAGTTGTGGTCTAACCACAGGAGAGTCAGGGGGCGTACCCTCCCCCCGCTCATATGAATGTGAAAAATTGAGGCTTTTTAGGAACTGGCCCTTTTTTATAGGGAGCGCTTGTTGGTCTTTTTCTCCGAGACTCTTCTTTATCGACCTATGAAGAAAGTCGCTTGTAATGTTCTCTTTCTTTCCTCAAAGAAACGCCTTTTACACTCATACTCATATACAAAGACATTCAGTTTTCTGTATATGGTATAGACATACTTATTGGTTCTTATATTTCTTGATAATGTATTTTATTTAAGGAGGACAGCATTATTTCTCAACATACCTTAATAACCATATTAACAAATTATTTTACTATATAGGCCCTAATTAAACAGTATATCTAATATTGCCTTTTCTTTACAGTACCAAAAATAGAAATTTTGGGAGAATCAGATATGTTCGTCAAAATGGGCAGCACAGTCCAACTAAAGTGTGTTATAACGCAATCCTTAGAAGAACCTGCTTACATTTTTTGGTATCATGACGGTGAGAGGGTACTAAAATACGACAAAAACGCCATTGACATTCGGCTTGAGAGAGAAGGTACTGACACAACTGTCAGTACGTTAATAATTTTTCATACTAGCCCTGAAGACTCTGGGAATTACACTTGCAGTCCGTCGAATCTAGACTCAGCTTCGGTACTTTTACATGTTTTAAATGGTAAGTTATTTTGTTTTTTATCGATTCTAGTAGAGATGGGTTTATGTTTTATGAACTGATTTTCTTTAGCTGCTGATTTACTAAAACAACT
The DNA here is from genome assembly GCA_019049505.1 of Pachyrhynchus sulphureomaculatus. NCBI lineage: Eukaryota > Metazoa > Arthropoda > Insecta > Coleoptera > Curculionidae > Pachyrhynchus > Pachyrhynchus sulphureomaculatus. The sequence continues at coordinate 16,827,706 of CM032450.1, forward strand.
TTTTGCTCTTAATATTGAAAAAAAATGCGTTAATGTTGAATATTGAAAAAAAAATGCGTTATGTTACTAAAGAAAGTAGTTGTAACATGTGCCCTGGTCTCATCTCCACATTTAAATGCTACAAATGTTAATAACTCAATGATTATATCAATATAGTTTACGTTAGACCTAGAAATCATAAATCATTTGTCGTTAGCTCGTGTTATGACGTCATATATATCGAGTATGCTCTTATGTATGTTTACAGTTTGATATAACGCTGATTCATGTATTTCACATAGCAATAAATTTATCAGCAGGTGTGCTTAAAAAGAAGTATCTTTTTGATAATTCCAAAATAAAATAAAATTGCAGTTTGATATATTAAAATTAAAGGAGTTTTTTATGATTTTTTTTTTAAATGTTACGTAACACTTGTGGAATCACTTCGGTGTCCATCTGTCACACTCGATTTTCTCCGAAGCTATTTGACATAGAAAGTTGAACGTGGCATTAATATAGGAATTGACGGCCCAATGAGGGCTGTGTAGTGTTGAAAGTATGCTTGTGGGGGGAAGTGAAAAAAATTTTTGTTTTGTTGTTTTGTCATCGAACGGGGTGTCAAATAAAAGCTTGTGAAAAGGCGAGTTCAAAAATATATATGATGTAGCGCACACTACTCTTTGTATTATTTAAAAAAAAAAATGGCCAAAAAATCTCTGTCCCATCTCAAAAAGTAGCTATCAAAGAATTTTGAAAAAATTCTGGAAAATTCATCATAAAGATTGAGTGAAAATTATCACGAGGTGCTACGTTTGAAAATTTATCTGGTATATGGAAGGTGCAATCGGAAGTGAAAAAAAGATTTTACCAAGTCATCGAGTGGGGTGTCAAATGAAAGCTTGTGAAAACACGAATTCAAAAATATATATGAGGTAATACTTGCGTGCTCTTTTCTTTGTATAATTTGCCAAAAATCGATGTCCTCCCCCTTATCTTGAAAAATACTGATCAAAAAATTTTGAAAAAATTCTGGAATATTCTCCATAAAGTGAGCGAAAATTATCACGAGTGCATTACGTTTAATAATTTTTCTGGTAAACAAACTATGTGGCATGACAGAATGGTGAAGGTTTGACAACCGGGACAAAATAATTTTATTTTATTTGTTAGTGTTCCATACGGAACACTTATAAGATGACTTCGGTGTCTGTCTGTCCGTATGTCTGTCCGTCTGTCTGTCCGCCTGTCACACCCCGATTTTCTCCGAAACTATTTCTCATAGAAAGTTAAAATTTGGTAATAATATAGGAATTGGTGGCCTCATCAGAGCCATGTAGTTTTGAAAATTAAATTTTGACTTAAGGGTGACGATTTGGGGGTGAAATCGGAAGTGAAAAAAAATATTTTTTACTAGGTAATCGAGTGTGGTGTCAAATGAAAACTTGTGAAAACATGAGTAAAATATATATATATATATATATATATATATATATATATATATATATATATATATATATATATATATATATATATAATGTAATACTTGCGCGCACTTTTCTTTGTAATATTTTTAAAAAAATCGCGAAAATCACTGTCCACCCGCTTTATCTCGAAAAGTACTTATCAAAAAATTTTGAAAAAATTCTGGAATATTTTCCATAAAGTGAGCGAAAATTATCACGAGTGCATTACGTTTGATAATTTTTCTGGTAAACAAACTATGTGGCATGACGTGAAGGTTTGAGAACCGGGATAAAATAATTTTATTTTATTTGTTAGTGTTCCGTACGGAACACTTATAAGATAACTTCAGTGTCTGTCTGTCCGTCTGTCTGTCCATCTGTCTGTCCGTTTGTCTGTCTGCCCGTGTGTATGTCCGTCTGTCTGTCCGTCTGTCTGTCACACCCGATTTTCTCCGAAACTATTTGTCATAGAAAGTTGAAATTTGGTAATCATATAGGAATTGGTGGCCTCATCAGATCCATGTAGTTTTGAAAGTTAAATTTTGACTTAAGGGGTTAGTTTTGGGGGGTGAAATCGGAAGTGAAAAAAAAAAATTTTACTAGGTAATCGAGTGTGGTGTCAAATGAAAGCTTGTGAAAACATGAGTAAAATATATATATATATATATATATATATATATATATATATATATATATATATATATATATATATATATAATGTAATACTTGCGCGCACTTTTCTTTGTAATATTTTTAAAAAATCACGAAAAATCACTGTCCACCCACCTTATCTCGAAAAGTACTAGTCAAAAAATTTTGAAAAAATTCTGGAATATTCTCCACAGGGTGTAGATTGAACGAAAATTATCACGAGTGCATTACCTTTAATAATATATATAAAAAAAAAAACAGAAATTTCAAGGTCATCAATTTTTAGTAAAGATTGGAAACAAACTTTGTTGAAAACTCATTTGGAGTGTGTCTTGTGGAGTCACTGATCATTTTATACTTCCGTTACAAGATTTTTTATTTTAAAAGCAATTAACGTACGGAACACTAATTGCGCAAGTTCAACTTGCACTTGACCGGTTATTTTTAATTAAATTATTAGATAGTAAATATTTGTTTTAAACTTTTACTCCTAGATTCTATATTGAACTAGATTAATTTATTGACTATTAGGTAGCTAATTTTTATTTTAAAGATAATCATGGTAAGGAAAACTAATTGCGCAAGTCCAGTTTGCACTTGACTGGTTTTTTAAAATTTACCTTTGCAGTTTGATATGTTATCGGTTCACTGACGCTGACGCTGACGCTGTTTCATGTATTCGACATAGCAATTTTTTCTTTAAGTAACTTTACGTTATTATTTCTTTTTGATCTTTCCGAATTAAAAAGAGGATCTGTTATATTTAAAAAAAATATATTATATGGTATTACGGGTGCGCTCTTGTGTATTTTTATGATTTAATTAATTAATCTATTTCATATATTTTACCTACCAATACACTTTTCAATAAATATGTCTTTACATTTGAAAATAACGAAGAGTTGCCGTTACAATTTTTCGAAATAAGACTTATTGTATAACTCAGATATGTATCTTTGTAGTTTGATATATACAAAATATATTGGAAATGACGCTGTTTCATATGTTTTGCAAAGAGATAGATTGTTCTTTATTTTCGAGATAAAAATTAATTGATCACTTGGTTACGGTCTGATTTATCAGCCCAATTTGATAAATTATGTTTGAGATGGCAATGTACCATGCGCTACACATAACTATACAGTTTTTAGCAGATGTGACTTTGGTGACATTTTACAATTGTTCGTTCTTTCCGGAATAAAAATTCATTTTTAACTCGGTTACGTCATTATATACGTGTATATTTGCAGTTTGATTTGATATAATCTAAATTATGTTCACAATGACGATATTCCACGTGTTCAAATATTAATTCGATTCCCGATTACCCTCTTATGAATCTTTACAGTTTCTCGATTATATATGAAATGATACTGTTACGCGGAACAGTATCATTTCAGTTCCGTGTCAATAAATAAGTTTCATAATTCTCTTTGGTGGAACGGACGCGTTTACTGTCTTGGTTAGAAGAAATCGTTGTTCTCTCTCCGATGTTTCGCCTACGATTGCACAATGCATCTTCAAGGGTCTTTACTCTTCGAGATTTATGTTACTAAATAAGTTGCTGCAGGAAAATCCTTAAAGCGCTACAGAAGTGACCCATATGCAGAAAAAGCGAGTCGCGTTGGTTTTTCGCAAATATCTCGCTTCCTATGGTTTCAATGATATTTGCATCTATTATGAAAATTGTAGAGCATAAAATTCTTTACAAATTTTGTGTTTTATACGCTTAACCGTTTTTGAGATAGAGCGCGGAGAGTGCGCAGCGCTCAGCCATTCATAGCATAACGCAAGGTCAACCGTGAGTCCCAGTAAATAATACGTCGTATAAAGTTAATTAATCCCTAAAAAATCCATAATTATGAATAATTTGTACATTATATTTAATAATATTTTTCATTTATCAAATATATTCTTTTAATAATACTTACTTACTTCGTGAAATTAAAAAACTGTTAAGTGAAATACTTTAAGTATATTTTAATTATAAAAAAGTATGAAGATGATGCTTCTACGACAGCAGGGCTAGAAGAGAATAAAGATGAATATATTGACGTGAGTCTTGGCTTAGTCAACGGTTCTATCCAACCTATCCAACCATATATATATATATATATATATATATATATATATATATATATATATATATATATATATATATATATATATATATACCAGGTGTACAAGTATGAAACACGGATTTTTTTTTTCTAAAAAAAAACATGTTAAATTCGGAAGAATGATAAAAAGTGCTTTATTCAAAGTATGCTCCATCGCTTGTTATACATTTTTCCCCCCATCTTTCGGGCAATTTGTGAATACCACGCTAGTAAAAATCTTCCCCTTTTGCTGCGAACTATTCATCGAGTCATTTTTTCACATCTTCGTACGAACCAAGGCGCTGCTCATCAAGTGCGTGACCCATCGATGCAAACAAGTGGTAATCGAAAGGAGCCAAGTCTGGTAAGCAAGCCGCATGGGATAGAACTTCCCAGCTGAGTGCTTTCAACGTGTCGCGAACGGGTCTTGCCGTATGTGATGGAGCACTGTCATGAAGAAAAATGACTTTGTGTTGCCTCTTTCGGTATTCTGGCCTTGTTTCAAGCAGCGAACGGTTCAAATCGGTCAATTGTTGTTGTTAACGTTTAGTATTAATCGTTTTCCCAGGTTTTAACAGCTCCTAATAGACCCTCTGGTCCCACCAAACACAGAGCATCATCTTTCTGCCAAAGCGATTCGGTCTTGCGGTCGATGTGGATGGTTCGCCTGGGTCTACCCATAATTTTTTGCGCTTCGGATTCTCAAAATAAATCCACTTTTCATCCCCTGTAACTATACGATGCAAAAACGAATTCCTTTTGTACCGAGCGAGCAAAATGTCACACGTGTTTTTGCGCTTTTCCATTTGCCTGTCGTTCAACTCATGTGATACCCATCTACCGGTCCTCTGAATCTTTCCCATCTCTCGTAGCCGATTGGAAACAGCTTGTTGACTAACGCCCAATTGCTCGGCGAGTTGTTTTTGTGTTTGCGAATCATCTTCGTCCAACAATGCTTGCAATTCCACATCTTCGTATTTTTTTGGCGGTTTTCAACGTTCCTTGTCTGCAATATCGAAGTCACCACTTTTGAAACGCCGAAACCATCGTTCACACGTATCTTGCGATGGAGCATGTTCACCATAAGCTTCTCGAAGTAATCGGTATGATTCAACAGCAGTTTTCGTCAAATGAAAACAAAAAATTAATGCTGTCCGCGAATGCTCGTTGTTCGGAATAAATTTCGACATATTGAACACAACAACACAACACTATGCACACACTTTTCCAATTTATCGCTCGTGCGTGTCTGACACTTGTTGATGACACAACAAAATGGCGCAGTGTCAAATCTTTATAACACAAACTGCATTGGTGCACCATCTGTTATCTGAAATCCGCATTTCATAATTGTACACCTGGTATATATATATATATATATATATATATATATATATATATATATATATATATATATATATATATAACAATTGCAGTGTATGTTTGAGAGCAGAGCCCCAAACATAGGAGCAGTATTCCATCTTGGTCGAATTTGAGCTTTGTACAGACTTAACAGTTGTTTGTGAAATATAAAGCTTTCCAGTTCGAAACAATATTCCCAGTTTTTGAGAAGCCCTCTTTGCTATGAATGCGACACGTTCATGCCAAGACATATTTGCCTCTAAGTTGAGCAAATTAAGTGACGATGCTGGAGGAATGGACTGTTCCGACGTAATTTTATCGGATTCAGCAACGTTAACCTTTTTAGAAAAAACTGCCTCCTGGGTTTTTGTAGAGTTAAATTCTATTTGTGAACTCAAGTTAGAGTTTCTTCCAAATTCAAATACAAAGCATCTTTATTATTACACAAGATTTATTTATTTTTAAAATGTACCCCATGGCTGGCGGATGATTTACCTTGTATGTATGTATTGAGTTTTTACTTAGTCATCTCCGACTTTATCTTTCATGACTTTTACGAATTTGTCTTTTTTGGATAGGTGTTTTTAGGAAATTATTATTTATTTTGGGTGTGCTTTTTAAAATAAGGTTTACTGGGAAAAATTATAGCGCAAAAAAAAAAACAATTTAATGTAATCAGGTACTTGGGTAGCATTTCTTTCGGTTTATTGTTAAGTTGTACGACTATCATAGCATTAATCTACTGTACTACTTCAAGTTTTATTAGAATGAATTAAGTCGGCAAATGTATTGGATGGTACTACCCGAACGGCGATACTATAAAACTTGGCTTAAAACTTATTGGCATTAGTTCAAATTATATAAGTAGCGGGATATAAAACTTGCTCATTATAAGCCACTACCTATCTAAAAATAGAGACTTTATGGGTTTATTGGTTTAGTAAAACATAAAAAAGCATAAAAAAGTACTCTGTCAAGCATCTCTTTTCAAAAAATTCGTATTATTTTTAGGAAGTACCAACCTTCAACCGATACGTCTCAAAATTTCATGACATTTCGACGATTAGTTTACAAGTTACAGTGGTTTTAGTGACGCTGCTTTTGATATTTTCAAAACAATGGAAAAAAAAATCGAATTTCGTGTGTTGATTAAACACTGTTTTTTGATTGGAGAAAATACCGTTCAAGCAAAGCAGTGGCTTGATAAATGTTATGGGGACTCTGCTCCTGGAACATCATCATTTACTGGTATGCTGGATCTAAACGCGGTCGTACAGATACAAATGATGCTGAACGCTCTGGACGCCCAAATGAAGTGGGTACACCGAAAAACATCCAGAAAGTCCACAAAATTGTTTTGGATGACCGTAAAGTGAAATTGCGTGAGATAGCTGACACCCTAAATATATCAAAAGAACATGTGTTACACATGGTTATATTTCGCATAAACATTTGGGCATGAGAAAGCTCTGTTCGAAATGGGTACCGCGTTTGCTCACAGTGGACCAAAAACAACCACGTGTTGATGATTTTGAGCGCTGTTTGAACCTGTTTAAATGCAATAAAAAGGATTTTTTCATGCAATATGTGACAATGGATAAAACATGGATCCACCACTACAAACCGAAATCAAATCGGCAGTCAACTGAGTGGACCGTAGCCGGTGAAAGCCGCCCGAAGCGACCAAAGACACAACAGTCAGCTGGGAAGGTTTTGGCCTCTGTATTTTGGGACGCGCATAGAATAATTTTCATCGACTATGCTGAGAAGGATTTGGCCCCCAGCAACTATTATCTATTCGCACACCTCAAAAAATGCTCACGAGAAAGAGATTCCGCTCCAGTGAACAAGTTATCGCCGAAACTGAGGCCTGTTTTGATTTCAAAAGCAAATCCTTCTACAAGAAAGGTATAAAAATGTTAGAAAAGCGTTGGACTGATTGTATCGTGTTTGAAGGAGACTGTATTAATGAATAAAGTCAAATTTTGCAAAAAAAAACATGTTTTAAGTAACTAGACCACCATATCTATATGAATTTTGGGATGCTTAAACCGAATACGCCAAAAGAATTGACACTGACCTATTAAATCAAGATCTTGAAATAACCCCATAAAGTTCAGTACTTTCATTCACAAGTTGCTGGATTAAGGTGAGTCCCCCCCGCTTCTCGCCCCCTGGATGCTATATTAAAGTGATTTCGGCAAAATACGCAGAGATATGGTTTTCTGTTCATTTCATTTTTTAATTTACTTACAGACGTATTTCTGACCATTTTGAGGTGTTTTTTGAAGTTATGTCAAAATGCTGCCGTGATAGGTGAATGGAACCTTGGATTCGATTTCAGCAGTCCCAAAATACGTATAGCTATGGTGGTTTGCCCCTTTACATTTTTAATTTATTTGTAAAAGTATTTTTAGTCATTTTCGAGGCGTTTTTTGAGGTTATGTCAAAATCCTTGGGTGATGAGTAATGTGACCATACGTCTCGGTTTGAACAGGACAGTCTTGTTTTTAGGCAATGGGTCCCTTTGTCCCCAACGAAGTTGTCGAGACGCAGAAATGTCCCGTTTTGACAAAATTCAACTCTCGACACTCGAAGAAGCCAGCAAAAACAATCGCGGTTCTGACAGGCAGGATACAGTCCACAGTAATTCTTGCTGTTATGAACGTAAAGAACGTAGCTACTATTGTTTATTTTGTTTTGCGTTCATTTGCATAATTATCGACGCCCAGACTACCTAACAGCTGTGTTAACTGTACTATATAGGTACTCAGTCCCACTATGTAAGAGTATGCACGAAGCTTTGAAACCTAAAAGCAGCTGTCCCGAATTGAGGGAAAAAGAATGGTCACATTAGTGATGAATCAATTCTGACCTCAGATTCGTTTTCAGCACACCAAAAAACATATGGTATGGTATCTCACCTTTCAACTACAAAACTCTTTTTTTGTGGTCCTGTGTTATCACGTGGTTTGAGATGTAATCGAGAACACAAAAATAGTTGATGGAATTTAAGAACTAGGCTTCACAGTGCGGCTTTTCTAATAGTATTATTCCATACGTACAATGTGAAATGTTTTAATGTCTAAAATGCACGATATTCTGCTATTTTCCATTTTTAAAGACATACACTATACATGCCTATGGGCCCATTTCTCTTAATCTTTTTTGAACGATGGTAATTTTGCTTGATAAGTCAATAAAGAACAGCTTGTTATCGAAGATCTAAAGTAATTATATGCAGGCAAATGGCACCTCAACTCCACCCCTTAAATACGCCCTTGTGTTTTAACTAGTATAAAACACGAGCACAAAATTTATATCCTTACAGATTTGATATTCTGATAAAGCAGGTTTGCCCACAAAAAAGGTTTAGTTTTTACGCATAAAATATTAACACCATTTACATTAACTTGAACAGGTTAAACCTTTGGGTTTGGCCTGGTTAAATTTATTCCTTTTTTTGTATGGAACTTGTTCGAATAGCACCGTTAAATTAAATGGCTATAAATAATTATGAGGTGAATTAAATATCTTAATTATTAATCAGATAGGACTGAAAGTGTAAATTTTACATTATTAATTTAGTTGCTAAAGTTTAAACTTCAGATTCGTTTATATATATATATATATATATATATATATATATATATATATATATATATATATATATATATATATACATACAGTGCCACCTCAATAATCCGGATCTCCATTAAACTGGATTCTTTAATAATCCGGACAAACATTTCTATTGCATTGTGTACTTTATAATCCGGATTTGATAGTACTAGGTAATCCGGACCTGCGTTTTTAGACGTCTACTTAATTTAAACTACATGGGAAAACTGAAATCGATAGTGAGGGGATTCCCATAACTTCCAGTCTAATACATCTGGGATTCACACAAACTGTAGATGTCTTTGATTTGCCTACTTTGTAGTTGTTTGTTTTATTGTCACAAATACAACATACCTACGTTCTATTTTACTTTATGTGGTTCATATAAGTATGTAAACGTTTTTTTTTTTTTGTACGTATATGTACCTACATATTAAAATGCCTTCTAAAAGAAAACATATTGCCCTAACAATAAAACAAAAGTTCGATATATTAGAAAGACTAGTTGTTGGTGAAAGCGGAAAAGTATTGGCAAATGAATACGGAGTAGGAACATCCACAATTTCGAATATAAAAAAGAAGCAAGGGAAAATCAAAAGGTATGTATATATGATTTATTTTAAAGATAATTTTGGACACTCACTATGGACGTGTAACTTCTTTTAGATTTATTTCCAAATGTGATTCTGGTCCTGGCGTCAGAAAAATCTTACGAAAAGTCGAATATCCAGAATGGAAACTCGTTTGTATACATGGTTTTGTACGCAACGATCAAGGCACGTCCCAATTTCCTACGAAATTTTATTAGGCAAAGCAAAACAGTTTTACACTGAAACCTACGGGAATGATAATTTTAGAGCTAGCAGAGGCGGGATTTCTAACTTCAGAAAAAGACATGGTCTGCGTGCTTTAAAAGTTTGAGGTGAAAAACTATCCAATGATGAAAGTGCCGTCGATACTTTCCTAACTTTATTCGCAGATAAGATAAAAGAATTAAAACCTTGGACCTACTCAAATATAAGGTGCAGATGAATCAGCTCTGTATTGGAAAATGTTGCCTGAAAAAACGCTGGTTCGTTCTCAGGAAAAGACCGCACCATGTCGAAAAATAAACAAAGAATGCGTTACCTTTCTAGCGTGTTGCAATGCTGATGGATCACAAAAATTAAAGTTATTAGTGATAGGCAAAAAATCCGAGGGCTTTTAAAAAATGTGAACATACCTGTTGACTACAAATCATCTGCCAATGCATGGATGACTACAGCAATTTTCTTAGACTGGTTTCATCATTCTTTTATTCGTCAAGTCAAAAGTCATTTAAGAAGTCTCAACTTGCCTGAAAGAGCCCTGCTAATCGTTGATAACGCTTTGAGCCATGGAACTATAGAAGAGCTGACTAGTGAGGATGGACAGTTTACAACATTATTTCTTGCACCAAATTGTACTGCACTTTTGCAGCCTATGGACCAGAATGCAATCAGACAAAATTATTTGATCGAAAATGTCTTTTAGCCCATATTTTATCAAATATTGAAGAGAACCTTGTTAGGTTATTAAAAAGCATTAACCTAAAAGATGCTGTATGTCTACTATGCAATTCATGGGAAAAAGTCTCCCCTGAAGTCTTGAAAAAGTGCTGACACAAAATTATGGCTTATGTGGCAGATACCAACCCAGACACTCAATATGATGCTGAAGATCTGATTCCTCTGAGTGAATTCCGGCACAATTTGCTTTCCACGAATGAAGAAATGAAAGGTAAAGCCTGAAATTTTCCTTTTAGTATTTTTTTGGTTAATTCGTAAATATTTAACAGATGTTTCAGATATATTGAATGTTCTCACTGAGCAGAATCTCACGAACGTGGAAATATGTAATTGGCTTGAAAATGATGAAGATTTGTTACCACTGGAAGACATAGATGATACAGATGAACAACACGAGAGTGATAATGAAGGTTCACAGTTAAATACTAATACAAACCAGACTGTTAAGAACACTGTGAAGAATGATTAGGCAGTTAAAAGTTTCAATGTGTGCATGAGATGGACAGAAGAAAATGATATCCCTCTAAATGATGTTCTTGTACTTCAAAGATTAAAAGAAATTGCTTTTATGATGAACTAGAGAAGGGTCAAGCAATTTTTTTTACAAAATAAGATAAAACTTGATAAGATATGCTTCTATTTTAAATATTATTCTATGTATGTACTATTTTTTAGTTGTTTCGTATTAAATGATTCGTTTTTTAATATAAAATAATGTCCTGCTTCAATAATTCGAATTATTTACTAATTCGGATCTCCGCGGTTTTAATTAGTCCGGATTATGGAGGTCGCACTGTATATATATATATATATATATATATATATATATATATATATATATATATATATATATATATACATATACACATATATATATATATATATATATATATATATATATATATATATATATATATATATACAGGATTTGAATTAAAAGTAATGAGACTATTTTTCTTCTGACGCGACTGTACATCGCAGCGTGCTCGCTCCAGGCGGATTCTGCTTCAAAAAGCACCTAGCGTCAGTCGCCTACGAGCTTCCGTGTGGTTCGTGTCGTGGTTTTAATGGACCCCTGTCTATAAACTCGGTCGAAACTTAGAAATGCAGCGATAGGCCATTAAATTCTGTATAGGACTCAGAAAATCGACTATGGAGTTGTTGGCCATGATCCACCAAGTGTTCGGAAGTGAAAGCCTATCAAAAGCTGCTGTTTTAAGATGACACAAGTGCTTCAAAGATGGTCAAGAGAGTGTGGAACGGCATCGCACCGCTTCCCCAGCCCCCTTACAGTCTCGATATGGCCCCGGTGGACTTTTTTCTTTTCCCCCGAGTGAAGATATCCCTCAAAGGACACCGCCATGGGAGCATAGCAGGGGTCAAAGCGGTTTCGACGCGCTGCTTGAAGATCATTCCGGAAAAAGACTTCCAGAGCGCCTTCCAAGCGTGGAAAACTCATTGACAGAGGTGTGTCGACGCCCGATAGGGTTCGCATCTTGGTCGCTACTCTATAATTCTTTTTGTCTAACGTCCATCCCAGCAACACGCCTAGCCCAGGTTCATTTCAGATCTAGAATAAATCTTTAAGAGTAACGGCTAACAGTAACCTATCCATTTTTCTTTGCATAACACATATTTTCTTGATATTTTTCTTCGTCAATGTGAGAGTATTGGCTCCATATGTAAGAACAGGTAGGACGTATCTGTCAAAAACTTTTCTTTTTAAACACATCGGAAGATTAGATTTAAATATATAGCCCAGTTTGTCATATGCCGCCCAGGAATGACCTATTCTCCGCTGAATTTCATGTATTTGGTTGTCTTGACCTACGCCAACTTCATATCCTAGGGATTTATATCGGTGTACTTGCTCGATCTCCATTATTTAGTTTTATAGTGTCGTTTAATTCAAGATTTCTTATAAACTGGGTCTTAGATAAATTAATTTTCCCCTTCCTAAAGCTTCTTGAACGATGTGCAGCATAGTTTGTGCTTCTTCCATATTGTCTGTTATTAAAACATTGTCGTCGGCAAAACAAAGATGATTTAACTTTTCACCGTCAATGTTAAGCCCTATTTTTTCCCAGTTTATTGACTGTAGAATACTTTCTAGAAGTGTTATGGAAAGCTTGGGAAAAAGCGTATCACCCTGGCATGGTCCTCTTTCGATTTGAAATTTACTAGTGGACTGGTTAGTTTGTGTTTTGACATTAGCGGTCGCATATTCATATTTATATTTAATAACATTGGAGTATCAATGATCAACACGGCATTTAGCAACCGCTTCCAAGAGTCTCTGCTGGTTTACTGAATCAAAAGCCTTTTTAACGTCCTCGAATATGAGCATCAGAGTCTTATTACACTGAATACATTTTTCGCTGAGCACTTCAACTGTAAACAGATGGTCGTTTGTTCCATACCCTGTGCGGAAACCTGCCTGCTATTTTGAAAGGAAAAACTCAAACTTATTTGTTAGACGTTTGGTATACATATTTATATATATATATATATATATATATATATATATATATATATATATATATATATAATATAGTGACAGGCAGAAAGTATGCAACATAAAGGATTTTTTCTTATTAAATTTAAAAGAAAAGTAAGTTTGCCAAAAATTAACAAAACACGATTCTTGTCAAATTTACCTAAAATTTTGCATACTACCACAAAAATAATTCCTATTAAATGTTTGCGATATTTTAACAAACAGAGTGGCTTTTAGACTTTACCCTTTATTGAATATAAATTTTTCGCCAAACAACAAATGACAATCACCAAAAACCCTACAAAATCATTTTTTGGGTTCCGGGGATGCGAAATCTATCTATAAACTCACTTTTCTTCTAAATTTAATAGCAAAAAAATCCTATATCTCATACACTTTCTGTCTGCCACTGTATATATATATATATATATACAGTAATACCCCGCTTTACGCGAGGGATACGTTCCGAAAAAAATCGCGTTAACTGAAATTCGCGTATATCGAGGTTTATGATTAAACATAGTCAAAATTTAATACAAAAAAATACAAATCATTTTAATCAATCACTTTAATTCTAAGAACACTTTATGCAATACATACTCTTATTTTTTACGGAAAAATACATCTATTGTCTTTTGGGTAACGTTTTGTTTACGTTCTTGTAAAATACGTTCATAACACCCAACACTGTTTTTAATTGTTTGACACACGGTCAAGACACGGTCATCATTATTGTCTATACTCTGCAATATGTCCAAACCTGAATAAATTTTTGAAAGTGCATTTTGTATTTCCCCTGAAGATAAAACTTTCTCTTCTACTTGTTCTTCCTCATCGTAGATAGGATTATTCTGTAACTCGATCAGATCTTCATTGCTAATAGGATCGTCGTGCGTTGCTACAAGTTCTACGAGATCTTCTACCGTGACATCTTCAAGTTCAGACCCCTCAATCATTGCAGCAATGTCTTCAAGCACTTGTCTCTGCATCTGGACAATTCTTCTAGGTGCTTCCACTACATCTGGCCAAAGATTACGCCACACCCCATTCATACAACTCATTTTAACTTCCTTCCAAGCCTCTTCTATGTTGTGAATAGACTTCATAATGTTGTATGACTTCCACCACTCTCGCATAGACTGTCTTCCTTCCCCGTCAGTTTCATGAATTAGTTGGCTAAAAGTGCGGCGATGGTAATAAGCTTTGAAGTTTGCTATTGCTCCCTGGTCCATAGGTTGTAATATTGACGTAGTGTTTGGTGGAAGGAACTTTACGTACACTTTTAAGTCTCTGGGCGTATCAAGTGAGGTTGGATGTCCTGGGGCATTGTCTAAGAGTAATATAACTTTAGGTTCAAGCCCATTTCTGTCACAGTATGATTTGACTGATGGGCAAAAACTATTAGAATACCATTCTTGAAAAATTTCCCGTGTAACCCACGCCTTTCTGTTTGATCGCCACACAACTGGTAGACTTGTCTTGTCTGTGCCTCGCATTGCACGGGGTGTTTCTGAATGGTACACTAGTAAAGGTTTCAGTTTGAAATCACCAGTGGCATTACCACCCAGCAGAAGTGTTAGTCGATCTTTCGCAGCTTTGAAACCACTGGCTTGACGTTCTTCCTTAGAAATGAATGTTCGAGATGGCATTTTTTTCCAGTAAAGTGCGGTCTCATCAACATTGAAGATGAGACAAGCAGGAATTTTCTCTCGTCTAACGAAGTCTTGAAACTTGTCTGGAAACTCAGCTGCAGCTTGAATGTCCGCGCTGGCCGCCTCGCCTGTTATGTGGATATTGTGAAGATTAGAACGCTGCTTGAACCGATGGAACCAGCCTCTGCTGGCAGCAAAAGTCGGAGTGGCACTCCCTTCTCCTTCTTTTGTTTTCAGCATCTCATACAAAGATTTTGCTTTTGTGCATATGAGATCTTGACTTAGTGGTGTGTTCTTCTTATTCAAATCTTCGATCCAGACTGACAGTAATTTCTCCATTCTTTCTAAGATAGATGATCTCGAACGAGAAAGTTTTGTTGCACTTATAGGTGTTGAACCTTCGCTGGAGATTTTAATTTTTTCCGATTTTTATAAATCGTTCTCACAGTCGATTCTGAGAGTCCAAAATCTCTCCCAACAATTGTTGCTTTGCCTCCATTTTCCATTCTTCTTAACACTTTCATCTTCAATTCCAAAGTGACGCTTTTACGCTCTTTTTTCTTTACAGGCGGCATTTTTAACGTAGGGTTAAATTATGTATGTATGTATCTCCAATAAATATTAAAACAAAACTGCCAGCCGACCGAACTAACATTACGGAACAAATGAACACACGAAACGAACGAGGAAATCCCCATAGAACAAAGTCGAAGGACAGGGAATTCCCAATTCTTCAAAAGAGAATATTCAGAGAAAGCGGGGATCCCCCCGCGACCATAGAGAAGTTAATGACTACATGAGCGCGAAATTTGAAATTCGCGTTATAGTGAAACCGCGCGTAACGGGGTCGCGCTAAGCGGGGTATTACTGTATATATATATATATATATATATATATATATATATATATATATATATATATATATATATATATATATAATCTAGTAAGATATAACGCCTACCTCGTAAGTGGCACTCCATCGGAGGCTGTCTCGCTGCAGCCATACATGCCTAACAGAGTGATTAGCAGACTGCCATTACTTCACCACAGGTGGCGCGATCGTTCGAGGGATCGTCCCTAAGGCATATGTGGTTTTAATGTAAGAACAATTGAAAACGGACGATGGTCCGTACATCAGCAATCTACCCACTGATATCTTATTTGTCGAATCCATCCCGAGACGCGTTTCGCCGTATTACGGCTCATCAGTTGGGCTAGGATCGGCAATCCAGAGAACAGAATTTTCTCTGGCCAATAATGGTAAGATATAACGCCTACCTGGAGTACCACCTACGAGGCTTTTTTTTAATGTAATATATAAAATTTGTTGGGGAACTCGGCAAAGGGCGTGATAAAAGTTCACACAATGTCCTTAGTTGGGACCTTCTTCAGGGCAAGAACTGAAAAGGAGAATTAGTCTACTAACTGAGAAAACTTGGGCAAAAATTAAATTATTCAAATTGTTACTATTATTATTATTATTAATAAACTAATTTAGAAGTACAATAAAATATAAGTTGTACTATAAAAGAAAAAACACTCACATGAATAGTGAGAGTTAACATGAATGGCCATAATCAGCTTGTAACATAGAAAGGACTAACAATCCATTAAAAAAACACTATAAACTAATACACAAAGTTAAAAGATCAAATTTATAACAGGGATGTGTTTTTAAAACCCTGGATGCTGAAAACATTTTTAATAATTAATTAATTTACCCGGACCAACCACCTGTACCCGGCGCCATGCACAAAATGATTGACATACCACTGACAAAAGACAGTTACTTGACAGAGAAAAGGGACTTTTTTGAAAACCTGAAAACCGAAATTGTAAACAACCGGAAGGAGAACTGGTCTAAATGGTCAAAAAAAAGAAGAAGAAATTATCAATTGAATGACCTTAAAATCGATGAGGAAATTCGGATCGAAAACAACCATAAATTTTGGGTAAAAAGGGGACAAGAGATCTAGCAAAAGAGAAATAGAGAAGGAAGAATGGAATGTTATATTAACTGATGAATCCATTTATTTTATTTATTTATATAATTTGTTGATTTAATTATTGAAAAATTAATTTGAGAAAGAAGGGTTTATTCACCAAAGGGTGTATTGAAGCATGAAAATTCCAAGAGGGAGGAAAGGGGAAATCACTAGACTTTTGCAATGACAGAAAAAACGACCATGTTAGAATGATCAATCTAGGCAAGTGAGGGGAACAATTCCTAAGAACCGAGGACCAAGGGACCTACAGAAACAAAATAAAGGAAAAAAAAAAAGAAATAGAGTATTGAGAGTTACTCTGTTAGGTAACGGGCTGCCATTTTGAAGATAAAATATTATGAATCGAATGACGACAGGGAGTTGTCACATGGCATAGAAACATCACAAGAAAGGAGAAAACTGTATATGTTACTCAAACCATCTAGATCGGTTCTTTTATTGACGTTGTGAGGATTTTCACTGATGTAAGACATTTCGAGGAATTCTCTTTTGAAAAGATTTTTTTAGAAATGAAGTATTTTAGGTTCACTGAAGTTGAAGGAATGACCATTATCTACAGAATGGATTGCCAAAGCACATCTTTGCGGATGGCATCTAGTGTCACTTTTGTGAAGTGTAATACGACGATTGAGAGATTGAGACGTCTGACCGATATAGACTGATGGGCAATTAAGGCAGGGGATTGAATACACTACGTCTGACATAGAGAGAAGCGGCAGAGGAGCCTTCAATTTACTGAAAGCACATCTATTTTTGAAAAAGTAATATTTGGCAATTTTAATGTTAGGAACAGTACGTAAGATATGGATTAGTTTATTTGTGAGATCAGGAATGAAAAGCAACGACCAATTTGTTTCGACTGGGGGGGGGTGAGAGGAGGGGAAGGGTTGGGTCTGAGTGAGGTAGGGGGAGGCTCTGAAGGAATATGTTGAATGTGAGTAAGCTTGTTAACTTCATCCTTGGATTTTAGCAGGAGTTTTCGGTTGTAACCATTTTCTGTGAACAGGTTTGTGAGCGTTTCCTGTGATTTAAGCAGGTAATCTGGGTGGACTATTGTCTTTACTCTTCTATACAGGCCCTTAATGACGTTAACTTCCACCTTCCAATCATGGCCAGAATTAGCGTGGATATATCTGCCAGAAGAAGTAGGTTTTTTATACCAATCAAGTTTAGTGATGTTGTTGGAGTCTCTGATGACTTTTGTGTCCAAAAATGTAACAGCATTGTTGGTTTCTTCTTCCATGGTAAATTGTAAATGTGGATCAAAAGAATTGAACATCTGGAGAACTTCTTCTTTGCCATTAGCTGGTATGGACAGAACCAAGTCGTCTACATATCGAAGTAGGAAGGGAAGTCTGAAAGATAATCTCTGTGTGCAATTTTTCAGAACATAAGACATGACTATAGAAGCAAGAGTAGGACTCAAGTTGCTACCCATAGGGCATCAAAATATTTGTGAGTAAAAATAATCTTTGAATTTGAAGAAGGTGGATTGGAAGAGAAATTCCATTATGGATAGAAAGAAGGGTTTATCATGTTAACTCTACTTGGTAATTTCTTCTTCTTTTTATTTGACCATTTAGACCAGTTCTCCTTCCGGTTGTTTACAATTTCGGTTTTCAGGTTTTCAAAAAAGTCCCTTTTCTCTGTCAAGTAACTGTCTTTTGTCAGTGGTATGTCAATCATTTTGTGCATGGCGCCGGCTACAGGTGGTTGGTCCGGGTAAATTAATTAATTATTAAAAATGTTTTCAACATCCAGGGTTTTAAAAACACATCCCTGTTATAAATTTGATCTTTTAACTTTGTGTATTAGTTTATAGTGTTTATTTTAATGGATTGTTAGTCCTTTCTATGTTACAAGCTGATTATGGCCATTCATGTTAACTCTCACTATTCATGTGAGTGTTTTTTCTTTTATATTACATCTTATACACAACTTCTACATTAGTTTATTAATAATAATAGTAATAATTTGAATAATTTAATTTTTGCCCAAGTTTTCTCAGTTAGTAGACTAATTCTCCTTTTTAGTTTTTGCCCTGAAGAAGGTCCCAACCAAGGACCAAAATATTGGCTTAATGATCGCCGTTTGCCGAGTTCCCCAACAAATTTTATATTTAAGAATTTTGTTAGATACGGCAACGGCCTTCTTTCTTTATTTATTTATTTATATATATATATATATATATATATATATATATATATATATATATATATATATATATATATATATTATATGTATATATATATATATATATATATATATATATACATATTCGTGTTCTTGGAATTAGATCTTCTATTTTTGGATCTGTTATATATTTATTGTCGTTTCGACCTTCAGAAGAGGTCTTCTTCAAAATTTGCTCTAAAAGATAAAATTAGAAGAATTAAATTTAGATAAGTAATTAATCTGTTTGTCGTGCATTTCAGGGTAAAACATATGTAGGTTTTCGCAGTTTTTAATTTAAAACATTTAACAGTATAAAATAATGAAGGCCTCATCTTAGAAAATAGTTCATACCTCAATACAATGTAGCATTTCGTTATTTAGTTTATGATGTATTTTTTTTTCTTTCATAATTGGAAAGAAAGACCATACTTATTTATTTATTTATATATATATATATATATATATATATATATATATATATATATATATAATACATTAAAATTCCGGATTTCAATCCGTTCGTCTAACAATGAATTTGCACGACGTTTCTCCAAAATCTCATTTGGCATTTTCAAGTGCTGCCGCTGCTGCTGCTACTCGATACTGTGATCTTGCTGTTGCTGCCGCTCGAAGCTAACTAACCTGAACTAACTGAGTTTGTTAGACGAACGGATTGAAACCCGAAATTTCAATGTATTACATTCTACCATTCATTTGACGTTTTGCCCCTAGATTTGGGCATTTTCAAATATTTTTCTTTGCTATAATTTTCATTTCTGGAAATAAAATTAAAAATGCAGTCACAATTTCAGTTTACGGATACAACAATAATTTAGATCGGAAAATGTATAGACATATACACTTGAAATTTTGTCTTTTATATAAGAAGAATTGGTTTAAAAATTAACAATAACAATTGGTTTGAAATTAACTCACTCCTTGACATATTTTAAATTACTCGTACCTCGAAAATAAAACTATGTTAATTAGTGAAAAATATTGACACCTCGATCACCGCTTTTTAAATTGAATATTAAGTTTTTACAATTTGATGAATATGGAAAAAGTCCCCCATTCTCGGTCATCGATCTTCCGTTTACTGTGTTGGAAGGGACCTAAGCGCAAAAGGGTCTTTTTTCATCATGGGGGCCTCCCTCCCCGATTGTCAATTGACACCCCGCTTTATAATTATCTCCGCCTTCAGTGTTTTATTTTTTCCTCAAAAACGCCCTTTGGATCTGTTTCAACATCGCTAACCCTACTAATTAACGATAAGCTTACGTGAAAAAAAAAACGATACTGTAAATATACGACATTGGAGAAAGTCGAGAAAAAAACTCAATAATGTATATTGGGTTACAAAGGCAAGTTCAATATGCGTACTCCTTTTTATTTTCAATGTTATTACGATTTACAATTTTAAAACGCAATTACTTCGTCCATTGAACTATATTTTTCTTTATTATGTCCCAGGCAAGCCTATTAAAGAATCTCTTAGTCCTTTTAATAATTTAGCTGGCGAGCCTTTCATCGCGTAAATAGAATTTCCTGTTTACAATTTGTTTTGCTTTTCTTTTTTTCTACTTTTTTTTTTCTTTTCAATTCACCTTTGACCGAAATTTGAAATTTTAATTGATGTTTTGATGCATAAATGTTGCAAAGTTTAATTAAAACCGAATAAAACACAGCTTGTATTTACTTTTTCACGTTTTACAATTCAATAAATTCAAATATTGCAAAAAAGTGATATTAAAGAGAAAATATGTTTATGTAAAACATTTAATATAATACGTAGGCTGAACAGTTTTTAGCCTAGCTATTTAAAACACATTTTTTTTTCTAAATTCTCCTTCAAGAGCAATACAATCAGTCCTTTCTTATAGAAGCATTTGTCAATTTCGCTATACAGTGGAGGTGTGTTAGGTGAATCTACAACTTTCGGTAATGGTTTGAATTGTGTGAGTCTTGTAAACACTGTACTCGTCATGCAAGTGCAAAGTTTTGGTTCTTCATAATCCCTCTGCGTCAGGTCTTTTTTTTTCCGTAAAGCTACCTAGTAATTGTGGGCCCTTTTGTCATATATTTATTAAGCGAAAGTCCTTCGTAGTCTCCCCAAAAAAAAAACCAAAAAAATGGTCGCCATTGACTTAATGATAACAAGGAAAAAATAGTTATAACATTTTATTTAAGATTTGATAACATTATTTGCCAAACGGACGTTAATAATAACTGATAGAGATTTTTTTTATGGGCCTAGCACACGTGCAACAGGGAAGTCCCTAAAGCGCTACAGGAGCGTCACGTGTGCGGAGAAAGCGATTCACGTTGTTCTTGAATCGCTGTAAATTGTACTCGGTGGGAAACACAGTACTGGGCAAATTATTCCAAAGGGATGATGTTCTCCATATAAAAGACTGCTTAAAAAGCGTTACTACGAGGAGTAACAAGCTGAACCTCATATGGATGTGAAGTATTAGTGCGACGTTTACTTCTAATATGCCCCGCTCTGGGAGGAATTAAGCGGGCCACATCCTTCGAACACTTTCCATAAAAATACTTGTAGAATAGGCTCAAGTCGCCAACCGTTCTTCGATGTTCCAGCTAATCAAGGCCGCTGGTCAGTTCCGGGTCTACAATCAGACGAACAGCTCTTCTATGAATAGAATCCAACAAATGCAGTGTATGTTTTTGAGCGGAGCTCCAAACATGGGAGCAGTATTCCATAGTTGGTCGAATTTGAGCTTTGTAAATAATTAACAGTTGTGGAGTGTAAAGCTTTCTGGTTCGACATAATATTCCTCTCCTTGCTATGCCTGCAACATGTTCATGCTAGGACATATTTGCTCCCAAATTAACGCCCAACAAATTGAGTGACGATATTAGAGAAATGGAGTGCCCCGACATAACTATGTCGGGTTCAGCAACATTAACTTTTTAAAAAAAAAATTACCGCCTGGGTTTTTGTAGCGTTAAATTCCACTTGGTTACCGTCACCCCAAGATAGAATTTCTTCCAGGTCTTTGTTAAGTTAAATGAGTTCCTGGTGCCTGTGAATATTCGTCTGAGTAGTCGATGTCCGTTCAAAGTGAATGAAGAGATAAGTGTACTGTCATCTGCAAAGCTGTAGATTGGATTCTCGGTTTTTTCCAGCAGATCGTTAATATAAATGAGGAAGAGAGTAGGAGACAGTATGGAGCCTTGGGGTACACCGAAAGAAATCCGTCGACTGCCACTCGTAAAGAATGCTCTCCAAGGCAATATGAGAGCCACAAACAGAACTTTTCAGACATACCATAAGAACGTAGCTTAGCCCATCGTGCCAAACACGGTCGAATGCCTTGGAAGAGCAACCGCTCGAAATTCTCCAAAGTGTTCAATTGTGTTATTCCAAACATGTGTTACATAAGTCAGAAGATCTCCTGTTGATCTATTTTTACGAAGGCCATATCGGTGATCGCTAATAATGTTGAATCCTTCAAGATATTTTAGAGGATGCTGATTGATAGCCTTTTCGATGACTTTCGATATTATTGAAAGTAGTGCGATTGGTTGGTAGTTATTTGGCAAGGTCTACTTGCCTTTCTTAGGCATGGGCTGAACTGTGGCACATTTTCAGCAGGAAGGAAATATTCCCTTTCCGTAGGATAGGTTGAGAAGTCTACAGAAAACTGGTGTTAGTTCCTCGCAAGGTGTTTGAGAACTATGGCAGGTATTCCGTACGCGCCAGAAGCCTTTTTGGTGTCTAGTTCCATCAAAATACGTTTTATGATACGCTGTCTGAAGACAATATCGGGCATCGTTGACTGCACTATGGGAATACTAGGTGGTGTTTTTTCTTGGAAATCGACGGTAGAATGTGAAACAAAGAGTTCAGCCAACAAGTTCGCTTTCTCAACAGGTGCAACAGAATTATCTGGCCGTGTGAGTGGTGGTATGGTGGATTTGGTGAAGGGAGAGAGATGATTCCTTTACAACTGCTAAACTGAAGTGAATCTATTCTAGGACTACAATGAGCTGTTTTGCGTTAGCTTTTATAAGTATAACAAAACTGAGTTGAATGTTGCTAGAAAGTTGAAAAAATAAGAACGGAAGTGAAAGAAACAGCTCAAAAAAAGATAGGTACCCGACAGTTGAAACAGGGAAGTCGGAAATACGGTTCACGAACAAGAAGATATGATAGGGCTCATTAAGTCGAATAACACCAAAACTCGGATTGCTCAACTCTAATGGCTAAATATTCTTTTATACAAAATGCAGTTGTAAAGAAATCTGATATCCCATTCGTCTGTAAAATGGTTCAAAAAGGAATTTGTGCATTATGGCTAACTTGAATCTCAAAGCGGGAAATGTTTTTTAAATCTAATATCAAAACAAAACTTTAATTAATAAATTCTCTCTAAAATTTGTGCTCAATCCTTAATTGAGTTATTAGAGAAATGTTCGTTAAACTAAACGGAGCTATGTATAGTTTTTTAGAATTGTATGAGAAAAACAATTTTAATGGCACCGATCTTCAGCTCTTTGTATGTCAAGTTGATTAAAAAATAGTTAAAATTCTTAGAGAATTTCCGTTTTCGAAAAATATAAAAATAATGTCATAATAAAAAAAAATTTGGGAAAATTAGTTATATTTTATGAGAAATGTACTTAAGTAAAACGTCTTTTAAAGTATGATTTCTATGATATAAAATAAAATGAAATAAATTTTGAATTTAACTCAACAACAATAAATGCAACACAACAATGCATAAAAAACATGTAGGCTGAAAAGTTTTTGGTCTAGCTACTTAAAACATAGTTTTTTTTGGAAAATTTGAGTTTATTCATCCTTCAAGAGCGATACAATGAGTACAACACTTTTCTAACATTTCTATACCTTTTTTTGTAGAGAGATTTGTCGGCGATAACTTCTTCATTGCAGCCAAATCTCTTTCCGGCGTGCATTTTTTTGAGGTCTGCGAATAGATAATAGTCGCTGGGGGCCAAATCTGGAGAATACCGTAGATAAGGAAGCAATTCATGCAATTTTGCTATCGTAACCATTGACTTGTGACACGGTGTATTGTCTTGATGAAAGAGCACTTTTATCTTGTTCATTTGGGGCCGTTTCTTTGCGATTTCTACCTTCAAACGCACCAGTAACTTTATATAATATTCGCTATTGTTGGTTTTTCCCTTCTCAGCATAGTCGATGAAAATTATTCCATGCGCATCCCAAAATATAGAACTATTACTTTTGGTTGCTTTTGTAACCTTAGTCCAGCTGCTTCTTTGATTTTTCTTATGTAAATTAAATGTGTCGCATTTATTTTCTAATGCTTCTATTTCTGTGCATTGTGCATTTAACCACATGTCTTTAGCCTTCTTTATCTTTCTTTTTAATATATTGTGCGTTTCTTTGTATTTCACATTATTGTTGTTCTTATACATTCTTCTTACTTCCATCATATCCAGTATTTCCTCCGTCATTCATGATTGTTTCTTTTTGGTTGCATTTTGTGTCAGGTGCTTTTCCATTACTTCTTCCAGTGTTTCTTGGTTGTGGTGCCGTTTTTCTTCCGGTGTCTGATGAGTTCCCAGCTTGTTTGTATCTACACTTCCACCAATTTTCTCATGAACCCTTTTCTTTATGACTTCTTCTTTAAGTTTGTTGATTGTTAATATTTGTTGTTGTTTGTCCATGTTTTAACTTTTTTAGTCTAATCTTGATAGTTATGAGCAGCAAATTATGGTCTGTAGGTATATCTACTCCAGGATAGGTTTTGGCGTCCAAATCCAAATTTTGTGGATTTTTTTTTCCCGGTGTAACCACCTCATTTGGGTGTCCAGAGCGTTCAACATTATTTGTATTTATACGACAGCGTTTAAATTCAGCATACCACTAAATGACGAGTGATTGCTGTACTTGAACGGTATTTTTTCCCATCAAAAAAGAGTGTTTAATCAACACATGAAATTCGATTTTTTCCATTGTTTTAAGAATATCAGAAATAGCGTCGCTAAAACCACTGTAACTTGTAAACTAATCGTCGAAATGTATGTCATAAAATTTTGACACGTATCGTTTGAAGGTTGACACTTCCTAAAAATCATATGGATTTTTTGAAAGGGGCGACATCTATGTGTCAGACCAAAAACTTTTCAACCTACGTGTTAAACAGGGATTTTAAAAGTTACCTTATTTATACTCAGTTACCTCCAAAAAATATAAACCAGCATAACTATATATTCTACTTTATATATTCCACAAGGAAGCCCTTAATATTATGTGAAAATGCTTACAAAAATATTAGTGACACACTTGTTACGTCGAACAAAACAGTACAATTTTGTGCTTTTATGTGCACACCATGCGTGCTGCAGGGCAATATCTATATCGCTTTCAGACTGGCGCAGCTTTACGTATGGGTCTGGTTTTGCTGCAAGTTGTACACGGTGCAAAGGAAAGTTAGTATCAGTTGCTGATTGATAGAAGCTGATGATGAACCTTGTGGTTTATTGAGTTGTCTCTGTGTTTTAGACCCCCTGTCGTTGATAGAATAAAATTGCTTAGGACAAAAAGGGCAGGTTCTAAAGTTACTTCTCACCCGGAAATAAAAGCTGCATCCAGGATATGGAGTATTTTCTATGCTACTCGTTAGATTGACTGGCGAGTATATGAAATGTGGGTTCAATAAGTCATAATTTTTTAAATCTGGGTTGGGCATTTTACTGAGTCATTTCTCAAAATATTAGTAGCTGGTACATGCCGAGATACCATGGTAATAATAACAAAGTAATTCGTTTCATTTCATTTAGAAATTTAAAATGTACTGTGACAATTAGAAAGCTAATAATCTCCTAACAGCACTAGGAAGACTAAACATGAAATATCTTTATTGGCAGCTTTAAACAGTATCGTCAAAATGGTGGCGCCGCGCATCCCTGAATTAGAAGTGTGGTCCGTTTACATAAATTATGACCTTATTTACACATTTTATATTGTAAAGATTACATACCACTTTCTAAAGTTATAATAATGCATAGATATAACACGTAATTTGACTTTATTCATCAACATAGTCTCCTTCCTCGATACAATCAGTCCAACGCCTTTCTAAAATTTCTATACCTTTCTTGTAGAAGGATTTGGCTTTGCCGGCGATAACTTCTTCATTGGAGCCAAATCTCTTTTCCGCGAGCATTTTTTTGAGTTCTGCTAATAGATAATAGTCGCTGGGGGCCAAATCTGGAGAATACGGTGGATGAGGAAGCAATTCGAACTTCAGTCCATGTTACACGGTGCACTGATGAAAGAGCACTTTTTTCTTGTTTATTTGGAGCCGTTTCTTTGCGATTACTGCCTTCAAACGCACCAATATGTTTATATATTAACCACCAATAGGTTTTTCCTTTCTCAGCATAGTCGCTGCTGCTTAATAGACATGTCAAAATTTGACAATACCTACATTTTTGTTTTGTCTTGGCACTATGATGTCATAGCGTAAGTGTATTGGGAACAAGGGTAAAATTGAAAAATTCAAAATAAATCGAAAACTATTAGAAATAGGTATATGACATACTTAATAAAAGTTGGAAGGTTTTGTAAAATCTATCAGAAAAAATAATAATATATAGGGTGTACCATTTAAAAAATTCGAGATTTTTCAATTTACAATAGTCGAAATTCATAAATTTATTTTGAACACCCTGTAACATTTAACTCAAATTTCTTTACATGTATATTTTATCCATTTCTATAAAATTCTCGTACCAATTATGAGTATTCCACCTTTAGAAACAATGGCCCTACTGGCAATTTTTTACAAAACCGAAGACTAGTATTTAAAAAAAAAATTGAATTATTAGAAAAACTACTAAGTTTAGGTATATAACATTATTAATAAAAAAGTTATAAAATTTTACGCAGAGTTTAAAAACAAATTAGAAAATAGGATGTTCCATTTAAAAAAACATATGTTATATTATAAAACTGTTGTATTTAACATTTTTTCGTCATTCCTGAAACAAAAGAGATAATGAACTTTACTCTATCGTTGACTCACCCTGTATGTCTTGCAAATTAGAATAACTCCATTTCTAATAAAAACAGTATGCATATATGTACTGCCAAATGTTACAAACTTCTTTTCTTAAAAGCAAATTATAACAAATTCACACGAAAGTTAAAGAATTTCCATAAAATGCTTTGAATTAAAAAACAATGGAACAGACATTTTAAAGCGCATTTTCATACACGTAACTGCCAAGTATGTTAATACAACGGTAAGC
This sequence comes from Pachyrhynchus sulphureomaculatus, assembly GCA_019049505.1. Lineage (NCBI taxonomy): Eukaryota > Metazoa > Arthropoda > Insecta > Coleoptera > Curculionidae > Pachyrhynchus > Pachyrhynchus sulphureomaculatus. The sequence continues at coordinate 16,855,032 of CM032450.1, forward strand.
TTAAAAACTTTAAACTGCTCTAAAACTTTTCGTTACAGGCTATTTACAGAAAAGTACACTAGAGAAACGTAAGTTGGATTTACATAAGCGATTAAGGACATCAATAGAAATACTGTTATTAAACGTTGTTTAAAATGCCTTTATCTACTGTTAGTTATCAATTTTGAAAAAATGTTTAGTAAAAAAGGGCTTCTGTTGATGAGATGTTCGTATACGCTTCAGTAATATAACGTGATGATAATTATGCTATCTTTTTTTTTCATTAATTTCGTAGTTAAAAATAGTCCTCCAAACAAATAGCGCGTGGAAGGAAGACCGAATTGTTTTACAGAATAACTCTAATAAGGGATCCCAATCAAGAATTCCCTGTTGTCTGATCTGTGAATGAGTTTTAATGTTTAACGGTGTCAAAAGCTGTGGTAAGGTTTTTGAAAGTGACGCCTATAATTTAATTATGTTAAAAACCGTTCTCGATTTAGTTGGTTAGATGTCAATGAATAATAATGCATTTGGTTTTTGGAAATGAATATTTATATAACTTGCGGCCATCCTCCGTTCCTAGAAGGAAATATTTGAATACATTTTCACAACTTCTATTCGTAATATAATTCGATATCGGTGCGTTCTTCTATCTCTTGGTTAGGTTGTGGTTAATTTATATTTGAGAGTAGAATGACGCTGACATTTTGTTTGATTGTTATAAAATTGGTTCGTAGAAATCAGTGTGATTATTATTACAGAGATATGTCAGATATGTTGTATGAGTTTTCGTTTTGACTGCCCATTTCTAGTAGATTGCAGAAAATTAAACTCAGATCTTCAATGTCAGTTTTTTTATTGTTCGAGTTAGGTTCAAGGTGGATCTCCACCATCTCCCTAAAGATTCTCCTGCCGATATTTCTCTCTTTACACAGCATTTTGGTTTCAGCAAAATCAAATTCATGCGAAAATTGGCTACTATGTTGGGCAAGCGCGCAAGAGTTTTTTTTAATCTGCAATCACTTTTATGGGAAATGATTCTGTCTTTTAGGGTCCTTGATGTTAACAAAAATAAAAACATAAAATCTCATTGGCATTTTCAAGTGTTCTTGCTGCTGCTGCTACTCGATTCTGTGCAGCAGCAGCAAGATCACAGTATCGAGTAGCAGCAGCAGCAAGAGCACTTGAAAATACTAATCGGTTTATCATATCGATTTAGAATGTTCTTCAACGTTTTCCGATTTCCAATCTCCATCTTCGTCGGTCATTCCCTAGATCGTCCTCTAGTTCTCTCTTTCACTCTCGTCTCTTTATCGATATCCTCTCTCCAGGTTCTTCTAGATCCGGGTTTCTTGTATCTGTTGATGGCCATTCTAACATTTGCTTTGGGAAACTACTTTCTTCCATTCGCTGCACATGCCTATGCCCATTTCAGATAAGTTACTTGGCTCTTACGAAATGCACTATTGGGTCTTTTATGCTCTATTTCTTTGATTCTTTCATTTGGGTCTTTTTCTCTTCTTGATTTTCCCGCTAATCTACTTCATAAATCTGTGTACATTCTTTCTGATTTTTATCTTTTATAGGCCAGACGTCTAAACCGTAGGTTATAATATTTTTGATTATAATAGTGTAGATTCTTTTTTAGTTGTCCCTATTTATAATTTGATCCAACATTATGCTGTTCAGTATCCCGATCGCCATTCTTTCTAAACTATTGCGTTCTCCGGTTGCAGCGTCTAGTGTTCCGTATTGTGAAACCTTCAACCACAAAAATATTTAACAGCTATCTGTATCCTGGATAGCACTTTATCTTCCAATACGAGAGGTTGAAGCTACCTTCCTACAGATACGTACGTACACACACGAGTATATATATATATATATATATATATATATATATATATATATATATATTATATATATATATATATATATGTATATATATGTATATATATATATATATATATATATATATATATATATATATATATATATATATATATATATATATGTATGTATATATATATATATATATATGTATATATATATATATATATATATATATATATATATATGTATGTATATATATATATATATATATGTATATATATATATATATATATATATATATATATATATATATATATATATATATACGAGGCTGGTTTGAAAAGTCCGTGCAAAGTCCGAGAGATGGGACCACTGGCGCGTGTCGAGGTCATGTTTAGTTAGTAGCATCTGTTGAATGACCGCACACCAAGTTTCAGCCATATTAGTATATTTCTTTGTGTTTGGCATTCGTGTGAATCAAGGAAGTCGAGTGATTTTTAAGAAATGGACGAAAAAGAATTTCGTGTGGTGATTAAACATTACTTTATGAAAGGCAAAACGCCTCAGGAGACTAAAGAGAAGCTTGATAAACTTTATGGTGACTCTGCACCTTCGATTAGAACAGTTTATAAGTGGTTTCAAAATTTTCGGACTGGCCATATGGGCACAAGTGACGCTGAACGTTCTGGACGGCCTGTGGAGGTTACTCCACTCCAGAAATCATTGATCAAATCCATGATATGGTGATGGATGACAGAAGAGTTAAGGTGCGTGAGATTGCTAGTGCTGTGGGCATCTCGACTGAACGGGTACATAATATTTTGCATAAACATTTGGACATGAGAAAGCTATCCGCAAGATGGGTGCCGCGATTGCTCACGCTTGACCAAAAACGGAATCGTGTGAAGTGTTGCAAGGATGGTTTGCAGCTGTTCCAGAAGAATCCGGAGGACTCTAAGCGTCGTTTCGTCACTGTGGATGAAACATGGATACATTACTATACTCCTGAGACCAAACAACAATCTAAACAATGGGTTACCAAGGGGGAATCTGCACCAAAAAAAGCGAAGACCGTTCCTTCGGCCGGAAAGGTTATGGCGACTGTCTTTTGGGATTCGCAAGGGATAATCCTCATCGACTATCTGGAAAAGGGTAAAAAACTATTACAGGTGAATATTATTCATCGTTATTGGACCGTTTGAAAACCGAGCTGCAAGAAAAACGCCCGCGATTGGCCCACAAGAAAGTCCTTTTCCATCACGACAACGCACCAGCACACACCTCAGCAGTTGTGGTCGCAAAATTAATGGAAATAGGATTCCAACTCGTTTCACATCCCCCCTATTCTCCAGACTTGGCTCCCTCGGACTACTATTTGTTCCCCAATTTGAAGAAATGGCTGGCGGGACAAAGATTTTATTCAAACGAGGAGGTGATTGCAGACACTAATGGATATTTTGCAGACTTGGACAAATCCTATTATTCGGAAGGGATCAACAAACTAGAACATCGTTGGACGAAGTGTATAAGCCTAAAAGGAGACTATGTCGAAAAAAAAAAAGGTTTACCCCAAACACATAAGTAGTTTTTATTTTTGCACGGACTTTTCAAACCAGCCTCGTATATATATATATATATATATATATATATATATATATATATATATATATATATATATATATATATATTATATATATATATATATATATATATATATATATAAATATGTACCTTGATTTTTGTATTGCTATTGTTATGCCTAGGGTTTAAGCTATCTTCGGTTTTTCCATCTTTTTTTGGTATCCACTGTGAGATTTATATTAAGATTCGATATTATTACATGCTCTTGATATGATCTTATCATCTCCATTGCCTTTCCTGTATGGTTTCTACTAGTGTCTTTTATATCTTTATTATACCACGGATTCTTTCATTTCATATCATATTGAGCTTTGACGGTGATAGTCGCCAGAAACCTTATAAATTTGTCATTTCCTTTGTTTGCTCACCTTTGTTGGCCAAAGAATAGAATTCTAGTTCCTAGAAAAATATATTAATAACATGTTTCTATTACTACTTTGTTTTAAAATTTTAGATTGTGTTTCTTTCCCCCCGACATTCAAATGTTTTGTTTTGCTCTCGTTCACTGTGAACCAAAATTAATTCTATTGTCTATGAGCTTTCTCATCACATATTTCACATCTTCTATGCTTTAAACGATAACCAGCTAAGCAGCTACGAAAGATAAAATAATACGGTTGTTTCGCCATCTATTTTGCTTTCCATTCCTTGACAGTTTCTTCTTCATTATTTAACAACAGAGTCTAGATATATCTTGACCAGCGTTGAGGACAAACAACATTTCCCAACCTTTTAAGATATTAAAATTCTTTGTTATTTTTTTGCCTATCTTGGTTTTTGGTTGACAACTTGAATACAATTGTTTTATTGCCTGTACGGCGTTAATGTTAGTAGGTGTTATTTCCAATAACTGCCATAGTTTTTTTATTAGTACACTATCATAGGCTTTTCTAAAGGCGACAAAGGTGAACCTTTCTATTGGCTGCTATTTTTTTCTTTCAGTTAGTTGGTTTACGCTAAATTTGTTATCCATACAGGTTCTTGCTGTTGATTATAGTTCTAATTACTTAATCTGTATAACGTATTTACAGTTGTCACATTTATCATTTTTTAAAAATGGGTGTTATCCATGCCATTTTCTATTGTTCAGAAGTTTGGTCTCCATTGATCGATTTCTCAAAATGAATTGTAAATATGTCCTATTCTTAGTAAGTTGTCCAATCACCTCCTGCATTAATAATCGCCTGAAATCTTCGAAGCATGCTGTCAACGAGATTTTCTGCAATGATCTCCAAATTTTTCGAATCTCGCGAGACAAGTGAAAACACGATTCGTTTTTCGACTTTCGGAGTGACTTTGCCTGCCGAGCCACGTTTTGGCAAGTCGTCGACATTTTTCATCCCGTTAAAGCGATTTACTTACTTCTTCACAAACGACACCGACTTTTTAATCTATTTGACGGCCGCAGAATGTGTTTTTTTTTTATGGGTCTAGCACACGTGCTACAGGGAAGTCCCTAAAGCGCTACAGGATCGACACGTGTTCCGAGAAAGCGATTCACGTTGTTCTTAAATCGCTGTAAATTGTACTCGGTGGGAAACACAGTCCTGGGCAAATTATTCTGTGTTCCCCATATAAATGACTGCGTGAAAAGCGTTGTACGAGGAGTAACAAGCTGAACCTCATACGAAGTATTAGCGTGACGTGTACTTCTAACATGCACCGCTTTGGGAGGAATTAAACGGGCCACATCCTTCGAACACTTTCCATGAAAATACTTGTAGAATAGGCTCAAGTCGCCAACCGTTCTTCGATGTTCCAGCGAATCAAGGCCACCTGTCAGTTCCGGGTCTCCAATCAGACGAACAGCTCTTCTCTGAATAGAATCCAACAAATGCAGTGTATGTTTGGGAGCGGAGCCCCAAACATGGGAGCAGAATTCCATAGTTGGTCGAATTTGAGCTTCGTAAAGAATTAACAGTTGTTGTGAAGTGTAAAGCTTTCTGGTTCGAAATAATATTCCAAACTTCTGAGAAGCTCTCCTTGCTATGCCTGCAACATGTTCATGCTAGGACATATTTGCTCCCAAATTAACGCCCAACAAATTGAGTGACGATGTTAGAGGAATGGAGTGCCCCGACATAACTATGTCGGGTTCAGCAACGTTAACTTTTTTAGAAAAAACTGCCGCCTGGATTTTTGTAGCGTTAAATTCCACTTGGTTACTGTCACCCCAAGATAGAATTTCTTCCTGGTCTTTGTTAAGTTGAATGACTTCCTGCTGTCTGCAGATATTCGTCAGAATAGCCGATGTCCGAGCGTTCAAAGTGAATGAAGAGATAAGTGTACTGTCATCTGCAAAGCTGTAGATTGTATTCTCGGTCTTTTCCAGCAGATCGTTAATATAAATGAGAAAGAGAGTAGGAGACAGTATGGAGTCTTGGGGTACACCGGCGTTGATAGTGTAGGTGTTAGAAAGAAATCCGTCGACTGCCACTCACAAAGAACGCTCTCTGAGGAAACAAGAGAGCCACAAACAGAACTTTTCAGACATACCATAAGAGCGTAGCTTAGCCAACAGCCCATCGTGCCAAACACGGTTGAATGCCTTGGATATGTCAAGAGCAACCGCTCGAGATTCTCCAAAGTGTTCAATTGCGTTACATGTGTTACATAAGTCAGGAGATCTCCTGTTGATCTATTTTTACGAAAGCCATATTGGTGATCGCTAATAATGTTGAATCCTTCAAGATATTTTAGAAGATGCTGATTGATTGCCTTTTCCATGACTTTCGATATTATTGAAAGGAGTGCGATTGGTCGGTAGTTATTTGGCAAGGTCTTCCTGCCTTTTTTAGGTATTGGCTGAACTGTGGCATGAAGGAAATATTTCCTTTCTGTAAGATAGGTTGAAAAGTCTACAGAAAACTGGTGTTAGTTCCCTCGCACAGTTTTTGGGAACTATGGCAGGTATTCCGTCAGCGCCAGAAGCCTTTTTGGTGTCTAGTTTCACCAAAAAACGTTTTATGATACGCTGCCTGAAGACAATATCGGGCATCCTTGACTGCACTATGGGAATATTAGGTGGTGTTTTTCCTTGAAAATCGACAGTAGAATGTGAAGCAAAGAGTTTAGCCAACAAGTTCGCTTTCTCAACAGGTGTCGTTGCAATAGAATTATCTGGCCGTGTGAGTGGTGGTATAGTCGATTTGATGAAATTTTGACTAACTGTCTTAGCGACTGACCAAAAGGACCTGGAATTGTTGGGACAAGCGAGAAGTTTGTTTCTAATCCGTTGATTGTATGTCTCCTTGGTTTCGTCGATAATTTCTTTGCATCTGTTCCTGGCACGAACAAAGGTGTTTACGATTTATGGTGTTAGGATTTTCACGCCAATGTCGGTATGCAAGATGTTTAGAAGCAACAGCTTCTTTGCATTTTCGGTCAAACCAAGGCTTGCCGTTGGAAGGGCATTTCTTCGAAAAAGGGATGTAAGCCTCCATACCGGCCAAAATAACTTCGGAAACCTCCTTGGCGCAGTCAGATGGGTCATCGGATCGAAAACAAACGTCTAACCAAGGGAATTGTAGGATTTGTAGTGCCAAATCTTGCGCGGTTTAGGCGCCTCTCTGTCACTGATTGGTAGGATACTCGATGTCGATAATAGTTTATGGTCGGAAGAACCTAATGGCGGATTTACGCTGACCGTGTAAATCTCCGGATTGGTGATTAAAAAACAGATCAAGAAGACTGGCGAACGCCCCGTCTCGATCAGGGATCCGTGTTGGTTCGTCAATAAGCTGAGTTAAACCACAACTGATTGAAAATGATTCGGCTTCACGACCTTATTCATCGCTAGTATTTGAATATTTAAGCCAGTTGATGTTGTGGACATTAAAGTCGCCCAGGCTGGCACTTTCGGCATTTGGATAGTTAATTTGTAAATGATCGATGGTGTCTACAAGAGAAGTGAAAAGTGCTCTAAAGTTAGTATCTCTTGGTGGTCGATACAGGATACAGATGAACCACATAACATCAAAGTTTAGGGGCTCCAGAGCCTCTTCTCGTTGGCAAGAGAGGTCGCTTCTGACAAAAAGACAGATTCCAAAGTTACGCCTAAATCGGGAATAGAAGTCGTACCCAGGATAAAGATAGTTAACTGTGCTGGTCGATGAACTGACCTTGGTTTCACAGAGAGCGAGTACATGAGATTTATTTGATTGCAGGTGTTGGTGCACCGAATTTATGTTCGAGTTTAAACCTCGTATGTTGCAAAAGAATGTGTCATTTTAGGCCCCTTTAGATGAGAACAAAGAAAGACTGTCTCGACTCGACGCATAAACAAGTGACTCATGTTGGATTTTACGTGATTTCGACGAAAGTTCGGAATCGACTGATACATTTACCAAAATGGGTCGTAGACGATTGTTGAATCGTTAGAACCGCATCTACGAAAAATGAATTATCGCGGACACGTTCTTACTTGACAGACTATACGTTAAAAGTTTCTTTATCCTAAAGGATTACTTACTTAATTGTTATTTGGGTACTTTTAGTAGAGCTTTTCGACTCTCGTGGCTCTTATAATAGTTTTGCTTTTGCAATAAAAGTACTGAACGACCAAAATTAATGGACAATCTGAGTATGCCGTATATTAATTACCAAACTTATACAGGTCATGTTTTGCTTCATGCTGGTTGACTAGCACAGTAAAATTTTCGAAAAGTCACTTCTCGATAATTGTTGCTTGAGCACCAGTGAAGAGACTTTCAACTTGACCACTTATTCGTCTGTGAGGGACATAGGACAGATACCCAATATTTTGTTTTACCGCTCAATAAATAAATTGCTGCGATACTTACTACAGTTTTAACAAATCAAAAATCTCCAACTGGTATCTTATCGCCGTTGTCTAATGCGTTCACGGCACACAGTGGAGAAAAAAAAACGAAAAATCGTGTTTCAAAATTGTCTAGAGCCTTCAATTTTGGTTCGATTTGGACGATTTTTTTTTTTAAATTGAAGCTTATTAAATTCCGAACAAAGTTGTCGGAGCCGATTTTGCAATTAAACTTTTGTTTCAAAATGGCGGACGTCTTCAAAATGGCGGTTTCTGATTATATAGCGACTGAGACACAGAAAACGCTTACAGTTTCAAACCAAGTTGTGCTAAAATGCGTGTATGTATGTTTTTTTTTTATGTCGCAGATAATATATCTAATATCACAGTTACAAGATTAATAATAATGAACCCAAAATGGCTGCCATGAACAGTAAAAGTATTATAAATATGAATAAACGTACCATTATTATTTTATATCCATAACATTTGCATAAATAATTTCTTTAAGGTTGTTAATTATAAATATGTTTCAACAATTGACTTAAAATGACAAATCAAGTATGGCGGATGCCAAAATTGAATCGAGCAAGAAAGTTTCTCTGTGGCAGTCAGATCATTCAAGTTATTCAAGTTGAGTTGCGGGATTTAAATTTTCATGCAGTTATTGCTAGAATATTGCTGCTGTAAATTTTAAGTATCGTAGACAATTTTCTAGCAGATACAAAGGACAGCTCACACAACTAGAAAATGGCTACAACAGCTAAAACGTTTTGTTAAAATAGGGATAGCTAAATATTTTGCTGCACTAGCCACATTGTTTGCTGTTGTAGCAAAAAAGTGGCTGCTATTGCTAAACAGTGGCACAACTTGGTTTGAAACTGTAAGCGTTTTCTGTGTCTCATTCGGTATATAATCAGAAACCAACGTCCGCCATTTTGAAACAAAAGTTTAATTGAAAAATCAGCTCCGACAACTTTGTTCGGAATTTATTAAGCTTCAATTTAAAAAAAAAAAATCGTCCAAATCGAACCAAAATTGAAGGCTCTAGACAATTTTGAAACACGATTTTTCGTTTTTCCCCACTGTGCGGCGGCATGGTTCTCTCTGATCTTTACGGTGTGACGTAACGGTCCTAAATGGTTTTTAAAATCTGACAAGTTAAAACTTTTAAATGGTAAATGTTAGTGAAAAAGTGAAAAAAAATTTTTTTTTTGGTATTTCCGATTAAACTTAAATTTAAAATTTGTATATCCACATCCCCTAACGGGAGTGAAAATTACTAATAGCGTATAGATTTTCCTTCATTAATCTATAAAAACGACAAATTTAGAATTTTGAATAAATATTGGCAAGTTTAAGTAATAAAATGCTATCAAAATTTATATGGGAGATAGAACAACCATTGAAATATCCGGTTTAAAACAACAAAGTCTTAAAATGCAAAAATAAAGATTTATAAAATAATAAAATAGGAAACTAGGGCAGGTTGAATATGCGATATTAAAACAGCTTTGAAAATATAAAACCAAATAAAACTAGAATTCATTTGAGCTGAAACACGGTGAAATAATAATAAATCGTCAGCTTGAAAATAATACAGGTCATAAAAATTCGTTGCTTGTTCAGCAAAATCAAATGTACAAACATTCTCAACGATGCATGAATGAGGGTACGGCTATAAAATATTTAAACCACCAAGAATTAGTCCCAATGGCGATAAGAACTTTTTTATTTATTAATTTTTTCTTTTCATTAAGTAGGAATAATACTATTTACTCTAATTTAGGTTACTGTAGATTAAAGAGAATACTCAAAAATAAAAATATCGATGATCTAGATATCCGCATCATATGCAATCTATATTGGAACCAGATAGCGAGAGTAAAAGTGGAGAAACATGATTACGGAAGAGATAGAGTTCCGCCGGGGAGTACGTCAGGGCAGCATACTGTCACCCCTTTTGTTTAATATCTATAGCGAGAGTGTATGTCAGGAAGCTCTGTCTGAGGCAGACGAAGGCATAACGGTAAACAGTGAAACCCTGAATAATGTAAGATACGCCGATGACACAGTTCTGCTAGCAGAGAGTTTAAAAGACGTACAACATCTTGTTGAGCGGTTAAATAACAGCTGCAATAAATTTGGTCTAAAAATAAATCTAAAGAAAACAAAATTTATGGTGATGGCAAAATCTCAAAATAACCAGGATCGTCTTCTGGTTAATAACATAAGTGTTGAGAAAGTCAATTGCTACAAATACTTGGGAACATGGCTGAACGAGAACACAGATCAGATAAAGGAGATTAAAACCCGAATAGAGATATCAAGATCAAGCTTTAATAGAATGAGAAAACTCTTTTGCAATCGAGATCTAAGCCTGGTACTACGGTTACGAATGTTGCGTTGTTATGTCTTCTCAACACTTCTTTATGGAGTGGAAGCATGGACTTTGAGGCAGAACAATACTAAAAGTATTGAAGCTTTTGAGATGTGGTGTTATCGGCGCATTCTGAAAGTGTCATGGATTGATAGGGTAACCAATAACGAGATTCTCTAAAAACTAAACAAAGCTCCAGAACTAATGAACATTATTAAAAAAAGGAAGCTGGAATATTTGGGACATGTGTTGAGGGGAGAAAGGTATTCACTGTTGCGGAATATTATGCAAGGCAAAATTAAAGGGAAGAGAAATGTTGGATGAAGAAGAATATCGTGGTTGCGTAACTTGCGCGACTGGTTTGGCTGCAGCTCAATTGAACTGAAGAGCAACAAATAAAGTAAGAGTAGCTGTGATGATTTCTAACCTCCGATAGGAGTGGCACTCGAAAAAGAAGAAGAAGATTAATAAGTATTTATAAAATATAATAATTATCTTCATTAATTTATCCAACAGTTGTTAATGATGTTTCAATATTATTAAAATAACAGATAAGTGTGCTACGTTTGAATTATTTCCAGTAGCTTTATAAAATGGTATCATGAAACCCTCAAATAATAAAAAAATTGGGAAAATTATTTACCTAGTACTTTCCTTTCAAATACAAGTAATAAAGTTAACACATTTTTTGAAGTTTTCAGATTTATCGACTCCAAGAAATTCGGAACTTCCATTTTCTAATACGCTTTCACATCCATTCTATACACTTGAAACAACAGACTGTCAGATGGACACACCAACGTAAATTGCAAATAATGTTTTTCGGGTCCTAAGACCTTTAAAAGTAAAAAATACGAAAATCTCAAAGTATAACTTTTTCAAGAATACAGGAAAGTAAGCCAAGCTATAGGCCAAGATCATTAATATCAAATATCACGAATGTTTTTGATAAAGTTTTAATAAGAGAAAGTTCAAACTTAAAAAAATAATAATATCGTAAATTCAATATGTATTTAAGGAGGAAATGTCAATAGAGGATATTATATTGTATTTAACAATAAACATCTATAAAAGTACAAATAATAAAATACCATTTATGTGTGTTTTTTACTTCTCTTGCTAAATGAGACGTACTGTATTCGTGAAATGTGAGATTTTTGAACTTTTTTCCCGTTTCAGAATCCCGAAATTATGAAAAATATAGTTTCCTGCTTCCGTCAGTTTGCTTTTCTGTCTGTCGGCACAATAAGTATCGAAGGAACCTAGATATCTATTACAAATTTGGTACACTTATACTACTTGAAACGAGAAATAAACTTATAGTTTTTGAATGACATCGTTTCCGAGAAAAAGACGAAATAGATGGGGATCGTTAAATATTGCATAGTTGCATCAACATTATGAGAACCGTTTATAGTTTTTGATTGAGCGAAAAGACACATTTTGGGCATAATTATTTAAATCAAACATATAGGGAGTGTTTCTTAGAATTTATAAAAATTTTGTCGAATCTGTTGCTGAACCTCGAAATTGCTACAATGCTCGGAATACGTTACAAGCTAGTTACTTACTCCTACGCTTTACAGTCTTATTTCTACTAATTTAAATAATTAGAGTAAAGTGTTAGGGAGTGGATTGAGAGTATGCCAAGAAGCTTCTATGATAATTTGCTTATTCAACATCAGGTGGAGGTTTTTTCGTTGCTGTATGTTGTGCCGTTTACTGTAACACATTAAATGGCTAAGTAACTACATTAACGATCTGCTGGAAAAGACCGGGAATCCAATCTACAGCTTTGCAGATGATAGTACGCTTATCTCTTCATTCACTTTGAACGCTCAGACATCGGCTGCTCAGGCGGTCATTCCACTTAACAAAGACCTGGAAGAAATTCTATCTTGGGGTGACAGTAACCAAGTGGAATTTAACGCTACAAAAACCCAGGCGGCAGCTTTTTTTCTAAAAAAGTTAACGTTCCTGAACCCGACATAGTTATGTCGGGGCACTCCATTCCCCTAGCATCGTCACTTAATTTGTTGGGCGTTAATTTGGGAGCAAATATGTCCTGGCATGAACATGTTGCAGTCATAACAAGGAGAGCTTCTCAAAAGTTGGGAATATTATTTCGAACCAGAAAGCTTTACACTCCACAACAACTGTTAATTTTTTACAAAGCTGAAATTCGACCAACTATGGAATACTGCTCCTATGTTTGGGGCTCCGCTCTCAAACAAACACTGCATTTGGTGGATTCTGTTCAGAGAAGGGCTGTTCGTCTGATTGGAGACCCAGAACTGACCGGCTGCCTTGATTCGCTGGAATATCGAAGAACGGTTGGCGACTTGAGTCTATTCTACAAGTATTTTCATGGAGAGTGTTCGAAGGATGTAGCCCGCTTAATTCCTCCCAGAGCGGTGCATGTTAGAAGTACACGTCGCGCTGATACTTCACGTATGAGGTTCAGCTTGTTACTCCTCGTACAACGCTTTTCAAGCAGTCTTTTATATGGAGAACATCATCCCTTTGGAATGGCTTACCCAGGACTGTGTTTCCCACCGAGTACAATTTACAGCGATTCAAGAACAACGTGAATCGCTTTTTTTTTCCGCACACGTGTCGCTGCTGTAGCGCTATAGGGACTTCCCTGCAGCACGTGTGCTAGACCCATAAAAAAAAGTTTTTTTTTCCATATTTTTTCTCTTTTCGTTACCTCCTGCGACGTCATTAACAAGTGGAAATACTATCAACTTCTATGGCTTCCACTTAATATTTATTAACCCTATTATCAACCAGCCGTAGTATCATGCTTAGCAAAGCCCTCTTACTTTGGCTGTTCGAAACCAACATTAAACTGTAGGTCTTCTTTGTCTGTGAAACACTTAAAAAGGCACCAACAATAGGCAAAGACGAGAGAGTCGCCTACGTCCATATCGAATATGGGACTTCAAGAAAAAGAACCCTACTATCGGAATATTTGTTCTCATATTTATTATAAAATGGTATATTTGTGATTTTTGAAACTATGTGTATATTTATAATTGAAATATATTATAAATTATTATTAACAGAAGTTGAAGTGTCGATTTTTATATGTAGGAAGCAAATCCAATACCAAATCGGATCATTTAATTTACATTAGTAATTCCTTACCTATTTAAATCCTACCTTCATGATATCCCAAACTAGTCAATAATTCTTATTGTAGTATAATAAAGCAGATAAACGTATTTGAAGCAGAAAAAACGTAAATCAATGTGTTCTTCAGCATTAAATCACGCCCCATGAACCAGCCTTAACACATATAGCCCCTGTTCTGGATATATTATTAAACCTGCTCCTGATTTTAAGTAAACATATAACTCTTTGGGATAGAAATCTCCGGATATGGTGACGTGAAAACAGAGATGAGGCACCAAAGAACAGAAGCAACGAGAATTGCGGCATGCCTGAATGTTAGAATATGGAAAAATAAGCACATGGGAACCAAATTAACGATTAACAAGACTGCCGTAAGACATATAATGACGTACACCGCAGAGACTATATCAATATACTCCGAAGAATTGCCAGGAAAGCATTATTCGACAGGGAAAGAAGTCAAGATATCAGAACACTTACTCGAGAAAATCAAATAAACTATAACCAAAACCATTTATAATAAGCAACTGGTAAAGCTAAATTAAATTAATAATTAACTAATAACTGCGTGGGCACACGGGAAGCTTTATTCTTATTAAACGTTCCGCTCCCGCGTTGTAAATATACGAATGTAGATGTATATGCATGTTTTAGAGATTACAATAAAGCTTTTGACTGTGTGATGCAAGAGAAATTAATGAAAATTCTGGAAAAAACAAATATAAACAAAAGAGATCGTAATATTATTAAAAATCTGTACTGGAATCAATCAGTGGAAGTTAAAATTGCGCCGAAAGCTTAAAAATAACCCAAGGTGTAAGACAGGGAGGCACTCTCACACAACTTTTATTCAATCGTTATTCTGATGCTGTGTTTAATGAGGCCATCTATGAATCCATTGAAGGAATAACCTGTTAATGGCAGTACATTGAACAACATACTGATCATACTGTTCTGTTAGTAAATAACATCAAAGATCTCCAGCAACTGATCAATCGAGTCCTAACAGCCAGCGAAAGATTTAGATTAACTATGAATATAAGAAAAACCAAGTGAATGGTAATAACAAGGAAAAATCCACCACCAGAATCCCTCAGAATCAGAGACAACACCGTAGAAGAGGTCTCCACATTTAAAAATTTGGGAACCAATATAAATGACAAGTAGGACTCAAGAAAGGAAATATAGAGGTCCGAGTAACATATATGAATGTGAATAAATTTTTCCATCACAAAAGTCTCAGTCTCAAACTCCGAATGGGAATGGTGAGAGCGCATGTATTCTCCGTGCTGTTGCATGGATGTCAGTGCTGGACCCTTGACCTTAGTTCAGAGAAACCACAAAACGCTTTTGAAATGTACATTTATAGACGCCTTCTTCGCATCTCCTGGGTACAGAAAATAAAAAACAAAAGTAATGGAAAGAATGAACAAAAAGAAGGAATTACTAACAACTATAAAAATAAGAAAAACTCAACACTTCGGACATATAATAAGGGGCCCGAAGTACGAACTGCTACTTCATTATTGAAGGCAAAATAAACAGCAAACAGGATTCTTGGCTGAAGGACATAAGAAGGTAGCTCGGATGTGCTTCGAGTGATATTTTTCGAGCAGCAATTTCTAAAGTTCGTTTAGCTATGTGGATCGCCAACCTTCGTGAGGAGACAGCATCGTAAAAAGAAGAAACTAAATTTTGAGTTGAATTGTAATTAAGATTACGTTCTAACCAATTTTGTAAACTAAATGCTAAATATTTATATTATGAATTTTTGGATATCACCTCCCCATAGATTCGTTTATTTAAATAACAAATTCCGTCATTAAATCGATCTAAATCTCTAACTCAGTTAATTAACTATTATAACAATTAACATTGAATTAATTTTAAACCAACTATTATCAAATAGCTCAAGCATATATTGTTTAATTAATTGTCAATTATTCTCGAATTCATTTATTTAACTATAATATTGTGGTTTATGAAAACATAATTATTATTAATTTTCGATTTCTAACACTAATTGTTAGCTTGATTTCTAAAGACAACGTTCCTATATACAAAAAAATAAAACTTTTTAGTGTTTCGTACGGAACACTTATAAGATCACTTCGGTGTCTGTCCACCTGTATGTCTGTCTGTCCGTCCGTCTGTCGCACCGAATGATATGTACGCACAAAGTAAGTAGCTATTATTTTATCTATAGGTTTAAGTGAAATCGAAAGTAAATCTTACTACTTAAAAAAAAAACATGTTACCATTAATAACTTACGTAAAGAACTACGAGAAAAAGAAATAATTAATGTCAGTTATGGAACTTTTCAATCATTACTTCTGGATTTGGATTTCAAATTTAAAAAAGATGAACATTAACGGAGACACCAAGAATTTGTTCAATGAGGGCAGGTTTTCTTAGAAAGTATATGGAAAACAAAAATGCACACATTGCCCATCAGCTTGTTTTCATAGACGAAACATGGATTTTTTCAAAAAGCAGTCAAAGGAAATCATGGCAGGATGACAACATTAAAAGTATTCGTAAGCCTGGTAGATTTATTGTTTTACATGCTGGACACAGTGGGGGTTTTGTGGAAAATGCCAATTTTGCTAGCAAGTCAAAGTCAATTGATCATCATGAAGAAATGAATAGTGAAATGTTTACGAAATGGGTCAGAAACAAGTTGAATCCTAATTTGGAAGAACCATCTTTAATTATAATGGATAATGCTTCATACCATTCATTTGAAATATAAAAACAGCTATCTTCAGCACCGAAACTATTTGACATAGACAGTTGAAATTCGGCACTAATAATAAGAATTGATGGCCTCATCAGAGCCCAGAGAGAGTTTTGAGAGTTAAGTTTTGATTTAAGGGGTTAGTTTTGGGGGAGTGAAATCGGAAGTGAAAAAAAAAATTGAGTGGAGTGTCAAATGAAAGCTTGTAAAAATGAGTTCAAAATATGTATAATATAATACTTGCACATAATTATCTTTGTATTATTTTTAAAAAAGTGCGAAAAATCGCTGTCCCCCCCCCCTTATCTCGAAAAGTACTGATCAAAAATTTTGAAAAAATTCTGGAATATTCTCTACAGGGTATAGGTTGAACGAAAATTATTACGAGTACATTAACTTTAATAATTTATCTGATATATAAAAAAAAATAAAATTTCAAGGTCAGCAGCTTTCACTAAAGATCAGAAAAAAACTTTGTTGAAAACTCATTTTGGATGTCACTGATCATCTTATTTATAACAAAAATTTTTATTTGAGAAACAATCAACGGACGGAACACTAATTGCGCAAATGCAACTTGCATTGGACCGGTTATTATTACATAAGATGATGGTAATAATAAATAAAATAAATTCACTGAGGAAGTGGTAGAGTTATCAAGAAATTAAAAATAAGTTTACTTTAGAACATGACCTTTAGAATATTTCTTGGCTTGCATCGTCATTCTCTATAAGCCACTTGCCATTTTATTTAATCTCCATGTTTATCTTATCTTCCTGTTATGACCTGACCACCTA
>CM032450.1:16877317-16993730 GCA_019049505.1 Pachyrhynchus sulphureomaculatus
TATATATATATATATATATATATATATATATATATATATATATATATATATATATATATATATATATATATATATACTCGTATATATATATATATATATATATATATATATATATATATATATATATATATATATACTCTCGTATATATATATATATATATATATATATATATATATATACTCGTATATATATATATATATATATATATATATATATATATATATATATATATATATATATATATATATATATATATATATATATATATATATATATATATATATATATATATACTCGTATATATATATATATATATATATATATATATATATATATATATATATATATATATATATATATATATATATATATATATATATATATATATATATATATATATATATATATATATATATATATATATATATATATATACTCGTGTATATATATATATATATATATATATATATATATATATATATATATATATATATATACTCGTATATATATATATATATATATATATATATATATATATATATATATATACTCGTATATATATATATATATATATATATATATATATATATATATATATATATATATATATATATATATATATACTCGTATATATATATATATATATATATATATATATATACTCGTATATATATATATATATATATATATATATATATATATATATATATATATATATATATATATACTCGTATATATATACTCGTATATATATATATATATATATATATATATATATATATATATATATATATGTTTTGACGAATGTTCTCACGGGTGTGAAATGTAGTAGTGGTTTTTCGGGTATCCCGTGTTAGCTTGAAGTCCCTTGATGGACGGTTTCGCTGACGTTTCGATGGAATCTCATCCATCTTTTTCAAAGCGTTGATCACTGGTCGGTATCTTGGCGTTGAATGTCGAGACTGACTCCGAGTGCGCCGGTTTTATGTGCTCGGGGTGATTCTATTGGTCGGACGGATCTGGCCAATAGAGGCTCGGCTTTGGCTGCGCGTTGTCGGTCCTGTGGTTCTTTGTAATGTTTGTGTTGGTGAAGTAACATATGGTTGAATTATTGTTTCTCTTGGTTGGACTTGGTACTGGGATAGAATATGTTTCCAAGAGTTCGGTAAACGTTGGCTATCATCCAGATTATTTAAGTTGTTGGGCCTCTTTTCTATTTCTATGGCTTCTTTGATTACCCTAGTGGATAGGTTATTACTTTTTTGTAGGATTCTGGTTTTGTCAAAATCGATTTTGTGGCCGGTATTGTGTGCATGTTGTGCTAAAGAAGAGGTGGTGGATTTTTGTTTTACGGCGTTTTTGTGCTCGTCTCTTCTGGCGCTAATTTTCCTGTTTGTTTGGCCTATGTATGAAAGACCGCAGTCCTGACACGGAATTTCATATACACCTTAGTCTTCTAAGGCTATAATGTCTTTTGGTGTAGGTAGAATATCTTTAATTTTTTGATTCGTTGTGTAAATGGTCTCAATTTGGTGTTTTCCTAGAAGTCTTCCTATTTTGTCTGTGATGCCTTTTATATATGGGAGAAATGCTTTTGTAGTATATGTATTTCTTTCCTGTTTGTGTTGTTTATTTAGGGCCCGCCGGATCGTGTTTTGACTGTATCCATTTGAAAGTAAAACGTTTCGAAGGAGCTTGGTTTCTTGTTGCAAATGTTCCTTGTCTGTTAGAGTTTCTGATCGGTGAGCTAAGGATTTGGCAACGGAGAAGAGTTGGGCTGGGTGATGATGTGAGCTGGCATTTAAGTATCTGTTTGTATGTGTCGGTTTTCTGTATACTGAGTGAGACAAAGAACCATCTAATTTTCTTTAAAGCAAGACATCTAGGAATGGTAGTTGTTCTGCTACTTCCCTTTCCATTGTAAATTTAATGTTTGGATGTATATTTTTAATGTGTTCCAGGAACTTGTTTAAGTTGTCTTCACCGTGTTGCCATACCACAAAACAATAATTCAACCATATGTTACTTCACCAACACAAACATTACAAAGAACCACAGGACCGACAACGCGCAGCCAAAGCCGAGCCTCTATTGGCCAGATCCGTCCGACCAATAGAATCACCCCGAGCACATAAAACCGGCGCACTCGGAGCCAGTCTCGACATTCAGCGCCAAGACACCGACCAGTGATCAACGCTTTGAAAAAGATGGATGAGATTCCATCGAAACGTCAGCGAAACCGTCCATCAAGGGACTTCAAGCTAACACGGGATACCCGAAAAACCACTACTACATATATATATATATATATATATATATATATATATATATATATATATATATATATATATATATATATATATACCTGTATATATATACATATCTGTATATACGAGGCTGGTTTGGAAAGTCCGTGCAAAGTCCGAGAGATGGCACCACCGGCGCGTATCGAGGTCATGTTTAGTTAGTAGCATCTCTTGAATGAACGCACACCAAGTTTCAGCCATATTGGTCTATTTCTTTGTGTTTGGCATTCGTGTGAATCAAGGAAGTCGAGTGATTTTCAAGAAATGGACGAAAAAGAATTTCGTGTGGTGATTAAACATTACTTTATGAAAGGCAAAACGCCTTAGGAAACTAAAGAGAAGCTTGATAAACATTATGGTGACTCTGCACCTTCGATTAGAACAGTTTATAAGTGGTTTCAAAATTTTCGGACTGGCCATATGGGCACAAGTGACGCTGAACGTTCTGGACGGCCTGTGGAGGTTACGACTCCAGAAATCATTGATCAAATCTATGATATGGTGATGGATGACAGAAGAGTTAAGGTGCGTGAGATTGCTAGTGCTGTGGGCATCTCGACTGAACGGGTAAATAATATTTTGCATAAACATTTGGACATGAGAAAGCTATCCGCAAGATGGGTGCCGCGATTGCTCACGCTTGACCAAAAATGGAATCGTGTGAAGTGTTGCAAGGATGGTTTGCGGCTGTTCCAGAAGAATCCGGAGGACTTTAAGCGTCGTTTCGTCACTGTGGATGAAACATGGATACATTACTATACTCCTGAGACCAAACAACAATCTAAACAATGGGTTACCCAGGGGGAATCTGCACCAAAAAAGGCGAAGACCGTTCCTTCGGCCGGAAAGGTTATGGCGACTGTCTTTTGGGATTCGCAAGAGATAATCCTTATCGACTATCTGGAAAAGGGTAAAACTATTACAGGTGAATATTATTCATCGTTATTGGACCGTTTGAAAACCGAGCTGCAAGAAAAACGCCCGCGATTGGCCCACAAGAAAGTCCTTTTCCATCACGACAACGTACCAGCACACACCTCAGCAGTTGTGGTCGCAAAATTAATGGAAATAGGATTCCAACTCGTTTCACATCCCCCCTATTCTCCAGACTTGGCTCCCTCGGACTACTATTTGTTCCCCAATTTGAAGAAATGGCTGGCGGGACAAAGATTTTATTCAAACGAGGAGGTGATTGCAGACACTAATGGATATTTTGCAGACTTGGACAAATCCTATTATTCGGAAGGGATCAACAAACTAGAACATCGTTGGATGAAGTGTATAAGCCTAAAAGGAGACTATGTCGAAAAATAAAAAAGGTTTACCCCAAACACATAAGTAGTTTTTATTTTTGCACGGACTTTTCAAACCAGCCTCGTATATATACACATCTGTATATACATTAAAATTAGATGTAAAAAATTTAAGAATATTATTAATCATCAAATCTGACCAAACTTTCATTTATCTATTTTCTTTTTTGTGTTCGGGAATGTACAAATGTACAAATTTTTGAAGAGATTTCGTTTTATGAAAACCATGAGTTGGACGCCATATTAATAAAGTTTATTACAAAGTAACGGACTGGTTCATATTCAATATTGCACTGTGATTGTTGTTTCTATTTTTGCAAAGTTAGCAAACAACAATGAACCTGTGTTATGTCACAGAAAATATAACTATCGCTACAGAAAGAACATATGGAATAAAACGTCATCCCAAAATGAAGCTGACTCGCTACGGCCGGCACGTTCATGTACCTCGTCTTAGAGATTCCATGAAAGTAGAAGTCATATTATAAAAGGTTGTCGAAAAAGTATTGAGAGTTGAACAAAATTACCTTAACCGAAAACAATATGACGTGTTGAGATTTGTCAACATTATCTGTAAAAAAAACTATATAATTAATGTGAGTTAACCCACATTAATTCAATCGGTTGCGAAAGCCTGCATTCTTCAACCTTTATAATTACTAACTTTTCAGTTATTTTTTAATAGGTTCATGGACATAACTCTAGATCATACACATACAAGAGTTTTAACATATCCCACGGTAATCCACGAGTGTCCACAAGTAATTTTTATGATCTCCCTTGTACTAAAGTTACTACAAGAGGAGGATCAAATTTGTTTACGGATCCATTAAAAAGTAATTTGTTTAAAAACGGAATATAAAATATGTTAAAGTGAACTTAATGGCCAATATACCAAAAATATTTGCTAAAAATGAAGCATTAAACGTTTTTTAAACAGCACTTAATTCAAAGTAATAAAACTCTAATTAGTTAAGTTTTTCAAGTTACAATCTGAAAACTAATAAGCTTTGGGATATAAAATATTTTATAGGACAATTTTAAGATTTAACTACTACTTGCTATAAAATCTTTTGGTTAAATAGTCAACTCTTAGACTAAACTTTATCACTATAAAATTTTCTTTCTTTGTATATACTGTAACAGTTAGAGACCACGTTAATATTTCTTCTTTATTTTATAAAAATAAATCAAGTCTCTAAACAAAAGCAAAAGTTTTAAATTTAACACCTCAAAGAACGGTAACAAAGTCTATTTAAGTTGAGTATTTTTAAAATATTAGATTTTATTTGAAAAAATACACGAATATCTATACATTTGCCGGTAAGAAGACGGCACCACAGAGCTGAGCAAGTAGCCGGAAAAAATAGCTACTCTTTTGGTATTGGTGCCTTCCGTACCAACGACACGTTAGCTCGACATATCTATAATATATATAAAATGCAACGTCTCTCTGTCTGTCTGTCTGTCCGTTAGTGCGCTTATCACTGGAGAACCACTTATCCGATTTACGTACTTTTTTTTAAAAAACATACATATGTTCTCTGGCCAGGTTATGGACTATATTTTATTACGATAGATAGCATAAGGAAAGAGCAGTGACGTAAAATAGTGAATGAAGTCGGAAAAAAGTTTGCCGCTAGCGCGTTCCCTTGCAATATACAGCCTAAACCATTAAATATGGAACAATATTATGTAGCAGAGAATATCTATAATCTATAATATATATAAAATGCAATGTCTCTCTGTCTGTCTGTCTGTTCATTAGTGCGTTTATCACGCGAGAACCACTTATCCGATTTACCTGTCTTTTTTAAATTCATACATATATTCTTTAGCCAGGTTATATAATAATAATAATAATAATAATCTATATCTATAATATATATAAAATGCAACGTCTCTCTGTCTGTCTGTCTGTCCGTTAGTGCGCTTATCACTGAAGAACCACTTATCCGATTTGCGTGCTTTTTTTTTAAACATACGTATGTTCTCTGGGCAGGTTATAGGATATATTTTATTACGTTAGGTGACATAAGGAATAAGCAGTGACGATAATAGTGAATCAAATCGGAGAAAAGTTTGCCGCTAGCGCGTTCTCTTGCAATACACTGTCTAAAGCATTAAATATGGAACAATATCGTGTAGCAAAGAATATAATATATATAAAATGCAACGTCTCTCTGTCTGCCTGTCTGTCCGTTAGTGCGCTTATCACTCGAGAACCACTTATCCGATTTACGAGTTTTTATAAATTTATACATATGTTCTATATAATTCGATATAAGTCTAGATAATGGGAGAGACGGTGAGATAATGAGAGATAAGGAGAAATAATGGGAGATAAGGTGAGATAATGGGAGATAAGTATAAATAATGGGAGACAAAGAGAAATAATGGGAGATAAGTCTAGATAATGGGAGTTATGGTGAGATAATGGGAGATAAGGAGAAATATTGCGAGATAAGTCTAGATAAGCCTAGATAATGGGAAATAAGGTGAGATAATGGGAGATAAGGAGAAATAATGGGAGATAAGGAGAAATATTGGGAGATAAGGGGAAATAATGGGAGATATTTTATTACGTTGGGTAACATATAGAATAAGCAGTGACGATAGTAGTGAATTAAGTTCACGCGAGCAAAGCCGCGGGCCCGGCTAGTTAAAAATGATAAAAGTCAAACAGAAAAAGAAAATAAAACAGGAGTTTACGAATTATGCTGTGGCACTTGTAATAAAACCTATATAGGACTAACAGGCAGATCTTTCTAGAAAAGAATAAAGAAATATAATTAAAGTTATAGAATGAAAAAGAATATATCTCACTACGCTAAACATTTAACAGATAAAAATCATACTTTCAATGAAGATTTCAGAATTTTGCACAATGAAAAGAAAGGGGAATTACTGAATTGTTTAGAGCATGTACCAGGTGTACAAGTATGAAATGCGGATTCGAGACAACAGATGGTGCACCAATGCCGTTTGTGCTATAAAGATTTGACACTGCGCCATTTTGTTGTGTCATAAACAAGTGTCAGACGCGCACGAGTGATAAATTGGAAAAGTGTGTGCATAGTGTTGTATTGTTGTGTTCAATATGGCGAAATTTATGCCAAACAAAGAGCATTCGCGGACAGCTTTAATTTTTTGTTTTCATTTGAAGAAAACTGCTGTCGAATCATACCGATTACTTCGGTTATGGTGCACATGCTCCATCACAAGATACGTGTGAACGTTGGTTTCTGCGTTTCAAAAGTGGTGACTTCGATGTTGCTGACAAGGAACGTGGAAAACCGCCAAAAAAATACGAAGATGTGAAATTGCAAACATTGTTGGACGAAGATGATTCGCAAACACAAAAACAACTCGCCGAGCAATTGGGCGTTAGTCAACAAGCTGTTTCCAATCGGCTACGAGAGATGGGAAAGATTCAGAAGACCGGTAGATGGTACAGTTGAACCACAGGCAAATGGAAAAGCGCAAAAACACGTGTGACATTTTGCTCGCTCAGTACAAAAGGAAGTCGTTTTTGCATCGTGTAGTTACAGGGAGAAAAGTGGATCATGGGTAGACCCAGGCACACCATTCACATCGACCGCAAGACCGAATCGCTTTGGCAGAAAGACAATGCTCTGTGTTTGGTGGGACCAGAGGGGCGTGGTCTATTATGAGCTGTTAAAACCTAGGGAAACGGTGAATACTAAACGTTACCAACAACAATTGACCGTTTTGAACCGTTCGCTGCTTGAAAAAAGGCCAAAATACCGAAAGAGGCAACACAAAGTCATTTTTCTTCATGACAATACTCCATCACATTCGGCAAAACCAGTTCGTGACACGTTGGAAGCACTCAGCTGGGAAGTTCTAGCCCATGCGGCTTACTCACTAGACTTGGCTCCTTCCGATTACCACTTGTTTGCATCGATGGGTCACGCACTTGCTGAGCAGCGCTTTGGTTCGTACGAAGCTGTGAAAAAATGGCTCGATGAATGGTTCGCAGTAAAAGAGGAAGATTTTTACTAGCATGGTATTCACAAATTGCCCGAAAGATGGGAAAAATGTATAACAAGCGATGGAGCATACTTTGAATAAAGCACTTTTTTATCATTCTTCCGAATTTAACATGTTTTTAACCAGAAAAAATCTTCAGGTTTATTACACAACGATCAACTGGATGTGGGCGGGTCTCATTTATTGAACCTGTTTTAGGTATTATGGCGAATATATAACCATGTAACTTATAGTAACAGACTTTGTAGTTAATTTTCATCTTGTTCCAGAAGAAGATCCAGTGTATCGAAATATAAATGGTGAAATTAAATAGTTGTTTAAATTTTCGTTCCTAGTTACTATGGATCTCCATCGAGTAACGGCAAAGTCAGTGCAATACCAAATACTTTATTTATGCGCTTGTCGTGCTCTCCGATAACCATGTTAGCATCATCCCGAGTGATGGTAGACTAAAGCTTAGATCAAAAACAAGACTAACTGTTCTTTACTCGAGCAGATCCGACCAATCACAGACGGCGGTTTAGTTCCGGTCAAGTAAACTAGAGAACCCTAAGAATAATGCCCTATCTCCAGAGTCTCTAATAATACACTGAACAATTTATAGTAAAATTGTCATTGAGATGAGCGGAGCAAATTAATCGCAAACGGCAGTTCAGTCCTAGTCAAGTAACCAGTACAGATAACTGTACTATATCCAGAGTTTGGACATTCAATATGACCAGATCCTTCTCCACTCCTTCAAAACCTTATATATTTGACCATAAATAATAAAGCATATTCATCAATCAAAAAGCGAGAAAAATCCCCATACTATTAAAACTATAGAAAATTTATGGACTCCATCACATTTCACCCCCTTACCTCGAAGCGAAGCTAGAGTTTACTTTCCAGCCGCGAGTCACTATAATAACCAAGTTTAAAATCGATAACTCATTTCGTTCGACAGTTAAAACAAATCGACACAAAGATCTAGCGAAATTTGTGACTTGAAAGGCGAAGAAGTGAAAAAAGTCGCAAAAGAGGAAGTTTTAGGAGTATTCAATCATACAGGTACACAAAATTTACTATTCCCCTTACAATTCGAAAGTCATTTAAATACATACATTTAGAAACGAACATTATTTTTTTTCATAAATGAGTTATGTATCTTTCTACATTACAAACATGTTTTAAGTTCTTAAGAGATGAAACATGATATTGAGACTAAAGGAATAATTTCAAAAGTAGAAGTTATTAGAATACATTGCATTACGGTTCAAAAAACCAGACACCTAAAATAAATGTATTTGAAGCTTTAAAGATAATTAAAGTCTTTTTTAAACACTGACTAAGTGAATTTTTGCTTCTAGTAAAGTTTCAACAATAATAACGAGCACACTGAAAACAAAAGCTGAAAAGAAAATAAATATCTTTAATATTGCGTTGTAAACATTTATAAAATTTATGTAGATATCCTGCATATTTTAACTTGGAAGATATAAGAGGTTGTCGTGGGATTTTTAGGATACTAGACTTATTTAATAAATATTCCAGAGATGAAAAATAAGATGTAATAGAGCTCCAAATATTTTATGTCATCTACAAAATTTACCTAGAAAAATTTTAAATGAGTTACGACACACGGATTACGAGATATCCTGCTATGTTCAAAAATAAGAGGGCTCATTTTTTTGCGACCTGTTACTATGTATTAAAGTATTTATTTTTTAGACTGGTACAGTCTGTCAAATAAGAACGTGACCGTTCGTATTGTTAAAAAAAATGTGTTTCGGGAACATTTTTTGCCATAAATGTATTCTTTGGTGTGCTAACAATTAGTAAGTTTTTGCAATCGCCTCCTGCATCAACAATCGTCTGGCATCTTCGAGACATGCTGTCGACGAGATTTTCTGCAATGATCTCCCAATTCTTCGAATCTCATCAGACAACTTAGTCAAAGTCCTCAGAGTCTTTCCTCTGAGCTTTCTATTTACAAGGAACCAGACGTTTTCAATAGGGTTGGCCTCCGGCGAGTGTGAGGGCTACTTTAGTATCTTATCGTGGGCCCAAGCAAGCCGCCTCGCAACGTAATTTTCGCCCAGCAAAATTTCTTCAACATGCTTCAGAATTTAACATCATAAGCACGAAGATGTTGTCGAATGGTGTTATGGGACACGTTCAAACCTAATTTTCTTAATTTTTTCCGCTCCTTGACGTAGCGTGAACTTTGGGTCCCGTGAAAACAAAGACACGATTCATTATTCGACCTTCGGAGTGACTTTGCCTACCTGGCCACGTTTTCGTATTGTACAAACGACTTACAATTCTTCACAAACGACACCGACTTTTTCATATATTTGGCGGCCCCGGAATGTGTCATTTTAAAAAAAAAAAAAAAAAAAAAAAAAAAAAAAAAAAAAAAAAATCCCCTTTGGATGGTAACAAAGAAAAACTGCCCCGAACCGACGCGCAAACAACTCATTTTGGATTTTACGTGATTTCAACCAAAGTTCGGAATCGACTGATACTTTGTTGCTAGAATCGCATGTACTAAAAATTAATTATCGCAGACATATTCTTACTTGACAGACCGTAGAACTATTATTAAAGTCTGCCACAAAATTTTATATTTGCTATATTAAATTAGAAATAAAAAAAGTATTTTTAAAATGCATCAAATTATGAAGCAAAGAAATTGCATTAAATTTTATCTTAAAAACGAAATTTCGTGAACCAACTGGTTAAAACTATTAAAATATTGTTAATGGTATAAATGTTTAGCAAGTGGTAGAAGTAACTTTAGGAGGATTCAAAACAGCTGAAGACGAACTACAATATAGAGGCACATCCATCAACAACATCAACTCTAAGAATTAGGCCCTCTCTCCAGAGCCTGTACTAATAGACTGAACTATTTGTACTAAAACTGTCATTGACTTGAGCGGAGCACATCAATCGCAAACGGCGTTCAGTTCTAGTCAAGTAACGAGTATAGAGAAGTGTAATATATCCAGAGTTGGACATTCAAGATGACCAGACCCTTCTCCACTCCTTCAAAATCTTATATATTTATGAATACTATTAAAACTAAAGAAAATTTATCGACTCCAACATACTTCACCCCCTTACCTGGAAGCGAGTACAAAGCTAGAGTTTTCTTTCCAACTGCAAGTCACTTATGAAAACCAAGTTTAAAATCGATAACTCATTTCGTTCGAAAATCTCGTACCTGAGTACCATTTAAGTATTAAAAATCTTATAGAACTTACTGAAATATTAATTCGATCAATACAGCCGATTTTGAGGAAACGATTTGGCCTATCTCGTGTTATCTTGCCTTCTTTTAAAAAAGCCGAATTTTCTTGAAAAAGATCATCTTATAGAGGTAGCGAAAAAGATGCTTTCTTTGTACGACTCTACTTGGATATGTATAATTACTGGTAATGAGACGTGGATCTATTCATATAACTTGAAAACAGCACAACAATAAAATAAAAAAAAAAGATTGACCAAATCTGAAAAAACTATGTCAAAGTTCATCAAAACTTAAGGTCATGTTAACTGTTTTTCTCTATTATCGTGGTGCTGTGCACAAAGAGTTTCTTTAAACCGGCGAAATAGTTAACAAGGAGTATCATTTAAGTGTTATATGTCGCTTGCCTGAGCCAATTCGTTAAAAAGCTTAAACTGCGACAGAACAATTCACGGATTTTAACCACCGTATTCACCATCCCTGGCACCTTGTGATTTTTCCTGTACTCCAAACTCAAGTTATTACTCCCAGGATACCGTTTTGAATCTCTAGAATCTACAAAAGAGAATTCGCTAGCCACTTTGAAAACGAAATAAGTATTTTAAAGATTAGAAAACACTTTGGTATAAGTATATTGCAGTGGAAGGAGACTTTTGCTAGGTTTGCATGAAGTTTGTGGCTTGTGTTTCATTTAATTAGTATCATTAATGTTTAAACATACGGTGACCTCATAACAATGCATTTTAGTTAAAAAAAAAACGTTCAAGTGCAAGTTGGACTTGCGCAACTAGGGCGACTATCCTCCATATTTATTCACCCTGCCTAAAACTACAAAAGCCCGTCGGTATTAAAACTTATTTTTCCACCCTATAAGGGTGAGTCTCAACCCTTTAAGAGTAATGTCTGGTTGTCACACCAGATTCAGATATTTTGTTCTAAGAGCTATAAGAATTTGTCCTTTGTACATGTTATTTAAGCTTACGTGCGTTTTTTTGAGTTTTAGTGGCACTTTTCACCACCTATAACGGTGGATTTTGGTTTAATTATCAATCATTTTTCACACTTCTTTTTTTTTTTTTTTTTATGGGTCTAGCATACGTGCTGCAGGGAAGTCCCTAAAGCGCTCCAGGAGCGGCACGAGTGCGGAAAGCGGCACGAGTGCGGTAATTTTAAGTCATTACATTATTACTAAGTTTTAGCCCATTTCAAGGGAAGTTTTTGGCCAAAAAAAATGACACGATAAATCTTTTTTTTAACTACAGATTCGAATTCAGCGTCAAAAAATACACTAGATCCATGTATTTTAGTTCGTGGTAATGAACTTTATTTTTGTGTGACTATATTAATTTTTTCACTATTCTGTTTTTAACATTAACAGCGAGACTCAACAAACTACGTCCGATAGGTAAAATCATGATACTTGTGCGTATTTTAATTTTCTGAAAACATCTTTGATATTCACAAGTCACACTTTTTACTCCAAAAAAAATTTTTAATTGTGGAATATCGAATGGCATTTCCTATTTTATAAATTTTGCAAACTGTATGATGTTTCTAAAACCTAACTTTAAACGTTCACCCAGCTATTTTTATAGTTTTTCTTGAAAGATTTCTAAACATGTTTCTTCTGTTACAGGTGAACATCCAGCAGCCATGCAACGTGGTAAAAATTCAGCTTCACCAATTCCAGGATGGTCCCATCTGTCAATGGGTTTGGGGCTTGCAGCCTGCACCCCTCCCAGATTTGCTATTGCAGTAGCACTCAGTTTGGCCATAATTAGTGAGGTATTTGTATGTTAAAAAGTAAGTTAATAAAATACTCGTATGCCAATTTAAGTAAATTTTCTATGAAATGCACTTTATTAAACGTCAGGTTTTAACCGAGCTTTTTTATTTTTTTTTGTTCTATTTTATCAACAAGTTAATTATCTGATGTGATTTTTAAACACATAAAGCGTTTTATGTAATTCTGCAAAATTATATTAAAAAATAAAGAGAATAAATCAATTATTTTATTATAAATTTATTTAGTTATACATGTAATATTTAACGTAGTTATTTTATTTTTGTTTTTCTAGTTAAAAAGATTTATTTAATTTGAAATATTAAATTTTAATAGCTAGCATTTTTACTCTTATTTATAAATTGTTTTGATTTTTTCTAAGTTTAAGTTTGAGATTTTAAATACTCTGATATAAAGTAAATTCTTCTTCTTGAAGCGCCATATCCGATACGAATGTAGGCGACCCTCTCGCCTTTGCCTGTGGTTGGTGCCTTTTTAAGTGGTCCACAGACAAAGGGAACCCACAGTTTAATGCCGGTTCTGAACAGCCAAAGTTAAAGTGCTTTACTAGGCATGACACTACAGGTGGTTTGTCACTGCTTTCCCGAGAGAGGCGACCGTCACGTTGTAGCTTTTTTTTCTAACTTATTATTTTCCGAGTCGAGATTCTGGCCTCCGTCTTAGAAGACACCTTACCCACTACGCTATGGCAGCAGATATAAAGTAAATTACAAACAAATAAAGCAAATTTATCAA
Organism: Pachyrhynchus sulphureomaculatus; assembly: GCA_019049505.1. Lineage (NCBI taxonomy): Eukaryota > Metazoa > Arthropoda > Insecta > Coleoptera > Curculionidae > Pachyrhynchus > Pachyrhynchus sulphureomaculatus. The sequence goes on from CM032450.1 coordinate 16,890,723, forward strand.
ATTTTAATAAAGGTGTACAATTTTCGGCGTTAGTAAATTTCACACCAAGACTACCTGCGCCCTTAATACAACAGGTAAATTCCACACTAACCTTATAAGGGTGCTTAAATCTTACAGGTAATTTCCACACCAAGCGAATACAATTATGCTTTATTCATCTAAATAAAATTGGACGGATTTCTTTTAAATCAGTTTTTATTGAAAATTTTAGATATTTGCAAAAATATATGTTTTTATTTCATAGTAGAATAATATTGTTAAAACATGAAGTTTTTGCTAAATACATAAAATACAATTGGACAGATTTCCTTACATATACTAGATAATGCTACAAACCTATACATATCTATTTATATAAATTTACAAAACAGGTTAGTTAAGGTTCATTGATACATAGAAAATTCTCACCCTTGCTAGATTACTTTTTATTAACTTTGCTTCCATATTAGCAACATTTTAAAAAATATACGCACAACCAAGTAATAATCACAAATTAATAATATGTATAAACTGATATGTAGAAGGGTTTAATAATGATTGAATTGCACAGGCCGGTGCGTACCACCACCCATTTATCAACCCTCATTCTCTACCTGAAAGTACTCGGTGTGGAATTTACTTCTGCAATTACAATCCCTTAAATATGTCTAGGTCATAAACGGATTAGTGGTGTGGAAATTACCTGCGCCCACGATTTTGTGACTTCTATGTAACATAATTACGTGATAAGCCGATTATGTAATCAATTTTAATCATCTTTTTCAAACATTTTGTAGTATGTATAATTTGATAATATAAATCGAATTGGAAGACTTATCACTACTGTCTATCAAAGAATGTTTTTTGAAGCGACTGAAGGCGAATTTTGTAATTTGCAAATAAATAAAGTGTTGTAATTTTAATTTTTTAACATTTCAAATTATTTTAGAGAAATCTCTAACAATATTTGTTTATTAATTCTATACACATACACGCACTAGAAGATACGTAAAATGTGATATATTTTGCGAGATGGAATTTATATATATATATATATATATATATATATATATATATATATATATATATATATAAAGATAATTTAGGAATAGGTCAGATTGAACTTCCCTAATGCCTTATTCTTTGTTATAACCAATTTCGTAAAAGCAGAAAAATTACATCACGAATAATTATCTATATTGTATCTGAAACAATTTCTTTTCGTTATGTAATGTTGTGTATTACTATAACAGTAAAATATGAAAGTTTTAAGTGTGGCAAGGCATTCAGTTCACCCTATATCGATCTTTGTATAAAAAACAATAGGTAAGGAAAATTGAAAAATAACGTTTCAAGTATTCGAGTCTTTTTGGTCAATATGAAGTATATAATAATAAATATCGTGTATAAAAATACTTGGGACATATGCAAAGCCAGCTGCAATTACTATATAGATATATACATATACATAGATATAATTATCTGCATTATGAAAAGCTTGAGGGTAGAAATCAACATGTGGAGAAAATAATTTAGCATTATGATAAATTCAGTAACAGGACGTTGTTACATTTACCAACATGACAACGCCATAACCCCGATATTAAGAGGAAAGTTATAGAGAACGGCATGGCAAGAATATGTTGTGTATTTCACGACGCTAAGATAGCTTATTCTCAAGATTTTTGGGTACGGTAACCGAAAAGCTGTTTTTATATCTAATAATCAAGGGAAGCATGTTAAATCTCCCATTTCTAGCGGTTAATTTGATGCTAGTACTAAAACTTGTATTTTTGCTGAAGAAATAATATTTGAAGGTATTTTAATTTTGGCAGAGAACTCGATAAACTCCTCGATTTTCACTACCAAAAAATATTTCTCAGGCTAGAGTTTTATTTATTCTGTTTTATTTTACAACGCGTCCAGCGGCTGCTGTTTCCAATCATTCCAACTGTAGTTAAGTACAAATTGAATTGAAATTCTAACGCTACGAGTTCGTTGCTATAGAATTACAGCTCAGTTTTATGGTTAGTACTAGTTAAACGAATAATCACGAAACAAAATAATGCAAATATGAGAAGTATTTTTCAGTTATTCATTAACATTGTCTATGAACTTTAAATAAATTATTTTTTCAGTTGTAACAGTGGGTTTTTTTTTTTTGATATTGTTAGGTGATGATTGACGTTTTTTACGTCTGTATTGTATATTTTAGATACAATATAGAAAAAAATTACTTCGATTGGCATACTTACTGATTATCTATAAGGGTACTTTGGTTGTGGTGTAGCTTTAGCACAAGGGGGTTAAAATAAACTATAATATTAAAATTTTAATTTGAATTTTTTATTGTATAATAAAATTATTTTGATTTTAAAGGAAACTGATAGATTAATGAGCTTGAAATGTAGTTTGAGGAATAATTAAAGCCAATATTATTTACATTTTAAATAGGTAGTAGTAAGAATTAAGATAATTTAAATTCTTGTAAATATTAGGGTAAGTCTAAAATAAATATAAAGAAAATAAAAAGAATTCTAACTGATTCAACCAATTTTGTCCCCTTTGTGCAATGATATAATTATTTTAAATTTGTTGTATTTTTTAATTAGATTTTATATTAACGAATGAAAAATTTGCAAGTATTAGATATAAATACCTTTTTAGAACTAAGGGTACTCTCATTAATATGCAAAGGTACAAAATAATTATGATTTTTTAAAATTTGTTTACTTATTGAATATGGATTTATTCACACACATACACACACAGACACACACACCCCACATATATATATATATATATATATATATATATATATATATATATATATATATATATATATATATATATATATATATATATATATATATATATATATATATATATATATATATATATATATATATATATATATATATCGAACCACGATAAAACACTACGGTATCTACAAATATCTGGATATAAAAATTTCGGAGATTGGAAAACTGGACAGAGCAAAAAGAGAGAGGAATACGGCAGAAAGAAAGGCCATTAAACTGCTAAATAGCTTTCTGTGGGATAAATCTATAAAATAAAGCCAACAAAAACAGGATATATGACACCATAATGAAAAGTATCACATTGTATACCTGTGAAGTATGACCTCTAAAGGAAAGAGCATTAGCCCCGCTGGGAGGAACGGAAATGGACTTCTTGAGAAGAGTCTCAGGAATATCCAGAAGAGAAAGAGTCAGCAACGAAAGTATTAAAGAAATCATGGGAATCAAACATAGCATTACAGACGACATTCTAACCAAACAACTTATCTTTGGGCACATTCAAAGAATGGACGAAGATTGAATCCTAAAACAAATACGAAAATGGCAACCAGAAAGCAAGAAAAAGGGATGTAGACCGAGAATAAGTGGGAGAGAGAGAATAGACAGGGAGATTAAAGAAAGAAACCTGGAAGATCTATGGAACGACCGAAAAAGATGGAGATTGGAAATCAGAGAACGTGGTAAACCGATATGTGTATGTATACGTATACGTATACTTATACATATACATATACATATACATATATACATATATATATATATATATATATATATATATATATATATATATATATATATATATATATATATATATATATATATATATATATATATATATATATATATATGGGTAACCCTGAAGTTACTATGAACGTTAATTAGTTGAACGTTAGGCAACAAAATCAAATTTGGTTTCCTAATGTACTTAGAGCGTGTATATTTTAAAATAAAAACAATTAATAGTCACTTCTGGTTGTACGAGAAACGTGACATCCTTTTTTATTCCAACCTATACCTTTTTATTTTTCTGCATTCGGCGAAAAATTCTAGACTCTTTTAATCTACCATTCCGTATGCTAAATAGATATTGGCCTCTAAAAATCATTTAATTGTTTACTTCATTTCGGATTTTTCAAGGTACAATTTTACAATGATCCTAAAAAAATTACCAGTTCTTGTTAAAGTTCTAATACGTTGTGTATTAAGTAATCAATTTGCTCCACTTCTTAAACAATTATAGCATTAAGGCGATTAAATTTTGAAAGTAGACAATATCCACAGGTCGTTTTTTAACATCTAATTAATTTTTAAGGGGTCATCTACCAAAAACAACTTTAAGTAAAAAATCACTACCCTTATTACCACCCTATATCGAAAACACGACTTTTTGATTTCAATTATTTTTATAAGTCATGAAACAAAACGTGAAAACTTATCCTATATTAACTTACAACAATAGAACATTGCTCACTAAATTTGCTTTACTTTTATTTTAAAAAATAACCGGTCAAGTGCAAGTTGAACTTGCGCAATCAGTGTTCCGTACGTTGATTGCTTCTAAAATAAAATGATCAGTCACTTCAGAAAACACACCTCAAATGAGTTTTCAATCTTAAAATTTTGTGTTTTTTTATGTACCAGATAAATTATTAAAGGTAATGCACTCGTGATAAGTTTTTTGATCAGTACTTCTCGAGACAAACAGCGATTTATCGCGATTTTTTAAAAATAATACAAAGAAGTATTACATTATATATATGTTTGAACTTGTGTTTTTACAAGCTTTCATTTGACTCGATGACATAGTAAAAAAAAATTTTTTCACTTCCAATTTCACCCCCCAAAACTAACCCCATAAGTCAAAATTTAACTTTCAAAACTACAAGCTCTGATGAGACCATCAATTCCTTTATTATTACCAAATTTTGACTTTCTATGTCAAATAGTTTCGGAGAAAATCGGGTATGACAGACGGACAGACACCGAAGTAATCTTATAAGTGTTCTGTACAGAACACTAAAAAACAACCTATGGATAGCGACATTGTCGATTTTCCAAATTCAACCGTTCGCATGATATAATTATTCAAGGTTTGGATTTCGAGCAATTGAAATATGCAAAAATTTAAACTAACTGTTAAAATTATTTCCATCTTTTTTCTTAGATATGTATAGTGAAACTATAATAAAAAATTATTAATTATTTTAGTACTATCATAAAACATTTTTCTGAAAAACGAAGAAGTAAAAAATTGTCTCATTTTTAGAGACCATCTTCTCAGAAAATATTTACATTTGACATATGGAATACTAGATTAAAGTTGTTTAGAATTTCCCGTAGAATTCCCAAACTGAAAATATGTAAGGTATTTCATTTAAGGTAAAAAGTGTGTTCCTTTTCCCGTGGAACCGGAAGACTCTGACAGTTTTTTTTCTATTTAAAATATGCTAACTGCATTAGGATACAACTTTTATTTTTTACCTAAATTAGTTTAGGGATGAATAGTAATAGTATTATAGTAATATATATATATATATATATATATATATATATATATATATATATATATATATATATATATATATATTCATTCTTCTAGAGATTTCTGAGCGGTCTGAATCCAGTTTTTCCCCGCATGTCGCTAAATGTCGTCCATCCGTCGCGCCTGCGGTCGTCCAACTCGTCTCTTTGTATGCCTTGGTCTCCACTGCATTAGGACTTTGGTCCATTTAGACTCACACCTGGCCACGTGTCTCACCCAACGCCATTTCAGTCTGGTCACACACTCGATGACGGACTCCCTCGAGCATTGCCCGCTCCACTGTCTTCTGACAAACCCAGAGGCGATTGGCGCAATGGGTTGTAAGTGTCAACGTCTCAAGTTTGTATGTCGCAACTGGTAGGATACATTTGTCGTAGACCTTCCATTTGAGATTCACAGGGACCGTAGGGCACCGGAGGATGTAGCTGAATCTTCCGAACGCCATCCAGGTGAAGCCAATTCGCCGCGTGATCTCTACCATCTGAGTCTCTTTCACAAGCTTGATAGTACGTCCCAGATAGTTGTATTCGTTCACTACTTTCAAAGTGTGATGTGATATATATATATATATATATATATATATATATATATATATATATATATATATATATATATATTCATTCTTCAAGGGATTTCTGAGCGGTCTGAATCCAGTTTTTCCCCGCAAGTCGCTGAATGTCGTCCATCAGTCGCGCCGGCGGTCGTCCAACTCTTCTCTTTGTATGCCTTGGTCTCCACTACATTAGGGCTTTGGCCCATTTAGACTCACACCTGGCCACGTGTCCCACCCAACGCCATTTCAGTCTGGTCACACACTCAATGACGTCGCGGACTGTTCTTCTTCTTATCTCATCGCTCTGGATTCTGACTGTCAGGCTTACCCCGAGCATTGCCCGCTCCACTGTCTTCTGACAAACCCAGAGGCGATTGGCGCAATAGGTTGTAAGTGTCAACGTCTCAAGTTTGTATGTCGCAACTGGTAGGATACATTTGTCGTAGACCTTCCATTTGAGATTCACAGGGACCGTAGGGCACCGGAGGATGTAGCTGAATCTTCCGAACGCCATCCAGGTGAAGCCAATTCGCCGCGTGATCTCTACCATCTGAGTCTCTTTCACAAGCTTGATAGTACGTCCCAGATAGTTGTATTCGTTCACTACTTCCAAAGTGTGAGATATATATATATATATATATATATATATATATATATATATATATATATATATAATATATTCGTACATACGATTGATATCTACAGGAAAATCGATATCACCATCTCTTTATCCCTTGTTTTTAACGTCATACCGCCCACACAATACAAACAAAATTTCAAAAAATTTATTTCCACTCCCTGAGAGGGTGCGTCCAGACTAATATAAAGTTATTTTGTTACAATGTACGTCAGTGTAGTTAGAACAAACATAATTATAAAGTACATATTTCAACATTTCGCGCTTCAACATTTTACAATTTACCATATCCCATATTTGCATATAGAGCTTGTTAGGTACATAGAACATTTTTTTGATTTTCTTTATGAAATGGTATAAAATCATTATTATACTTTTGAATGCTTATATGAGATTAAATTGGGTTTTATTTGTAAAATACCGTATATTATGACGACGACGAGCATACTAAAGAGAAAAAGGAAATTACAAAAACTTAATTATTTCTCTTGAATTTGAGGATGGCTAATTTCTTCAATTTCCCGTCGAAATGTACTATTCGAGAAGGTATGGCTTTAGAGCTTATTTCCGGCAATATCTGATTTGAATTTAACTTTACGCTATATGAAACCTGTTTGACATAATGTCTTTACATTTTACAATTATAATATTCATTTATCCAGTAAATTTTAATTAAAAATAAGGCCCAAAGGGTTTTGGAGTTTTCGTTACGCCTTTACATTGTGTATACATAAATTTTAAATAAACTTTTCTAATAAACTCTGCGTTAGAAAATACCTTCAGAGTTTCCATAATATCGGAAATCATCGGGTTATTGAATACTATTTCGTATTTAACGTGAGCTAATAAACCTACCATACTATAAGATATTATATAACCTTGTATAACCTTATGTAACCTTCCTTGATTGTCACATATGTATCATGGGGGCTTTCTTTTGTGAAAAATGTCCACCCTCCGGCCATCGATTTTTAAATTGGTTTGTGTTTAGAGTTCTACTGTAAGTAGGAGTCCTTTTTGTAAAAAAATCTCCACCGTTTAGCTCACTGTAGTGTACGGGTCTAAGCTATTAGATTTCCAGTGCAAGAGTTCTTTTTTTTTATTAAGTGGTTTGACTCCCCATTTGTCGATTGACATTCTCTAGCCCGAATTTATGAGTGGATTCTACATCACTAGAAATCCAGAAGATAATAACATAAAGGTATAAATGCAAACTACAAACATTTGTTTTAAGTTTATGGTTTTTTTGTTTATTTAATTTGTAAAGCGCCTGTAATTTATTTATTTGTTGTGTGCTGTATCGTCAATGTCTTTGTTACCTTTAGCAAATATTAATTCACCACTTTTCTTTCATTTTTTATAATAAAATTATGACTCTAAAGTGTTCTTAAAGAAACAAAGACCTGCATACTATAGGGTAAAAATATTCCATAATTGTCCGTACGACAGTTGTGGTTTTACGAAAAATCATTATTTTTACTTAATGGTTGTAAAAGAAGTAAAACACGCCTTGGTATCAACAAATAAATTTTAAAATTCTTTTATCAATCTACCCAATGTATTTCAGATTTAAGAAATAAAAATCTCTTTACAATTATATTTGTATTGGTCAAAAACTAACAAAATACGATTTTTGTTCAATCGATCTAAAATCCAAAAATCACTTTTAGACTTTGAATCTTAGAAAATTCAAATCTTTCGCCAAACGACAAAACCATTTTTTGGGTTTCAAATGATGCAGAATCCACTTATACATTCACTTTTCTTCTAAATTTAATAATAAAGAAAAGTCCCATATGTCGCACTCTCTTCAAATTATCAATAGGCTTTATCGCCACTCTATTTTTTTTTTGTCCACCGTCCATCCTTAAACCTTTCTGTTCTTCTATCGTGTAATGCATACTGTTGATAAAATAATTCGATGATTTAAAATATCTTATCTGTTATTTGTCTGTTATTGTATTACCATGTATGTCCTTAATCTTACATGTCCTTCCTTCCTATTGTGTTCATTTTTTCTTAAAACTTTTGAGCTCTTATTTTATTCCACAACGTTTTTAATTTCCTCTGCATTTTTTGTCCTTTATTTTTTCTAATTTCCTTAGATATTTGTATACCTGTATTCGTCTGTAGCCTTATCCACCATTTCTCTTCTGTGCCTTATTAACTTACTCTTTGATTCAATTTCTGTTCTCCTTTGTTGTTTTGGGCAAGTTTTTCAATGGTATTTTCGATACTATTTTTTCGGAATACGATAGTAGGATGCAACGAATTGGGCTAAGTACGTATACCTATTACTTCATCAAAAGCTGACACAGCAGCTTTCAATAGAGTAATAGGTGTGCGTACAATTCGTTCTATCCTACCATCGTGTTCCGTGACTGCTGAGATAAGTACCAGTAAATTCTGTTCTCTTGTTTGTTTTGTGAGTATGCCAACCCTTCAGGTTGGAGAGCCCCACATACCTGGAGCACTTTGGGGTACCCTTATTGTAACGCAGACTACTCCAGAATCCATAAGGCGGATTTCTCCTTGATAAAAAAAAATTCTCTTGTTTGTCAATCCTAGCCTGACTGACGAGCCGTGATACGGCGGGTGAACTGCTGAAATATGGACTTCGTCCGTTTTCAGTTGTTTTCCATTGATACTATTTTTGATGTTTTCAAATATGTTATCAACTGCTGCATTTTCGATGCGTTCCAAGGAGCGTACTATCTCCTTTCTATAAGAATATACATCTTCCGGGGTTTTCCGTTGCTTATGGTTTCTTTTAAGAATCATGTTTATTCCCTTTTTAATATTTATAAGTAATTTTGCTCTTACATACAGTGGTCACATCCAACTGAACATCTATTTAGGACACTTACATCTTGGATAATGTCTTTCCTGTTGCTGATTATGAAATTTATTGCATTTTTTATTCTACCATCTGGGTTAAACCATGTCCATTTTCTGTTTTGGTTTTTCTAAAAAAGGTGTTTATGTATATGTATATATATATATATATATATATATATATATATATATATATATATATATATATATATATGTATATATGTATGTATGTATGTATGTATATATATATATATATATATATATATATATATATATATATATATATATATATATATATATATATATAAATACAATCTTAATTGGGGAGCTCGGCAAATTTGGGCGTGATAGGAGATCACACAATTTTCATTAAGCCGCCAATATTTCGGTCCTGGATTGGGACCTTCTTCAGGGCAGAACTGAAAAGAAGAACAGAGCGAATTCACTGATAGTGTCTGGGACAACTTTAAATTAATGATGTTATTAGGTTGTTATAATAAATAAAATTAGTGTGGAACAAGAATAAGATATTAGTCATAATAAGTTAAAAAACTCACATGAGAAGTGCAAAGATTCCGTTAGCCTGAATGCCCGTAGGTTGTACATAAAAAAATTGTTACATATAAAAGTTGGTTAATCCATAAAATATACAAAATACACATTAAAACACTGTAGACAAAATTCTAAAAAACAAATTTAACACATGGATGTAATTGGGAACCTTGGATGTTGAAAACATCATTAATTATTTCACTTGTGACCACCACATATGGCCACCGCCATTTAGGAACAAATGACAAGAACGACAGGAGACAGCTACCCGACAGAGATAAGGGGTTTAGTCAAGAAAACTCAATTAACCAGAATGCGGGGTCGACACCTGGAAGGAACCGATAGAAAAGGAAGTACCAATATTGGACCCTAAGTGAGAGAGAGGTAGCCAATTGAGCGACCAAAACCACCCGGTATGTAATAGTGGAAGGATAAAACACACCCTAATTATACGTAAATGGTGAGCGAGGCAGCGAGAGAGAGAGTGACAATAATGGGAGCAACGAAGAAGAAAATTATCTAGTGAATTAATTATTAATTAATTTCTTGTTGGAATCTGATTAGAGGAAGAGAATGTTGGCAAAAAACCAATGAAGACTCGAGGCACCAGGAAGTGTTAGAGAGGTGACGCAAGGTACTGTCAATGGAAGGAAGACAGTAATCGCTAGGTGCAAAAGATGGCCCAGATAAAATGGAAGGAATCTGTGAAGCCCAGAATCAAAGAGAACCGTAAATAGAGAGAGGAAGGAGGAGAGAAACCCTGGAAATTACGGAGCTAAAAGAAGAGACGACCAACGCGGTTCAGATGGATCATAAAACACTTGAAGACAGGGAAAGATTGTGAGAAGTTGATTTATCACAGGAGAGGAGGAAACTATATATGTTACTAAGACCATCAAGGTCGGTTCTTTTATTGATATTAAGGTGATTCTCCTGGATGTAACACATCTCAAGGAATTCTCTCTTGGAAAGATTATTGGAGAAATGAAGAATTTTGGGTTCCCTGAAATTAAAGGAATGACCATTGTCAACAGAATGGGTCGCCAAGGCACATCGGTGTGGATGGCATCTAGTGTCACTTTTATGGAGTGCAATACCAAGACTTGGTTTACTCAATTTCCTGCCTCAATTGTCCATCCATCTACATTGGCCAAACTTCTCAATCCTTGAATTAAGATTGTATTTTTAATAATTTTGGTAGATACGGCAACATTTTGCTTTCTTTCTTTATTATATAATATATATATATATATATATATATATATATATATATATATATATATATATATATATATATATATATGTATATATGTATATATGTATATATGTATATATGTATATATGTATATATGTATATATGTATATATGTATATATATATATATATATATATATATATATATATATATATATATATATATATATATATATATATATATCCAAAAGAAAGCCACTGTGAATGCCCATAAAGTCTAGCTAGTTTATCCCACAGTACATATTTTACGTAACAGAAAATTAAATATCGACTTTTATCTTAACTGTGCATAGCACTAGTTTCAGAGTATAAATTTTAATTCAACATTGTGTACCAACATTATTAAATATTTCATACATTGTTGTTTAAAGGCAGCCCGTATACAGAAAATTAGCGTATAAAGATACAACATGTATGTATGTCTTCCTTTAAAATATGTTAATTAAAAATCATTAAATTAATGTCGTATTATGCTCAAATAAATTTTATGTTAAGCAAACTAATACTTCAATATTAGGCCTGTAGTTTATTGCCGGTTTCTCTTCTTACCTCCAAAAATTATAGTGTCGTGATGTTTTTACCGAAGGAGGCGACAAACTTATTACAAGCTCCAACGTTAAAGCTAATTACGTTGAAATGCCTTAATAACAAACATATGCTTCTCAAATCGAATACAGGATTTAGATAAATCAAAAATAAATAAAATAATACTCATTATTAAAAACCGTCAAGAACTGTTTTTACAGTAATAAAAGACACACACAATCATTGTTTACAGCTAAGCTAAAATATCTGAAAATTTCATATATCATATAAAATAATATTTTAACGTCAGGTAACGTATTGTACACGAGAAGCCGTAAACAAAAATAAATTCAATGTTACTTCAATATTTCAGAACTATTAATCGTTGCTAATAGTTTAAGGTGTTAAACAATATTCGGTAAGATATTACGACATATCTATTATTACAGAAATTAATTGATGTAACTCGGTTTAAATTAATTCGAGCTTTTACCACATCAGATTCGAGTGAACGTAGAGTTAATTTCTAGAAACACATTATACCAACAGTAATTATTGTCATTACTAAGGTGAAATTAGATCAGCAGTTCAAGGTGAGAAATAAAACGAACAAAAAAATTAATCAGCAAATAAAAATAAAATTTTATAAAATCTCCCTACAAAATTTTTGTTTTATATTCCTTTGGTAGGTGCAATGATAAAAAGAAACATGTCCCAATGAATTAGCGGCTGAAATTTTAAAACCTCTTGACGAGGAGCACGTATATTCCTCTCTCAACTTATTTAATGCTACTTATAACACTAGAAGTATGCTAAAAGAATGGCTAATACCAATCTTTTTTACATTTAAAAAAAATCTAACGTCAAATACTATACTATCACACAATAAGTTTGATAAGCCGCACTTTGAAAATCTTCTTCGATGTACAGACTAGTCGAAACACAGGAGTAAGTACCAGGGAATCACTATTCGCAATATTTGGATATAAACCAGCACCTGTATGTTTGTTTTATCGTTTATCACAAAGCACTTCACAAAGTTCGCCGCGCTAGTAAAATTGTTGAAGGAATTAAATTATAGAGATATCCGAATAATAACCAACCTATACCATAATTAAAAAATCTATCACTGGAGTTGAAGAAGATCTTCGGACGAGATTGAAATCAAAAGAGGTATAAGATAGGGATGTGTATTTTCAACAGTCTTATTCATTCTTTACTCTTAAGAACTATTTAAGAAAGTATTCGAAGATGAAAGCATGTACATTGAGGTATATGGCAGACCAATAAACAATATACAATGTGCAGATGATACAGTTCTTCTAGCGAATAGTCTTATACATGCTGATGTCTAAAACAGCAAGAGATAATTGTTTCATCGTCGTTGATGCTCAAATAATTAAGACAGTAGAAAATGATTGTTATTCTGAGGAAATCGCAAGGCAGGTAGAGAAAGCAAGAATTATCTTCATGAAAATAAACCAGTTCTCTGTAATGGAGAGCTTAGCTTAAATGGCGATATTTGACAACTTTTGATAGTATTCTATCGAACAGAAGTATAGGTACGGAAAAAAAAGCAATATCACCAAGTTGGAAGCATTTGAGATGGAGCTATACTGACAAATAGGGAAAATATCGTATGTAAATATAATAACAAATGTCCAGGTACTAAATAGAATGAATAAATACAAAGATTTTTTGTCAACCAACAAAAAACGAGAGCTGCAATATCTGCAGAGTATTATGAAAGGAAAAGAGTACCCTTTGCTCCCAATTATCATACAAGAAAAACGCGCCAGTCCAGTAGTCTGTGAAGTGTCCGTGGTTCAAAAATGTCATTATGGTTTACTGTTCTGGCTTGAAGTGACTAGGTTTCGATACCTGATAGTAAAATTGGCCATATGTAGTAACAATTAATTTCTTATAACCAGGAAATCAATGGCAATATTTGAGAGATCGAGATCGAGATTTTTTAAATTAAATAAGGTGCACGTTGCATAACCAATTCGCCCATCATCACAATCCGACTTTTCGTTAAGGAAGGAGTCAAGGTGTTTGAATTTTGTTTCTCTTTCAATAATTTTCCTATTGATGCTCAAAAATATATTGTCAACTTTTTGGAATAACATTGACTAACTAACTAGCGCTAACTGAAACATTCCCGCATCGTAAATATTAAACTTAACGTAGATCTTTATTGAACGTTCACTATTAATGCGCATTTCAGCTGACTCTTATCAGTCTGATGTGTTTGTTGTCAATTTCGAATTCTTGAAGTCTTTCCAGCAATTGAAACAAATTTTTAAAAATATTACGGTTTTAATGTGAAAATTCACCTAAATACAATGAAATATGTCTTGAAGTCATCAGATGAATTAAGAATAAGTAGATGATTGTTTTTTATTTATGAGATTTTAAGGACACCCTGAATTTTCACATTAATTTATTACCTTTATTGAACACTATGACTTAGGAAATTACTAAGTTTTGTACCCTTGCATGTCATGAGTAATGAGGTCATTCGCTAACTGAAAATATATTATACTAATTGTAAAGGATGATCAAAATGTTTTTCTAACATGGGACTTGTTCCAACAAGAAGTATATGCTTCCTATAAATCAAAATTTGCTGAGCCTGTATAGTGTTTTGAATAAGTTATAAAACAACACAATACTTATGCTAAAAATCTAAAATAAATCACATATTTTTCTGTCTGATTTTTTTAAATATTACAAGTAAAAAAAATAAGTTTGTTAATTACGTGAATGATGTCCGTTATTTCTCTGCTAGTATAGGACGCAGGATCGAAGAATATCATAACCTGAATTTTACCCACTTAAATAAATTGAGATTGTACAGGCGAACAAGACATTGATAAGCCAATCAAAGGGCGTCTTGTGACTTATATTTAATTTTATATTCTGACCTGTTTAACGTAAAGATTGCTTTCAGTTTTTTTGTATACCTATGTAGAAACATATTTTGTCAATCGTCACATATTATCTTCATAACAGAGATATTAATTGTATTTGATTTATATAATATAATAATGATTTAAATGTATACCAATACAATCGCATTTTAAGAACGAAACTATATCAACGTGTTTTTGTAAACTTAACACACAGTAAGGAGAAGACCTTCTGTGAAATAAAATGAAATAAGGCTTTTCTTTTTTTAATTCTATATTTTGTACTTGTACATAATTTTTAAATATCTAACAAGTTTTTAAAAATGGACGCTTAAAACGTGGGTTCTATAATAAGCATAACAATTTAAGTGTGATTATACTCATGTAAGTTAGAACTAAATGTAAAATAATTTATCAAAAGGTTAATTCTAAAAATTTTGGAAGGTTTAACGTCCATAGGATCTGGTGCGTTATGGTTATTGCATCTATTTGAGAAAACTTTTATAAACAAGAATATAAATTCATTAATTTTCACCACACAACCTGTAAAAACTTGATGAGGCTATAGCTAAAAAAATCTTTAAATAGCACATCATGTATATTTCTTCTGGAAATCATGCACATTTCTTGTGACATTTCCTAAACCTAAAGTAAATAATTTTACAGATATTAACAATGGCATTTATTAAATTAAAGACTGTAACGTCCAAGAGATGTATTCTGGAAGAAAAAAGCTTGCGAGTTCCTCTCCCAGGGTTACAACCTCTACCCCAAAAATATTGACTTCTAAGTAAACTGAAGTTAAACGAACTTTTAGATGAAAGAGAGGAAACTTTATATTTGTCTTTCACATTACCGTTTTTTCTGCGCATCGATCGCATGCCTTCCTTAACTAGGGAGCTGCGTTTCTCTACGGAGATGCAACGTATCCGTTGCCGGACTTGCGCAGTAGCCTTGAGGATGGAAATCAGTGTTCCACGTATATCTTACATTTATATTAAATGAAATAATATTTACTTTGGCATTAACTAACGAATTGACGACTAGAACTTTTACTTCCGCTGAGAGATAGCACGACTTTAGCAGAGCTATGCGGCAATTGTGCTTCGGTCGCATTATTCCACGTTGCTGCACTTTCGCAATAATCCACCTTCGACCACATGCTAAACTGTGTTGTAAGCTTTTAAAAGTGTAGACAACATCAATAAAGAGCAAACATATGTCTAAGCAGCATTTGTGTAAATCGGACTATTTTTTAAGTTAAAAGCGATGTGGGTGAGTTCTGCAAGACTTTTTTCGTAATTTTTCTCAAATTCTTTGGACAAAACCATAGTGCGCTGTTTTTTATTGGCGTTAAACTGTAAGCTGTACAAAGATTTGCGCTATACACGAATATTGTTAATTAATTTAAATAAGTATTTTTGGTTTGTTAAGTTTTTAACATTAACAACCTATCTTTATTCAAAAAATATGGTGTATAAAACTTGTAGCGTTCATATTTCAAACCAAATGTTCTGCTGTTACTGAAATATGTATTAGCCATAGGATTTTATCTTTCCGTGACCATTTTATTGATGTATTTTAGATAAGAGCAGAATGTAATCCATCTTTATGTTAAATATATCGTTAAAACAAACAAAAACTTGTATTTTTATTTGACGCATTCAACTTTTTATAAATAAATAACTGTGATCTATATTTCGAACTACCAAAATAGTAAAATACGATTCTCTAAAAATTTACAAAATTTTATGCTGCGGTAAGAAATATGCTGAAAATGTAACATACCTTATTAGTGTTCCGTGCGCAACACTTATAAGGTCACTTCGGTGTCTGTCTGTCCGTCTGTCACACCCGATTCTCTCCGAAACTATTTGACGTAGAAAGTTGAAATTTGGTACTAATATAGAAATTGATGGCTTCATCAGAGCCGTGTAGTTTTGAAAGTTAAAATTTGGGTGAAATCGGAAGTGAAAAAAAAAATGTTTACTAGGTCATCGAGTGGGGTGTCAAAACACGAGTTCAAAAATATCTTACATGCGCACACTTTTCTTTTTATTATTTTGAAAAAATCGCGAAAAATCGCTGTCCTCGCCCTCTATCTCGAAAAGTACTGATCCAAAAATTTCGAAAAAATTCTGGAATATTCTCCACGGGGCACAATGGGCTGAATCTCGATTCTAGCTGGACAAAATTTAAAAATCAATGTCAAAATGTAGGGTTTGCAAATAAAGAAAATGTTTCTTAAGAGTTTAGTAAACTCAATTCCACCCTCACTTTATTATTATAGCAAATAATAGTGTGTAAAAAGTTACTGTGTAAACGGTCGAATGCGAGTAAAGCGTGAGACGCTCTCACGGTACATTTATGTGACCTTCCTTTATATTATTTGTACAGTGACAGAATTGTTTATTTTCGTTTGAGTATACATTTTTCTGGTTTAGGTACATTCTGAGAAGAAGTTTCAAGCACTGGAAACATCCGATTAAAGAAGGTAAGTTTCATACCATTACCATGTAAGTGAATGTGATTTTGCTTCGTGAAAAGTGAAAAATCTTTTATATTTTTAATGCGCAACTTTTAAAGCCCGCTTCCCACCGGCTTCTAATTTCCAGAATTTATTTATTATAATATAACTAATAACATATTCAAAGGGGAAAAGCCATGACGAACCATAAATGGAGATATAACAAAAATGCAGATGAAGCCGCTGTAGCTACAGGAGTTGATAAGCGATTAATATCTCGATTTGGAGGTATTTCTAAAATACTTCCTCAAATGCTTCACTAAAACAATGATTTTTTCTTATCGTTGCAGGTTATTTCAAGCGGGAATCCAATCAAGGAAGACAAATTTAACATATTTGCCTATGATACTGCCAAACTGTTTGTAGAGCTATATGACTGGTACAGGATGCCTCCCAGCGTACACAAAATCCTTTTACATCGCTCTTTAGCCATCAAACATGCCCTTGTTCCAATAGGGGAGCTTTCAGATGAGGCACTGGAGGCAAGGAATAAAGATATGAAGCGATTCAGAGCCCATCATACTAGAAAGTCCTCATATATTAAAACCTATGAAGACTTAGTTCATATGCTTCGAATTTCATCGGATCCTGTTATTGCTGGCCTTAGAACGTTCCAGACAGTCCCGTTGAAGGAGCTGAGTCCTGATGCAAAGGAACTACGCACGGATTCTGTGGAGGAGCAGCATAGCGATGTGGAGAAGGATTCTCCGAGCGAATCGAAATTTAGCAATTAGTATCTCTATTTTATCTTTACATTTTCTTTTATACCAATTTTTTCTGAGAAAATATATAAAACACCTCAAAATGCAGTAAAAATTCAGTTCTGAGAACTAAAAGACCTATTTTTTCCTTCATATATATATATTTTTTTACTTTTTTTTTGCTATTTGGACCCTGTTCAGCCCATAAAATAATTTTGTCCAGCTAGAATCGGGATTCAGCCCATTGTGCGGGGTTTAGATGGAAGGAAAATTATCACGAGTACATTACCTTTAATAATTTATCTGGTATATAAAAAAGAAAACAGAAATTTCAAGGTCATCAGTTTTCAGTAAAGATCGGCAACAAACTTTGTTGAAAACTCATTTTGGGTGTGTTTTGTGAAGTCACTGATTATTTTATACCTCCATAACAAAATTTTTATTTCAGAAGCAACAACGTACGGTACAATAATTACGCAAGTTCAACTTGCACTTGATCGATTATTTTTAAAATAAATTGGAGCGAGAAATTAGAGAGATCTTATTTCTCACATGCTTTTGTCCTTTTCGTTACCTTAAGCATGCGCAGTATTAACGCGAAAGAATTGCACCTTCACACTATACCAAAAGTGCAATAAAATACCACGTAGGCTGAAAAGTTTTTGGTCTAGCTACTTAAAACACATTTTTTTTGCAAAATTTGACTTTATTCATCAACATAGTCTCCTTCAAGAACGATACAATCAGTCCTTTTCTAGCATACATATAACATACCTTTCTTGTGAGAAGATTTATCTTTGCCTTCAAAATGAGCCTCAATTACGGCGATAATTTTTTCACTGGAGCCGAATCTCTTTCCCGCGAGCATTTTTTTGAGGTCTGCGAATAGATAATAGTCGCTAGGGTCCAAATCTGGAGAATACGGTGGAGGAGGAAGCAATTCGAACTTCAACTCATGCAATTTTGCCATCGTAACCATTGACTTGTGACACGGTACACTGTCTTGATGAAAGAGCACTTTTTTCTTGGTCATTTGGGGCCGTTTCTTTGCGATTTCTGCCTTCAAACGCACCAATAACTTTATATAATATTCGCTATTGATAGTTTTTTTTTTTCCCTTCTTAACATAGTCGATCACAATTATTCCATGCGCATCCCAATATACAGAGGCTAAAACCCTCCCAGCCGACTGTTGTGTCGTTGGTCGCTTCGGGCGGCTTTCACTGGCTGCTGTCCACTCAGCTTGACTGTCGATTTGATTCCGGTGTATAGTGGTGGATCCATGTTTCATCCATTGTCACATATTGCATGAAAAAATCCTTTTCATGCAAAATATGATTAACACGTTCTTTTGATACCTTTAGGGTGTCAGCTATCTCACGCAATTTTACTTTACGGTCATCCAAAACAATTTTGTGGCTTTTGTAACTGATTTGTTAGAACGCTGTTTAAAAGGATATACTCAGAATAACAACGAAAATCTAAACGCTGTCATTTGGTCTATGGCTCCAAAGGTGCATTACAGAGGCACAAAAATTGTTGAGATTGCATCTTATATTGCAGCTGGTATATTTTATCAGGGATATACTAATGTATTACAAATGATGCAATTATTAAACCTTGTAATTAGCCCAACGCGCTGCGATTTACCGAGAACTTGGATTCTCAACGAATATCTATAGCCAACATGGAAGCCCAACAGGAGACTAAAGAGGTCAGGAAATTGAAAAGAGCTGCTCAAAAGTAGTCGGAGGACAACGCGGTAATAATGGAAGACCTCATGTTCGGTCCAGGAATCGCAGATTGAAGGTAATTTAAAAAAATATTTGGTTTTAAGACGCTGAGCCGTACGGTTTTTTTCTATTGGGTTTTTTTCGATACTAATTGTTTCAAACTGGTGTACAAGATATCTTAAGATCGACTTAAACCGATTTTGTTAAAATTTACAACACATATTCCATATAATACTATCTAAGATATAGCATAGGATTTTTTTGGTTGGGTGACGTTCATAAGTTATAAATTTTTTAAACTCAAAATTTCGATAAACATAAGAGTTTTTTTTCAAATAGCTGTCACTTCTACAAAAAAATTTACTTTTCCTTTCTAAATAAGAAAGCAAATATTTTTTATTCTTCAGACGATGCCCGACAGAGAAAATAAGTACACCATCAGCAAGGATTTTCAAAAGACTGTTCTACTTGATGGCTCACGTCTCAGTCACTTTTTAATTTTTTTTATTCGTTATTATTTCAAATTATTCATAAAACTACTATGTATATGTGTAAAACAAAAATTATTTTATATTTTAATAGCAGTGTGGAAAACATTTTTTTTTTATTTTTATACCTATTTTTCCGAACGCCGAATTAAAAGGGTAATTTCGTATTTATTCTGTTATGGATATCTTTGAGTCAAAGAATCAAAAAATTACTTTATTTTTTCGTTATTTTTAATGTTAATAGGGGAAGAGGATGAGGAGGGGGAAATAAATATTGCATAGTATTATGAGAATTTTTTCTTGGTATTTGGTCAGGATATTTTACAAAATTTTAGCTTATTATTTATAGTAGGGTAGGGGGTTAGAAAGGTTGCATAGGTATCATAATAAACTTCTATTTCAGAGTGTTTTTTATCATTATTTCCAATTTTCACAGAAATAGTATATATATGGGACAGAAATTTGGTACAGAGTGACCTAAAAAAATGTTAAGTTGAATATAGAACAGGTTTTAGAAATACAAACAGTTAACTTGGCCGAAACTTACCTCTGACGCATCAGGTAAATTATTGTTTTTGCTTCCCTTGCTGAAGAGAAGTATTGTAATCGTGATCATGAAAAACTTATTTTCCCATTTCCGTCGGTGTGTCTATATCTGACTGTCGGCCTGTCTATCTGTGGGCACCATGATTCTGAAACAAAATGGTATTATAATACTTGAAATAATAATAAAACCCATAGTTTTTGAGCGATATCGTTTTAGGAGAAGGGAGTTAAAGAGGTAGGAATTTTTATTTCTATTTCCTTTTCTTTCTATAATATTAGTATGCTTCTAACATTTAATGTTAACACATATTTTTACCAAAAATAGTTCAATTATTTTTTTCTTACTAAAGCATTTTACCTTAAATGTTGTGTATTAAAAAATAATTGTGTAATATTTTCCTTCACAATTTCTTAGTTGGTTGGTTGTAGGCGGGGTTGGCGATTGCGTCTGTTTGTGCATTGCAGTCTCTTGGTTTATTGTGATCCCCTCTCTTAGTTACACGAGCGTCGTTTATTTAAGAAGGTTTATTAGCTTCCTTTCAAATCCTTGATGTGGTAATTTATCGCCACGTTGTACATCTCCGAACAGTTTGTCTGTTAGTTTGGTCTAGGCCGTTGTTAAACAAAGGATGTCAGTTGTTAGTTTCTTTGAGGGACCACCAATCATGTCCCTCGCATGTGTTTGGCCAGATGTTGCAGGCCAACGATCTAGATGTTGCTGATATGACCATCTGTTCATTGTCGTTTTTACTACCTGTTTTGGTAGATCCAACGCATGTTCTAGACCTCCATATAGTTTTCTGTTTACTAATCTTGCTAACTCGTCCGCCTTTTTCTTACCTTCTATCCTCGAATGTCCTAGAGCCCACAGTAGTTTAACCTTGTTATTCCTAGAGGATAAGTCTAACAGGTCACGTTTACACTCCATCGTGATCTTGGGAGTTAGCCTGATAGGCATCTAAAGCCTTTATTGGAGAAAGTTAAATTCGCCTCTTATTTTAGAACTAAATATTTGCAAGGAAAGTACTAGGTAAATCACCTTACCGATTTGTTCAAATAGTCAACGCAGGTAATGTATGGCGATTTCGAAAATACTGTAACTGTGACTTTAATGCTAGTGCAGAGTATCACATATTTCGTCCAACTTGACTGTAATCTACCCAGCTGTCAATTTCTTTAAATGGAAATATCTAGTCACTATGGTTCGGCTTTGACTGAAACGAACATATTTGGAAAGACGATATTTTGACGCCGTATGCTACAAGTTGGCATGTATCGCCACCTTTTGGAAATTTACCATTATTATTGCACAATACTCGTATATTAGAAATATTAAAAATACTCGTAAATGCCAATATTTGTTGAAGATTTATTTTTTTTGAAAAACAGCAAATAGTAAAAAATGGTGCCGATTTAATAATTTTCAAGGAAAAACTTTCATGAATAGCAAAACGGAATTAGATTCAGTGCATCGAAATCCTGCTTTTTCTGTTACACCTGTCAAAACGTGAGTTGCTAAACTGAAACGTGGGAGAACGAGCATTCGTAATACTGAACGCTATGGACGAGCAAGAATCATAACGACAAAGAAGATGATCGATCTCATTTACCAAATGGTGGAAGGACGATCGTCATTTAACTTTAAGAGCGATATGGGAGATTATTTTTTATTATATTTTACATGACAAACCGGAAATGAAAAAAAATTCACGCACTTTAGGTTTTTCGTTTGCTTACTATTGATTAAGAATAAGCACGGTTGTAGACTTGACGGTAGTGGCTTGAGAGCTTTAAGTGAAATCAATTTTTTTTCGAGGTCTTGAAAACCCGAATCCTCCACTACACATCAAAGATAAAACAACAGGCAAAACATTTGACTGTAAAAGACCAACCGGTTCCGCAGTAAAACGAAACCAGCTCAGGTAGCAAAATTACGACTACAGTTTATTCATGGAATAATTTGCATCAACTATTTGGGAAAGGCATACCTGTCACCGAAGAATCATATTCTCAATTAGTACAATATTTAGATGAGGAAATCAATGCCCGCCGCATTTGTTTAAAAAGAAATTCTCTGTTACCATGATAAGGTACCGATACATAAGTCACCAGTTTTATTTGCGAAACTGCACGAAGTCATATAAGAACTCATTCTTTATCCCTCTATACTCTACAGACTTGGTTTCTTCTGACTTATTCTCTCTCCGAATGGAAAGAAAATTTTATTATCTAAACCAGCACCTATCACCTAATCTGAGCATCTTTTAAAGTGATAGCATCTGCGAAAGTGATAGGTGCTGGTTTAGATAAAAACTTTGAAAAATGTATTTTTCTTAGAAACGTTAGAAATTTTTCAATCAACTCTCATATTAAAAAGGCTTTCCACAGGTTTAAATGAAATGTACCAATGTCAGAACCTAACGGTGTTTATTACTTCTAAAAAGTTTCTTATTTCAAACAAAATCAATCAATATACCTTAAATAAAATAAGTCTGTAAAGCCTGAAAAGGAGAAAAAGTAAAAAGAAACGAATTTTATTTAGATGTATGCTTATTCGATTGACTTGGTATTTATAAAAGTCGCTGTTTTTGTTTAGGGGCTTTTTCATCTCAGATCCCATTTTAAAGCTCTATTTTTAGAGATTATTTTGCAAAGCTATAAAGCTCTCTTTGTTTTGCTGCGTTGTACTTCTTGTTATTTTAAAATCACTCACCAACTTGAGAATAATCACGGAAAATTATTTTACACAGCTATTATAATTACAATGCTGTATTTCGCTATAAATGAAGTTAATATTCTGAGCACTAGCACTCGAAATTAGAGATTATTATTGGTAATTTTCAAAAATAAACAATATAGAGACAGGACAGGACAAGAAAGACCTAGAACTTATGACAACAGAAATTTTTATAAAATAATATACATCTTAAAAATTTAAAGAATCTTTTTATATGATGTTATTTGCTTCTATTGTAGGAAGCATTTCTTAGCTCTAATTTTTTCTATTTCTCTTTATTTTTAGTGTTCCGTACGGAACACTTTTAAGATGGTAGTGGTATAGGAATTGATGGCCTCATCAGAGCCATGTAACTTTGAAAGTTAAATTTTGACTTAAGGGGTTAGTTTTGGGGGGTGAAATCGGAAGTGAAAAATAAATTTTTTTACTAGGTAATCGAGTGTGGTGTCAAATGAAAGCCTGTGAAAACACGAGTAAAAAATATACATATAATGTAATACTTGCGCGCACTTTTCTTTGTATTATTTTTAAAAAATCGCGAAAAATCGCTGTCCACCCGCCTTATCTCGGAAAGTACTTATCAAAAAATTTTGAAAAAATTCTGGAATATTCTCCACGGGGTATAGATTGAACGAAAATTATCACGAGTGCATTACCTGTAACAATTTATCTGGTATATAAAAAAAAAAACAGAAATTTCAAGGCCATCAATTTTCAGTAAAGATTGGAACTAAACTTTGTTGAAAACTTATTTGGGGTGTGTTTTGTGAAGTCACTGATCATTTTATATCACCGTAACATAAATTTTGACTTAAGGGATTCGTTTTGAGGGGTGAAATCGGAAGTGAAAAAAAATTTTTTTTACTAGGTCATCGAGTGTGGTGTCAAATGAAAGCTTGTGAAAACACAAGTAAAAAATATATATATATAATGTAATACTTGCGCACACTTTTCTTCGTATTACTTTTAAAAAATCGTGAAAAATCGCTGTCCCCTACCTTATCTCGAAAAGTACTGATCAAAAAATTTTAAAAAAAATCCTGGAAAATTCTCCACGGGGTATAGATTGAACGAAAATTATCATTACCTTTAATAATCTATCTGGTATATAAAAAAAACCAAAATTTCAAGGTCACCAGTTTTCAGTAAAGATTGGAAACAAAACTTTGTTGAAAACTCATTTGGGGTGTGTTTTGTGAAGTCACTGATCATTTTATACCACCCTAACAAAATTTTTTATTTTAAAAACAATCAACGTGCGGAACACTAATTGTGCAAGTTCAACTTGCACTTGACCAGTTATTTATTCTAGTAATATTCTTCGATATTCAGAGGCTAACCGATTCATTAACTGTAGGAGAATATATCTATTTTGTTGGCAAATATTTTATTAAATTTCGCTTATATATGTATGAATATATATATACTCGTATATATATATATATATATATATATATATATATATATATATATATATATATATATATATATATATATATATATATATATATATTTATATATATATATATATATATATATATATATATATATATATATATATATATATATATATATATACGTATATACCAGATGACACAGCCAACATGTAACACCCTGTCATTTTTATATTTTGAAAGTGACGTATTTGCATTTTTAGATACCAGAATTAGGCTTTTTTATCACTTAAGAAATATTTTTAACTACTTCCGGTTTGATCGGAAGTGACTTCAACTTTCTTATTTTTAATGAAATCCTGTATATTTTTTTATCAGTTTCAATTCGCTTTGAAATTCTCTTTCCAGCGATGTATCACAAGTTGACATTTGTTTGACAAGTGACCGGCAAAAACTGATTTAAAGACTTAGGCGACCATGGCGGATATACTAGCAATTGTTTTTGCTCGTTTTATCTCACTTTGGAAAGAATTTAAGACTATCCATTTATCGTGCCATTTTCGCGAGTCTAAGTGGGTCCTTCAAAATTTTATGCTTTACATTCAGTTACAGAATTTTCTCTTCAAATAATGAGCAACATCACCGAAATTAAGATAGGAACATATTTTTTATTTAACCTAGTTACACATTACAGGTTTTTTGCCAACATACATCTAACAGAACTATCTAACGCCAACTGGATTTAATATTATTTTCAGAAAATAAACAGTTTTATTATCTGACATCAACAAGTTCCAATACGGCTGTGATAAAACAGACGAACCGAAAATCATGGTTGCTGCGTATTACCAAAATGGCTTATTATTGTTTACTTTACGTCAAAAATAATTTTTCGTTAACAAAAATGTATTCAACGAATGAAAAAGTAGACATGTTATTAATTTATGGAGACTGCAGAAAGAATAGCCGACAAACCGCCGAGTTGTACATTGCAAGATATCTCGATAAGAGGTACCATTTTTTTTTATTTTTAATTTCGATCATTTCCTTTATTAATTGGCAGGTGCAATTGTGGTTTTCATTTATAATATTGGTATATAGTTTTACTTAAAGTCGTGATTTAAGTCCGGTTTATATTTGTTAGGTACTGCGGATGCATTTTTTGTATATTTTTGGCCATTTAGCCTATCGTTTGTTTACGTTGGCTTTGCCTATTGTTTTTAGTACGGTTGGTTGTATTATTCTCAAATTTTAAAAAATTATTGTTAATTCTGTCAAGTTGTATCGTATTAGTCGTCCTCAATTTATATTCCTTAATGTAATTTTGTATATTTGTCATATATCATGTCTATTGTTTTTGGGATTAAAAATAACAGAAAACTAAAACTTTAAAATGTCTTAAAATCAAAGCAAAATCTTTATATATATATATATATATATATATATATATATATATATATATATATATATATATATATATATATTCAGTCATATGGAATTTCAAAACTTTCTAAACCTAGATTATTAAATTTTAAATCATTACAGTTCGTTACAGTGATATACAACTAACTAATCTTTTTTTCCAATGTTATATAAAAAAGGTCCTTTTCTGATCATACGACTCGTGTATCATATAACTCAAAATTGTGCATAAATTTGAATTTTTGTTAATGTAACAGAAACGCGGTGAAGTTACAGCTAAAGTGACACTAAGTTAAGGAGTATGCACCTTACTCGATGACCCGGTAAAAAGTTTTTTTTCCAATTCCACACCCCCCAAAACTAACCCCTTAAATCAAAATTTAACTTTCAAAACTACACTCTTCTAATTGGATCATCAATTCCTATATTTGTGCCAAATTTCAACTTTCTACGTTAAATAGTGTCGGAGAAAATCGGGTATAACAAACAGATAGACGAACACCGAAGTGATCCCGTAAGTGTTCCGTAAGGAACACTAAAAATTAACCTAAATGACAAAAAATAACAAGTGGTTCAAGAATAAAAACAGTATATATCCATACGTTTGAAATCCATATCCAAAATAGATACTAATGTTACTTTATTGTTCGTATTTATGTTTAAGAATATCTCTCGACATGTTATCACATAATGGTCCATTTCTATTATGTAAAAAAATATATTTTCTAAATTTATATATTGTTTCAGTATAATTTTCATTTGACTAAACCCATTGTGGTAGCGAAATATATTCAAAACAAGGGTACAACTGGCAGTCTATGAAAAAACAAAGCCATAAATTTTTATATATAGCCCATTCCAAATAAAATATTAAGTGAATTGAAAGGTAAGTACTTCGATTTTTATTCGATGCATAATATTTTTACCTATATTGCTTCTGTACGTTTCAGTTTATAACAAAAAGGGATGTTTATTTGTTCATGTACGTATTTGTTACAACTTCAACAACAAAGACGCTAAAATTTTAGTTTTTGCTTACTATACCGTGTGTGCTGTTAACTTTGAGTCTCGACCAGTTAAAATATCAACATGAATTTAATAACAATGTGTCAGTAACAACGTACTAAATTTTAGTCAATGTATTTACAATATAACTTTTTTTTTATGGGTCTAGCACACCTGATGCAGGGAAGTCCCTAAAGCGCTCCAGGAGCGGCATGTGTGCGAAACTGAAATTATTTTTACAATCTTATGCTATTTAAAAAGCAAATTTGGGTGTGATAGTATACGAGTGTGAGCTTGGATCCAAAACAGATTAAATTTGGCATACTCCTTAACTTAGTGTCACTTTAGCTGTAACTTCACCGCGTTTCTGTTACATTAACAAAAATTCAAATTTATGCACAATTTTGAGTCATATGACACATGAGTCGTATGATCAGAAAAGGATCTTTTTTATATAACATTGGTTGTATATCACTGTAACGAACTATAATGATTTAAAATTTAATAATCTAGGTTTATAAAGTTTCGAAATTCCATATGACTGTATATATATATATATATATATATATATATAATATATATATATATATATATATATATATATATATATATATATATATATAGATGTATACTATATATATATATATATATATATATATATATATATATATATATATATATATATATATATATATATATAAGTGGGACGTTTCTAGGAATATCGGAAGTAAGAAGGGAAGAAGAGAACTGCCTAAAGCTAAATTCGGGACATGTCCTGGTTCATAAACGCTTAACTCCTAGAATACAGACACTGAAAGCAATATCAGACAGGGTAATATGCACCACCATAAGAATTACATCCAACATAACGATAAAAATAATCCAAATTTACGCATCGACAAGTAGCCACGATGACGACCAGATCGAAACATTGTATGAAGAAATATCACAAGGCCTAACAGAAAATAGAACGAAATATATCCTGGTTATAAGAGACTTCAACGCAAAAATAGGTAGTACACACAGCAAATCAAAATACATTGGCCCATTTGGACTTGGTACTAGGAATGAGGGAGGTAACATGCTGGCTAACTACTTAGAAAAAGAACAACTCTACGCACTAAACACCTTTAATAAAAAAAAAGATCGAACAAAAAGTGGACCTGGATGAGCCCAGATGGTAAAATTAAGAATGAGATAGACTACGTGCTAACATACCACAAGCACAATCCAAGATGTCGATGTCCTTAGTTCCTTCGCAACTGGCAGTGATCACAGACTAGTAAGATGCAAAATCCTTATAAATTGAAAACTAGACAGAGCCAGAAGATTTAGTAACAAACAAAAACCATTAGATACGAGCTCACTGAAGGACACAAAGAAGAGCATAAGAGACGACTAACATAACAATTAACAAAGGTATCAGCACAGCTTCATGAGAATATAGATGAAATGAATGGAAGACTGACAAAATTGATAAAAGAAACGGCAGCAAACCACATGACATTAAAGGAATAAAGAAAGGATAAACTGACACAAAAAACAAAACAACTACTGGAGAAATGGAGAGAACTAATAAGTTCGAATAAAAGAAATAGGGTGGAATATGCTGAAATCAACAGAACTGCAAGAAGAATGGCAAAACAGGATATTAGAGAATACCAGGAGAAATGGATAGAGGGACTTGAGCATATTCATAAAGGAAAACTCACACAGAAGGAAGATTAACAAACTGATAGGCAACAATGGAAACCCTATAGTAGAAAGACCACAAATAGTTAAAGTGACAGAAACATTCTATGCAGATCTATACGGGAAAGCCGATGAGAAATCTCTGAGAAGATCAAGAGAGGACAACCGAAAAATACTTAATATCGGTTCCAAAGATCTACCAGACATCGAAGTTGAAGAAACTGAAAAAGCCATTAACCAAATTAAAAATGGAAAAAAAGCAGCAGGAGAAGAGGACATTCTGCCGGAAATGCTAAAAGAGGAGGACCGCCATTAAACAAAGAGCTTAAAAAACTCTTCAATAAATGTCTAATCAAAGGAGTGATATCAAAGGATTGGGAAACCGCCATAAATATATTGATATACAAAAAAGGAGATCTTAGCAATTTGGAGAACTATAGGCCAATAAGTCTTTTATCGCAAATATATAAAACTATTCATGAGAATAATCACCAATCGATTAGACAAGAAGTTTGAAAATTACCAATCCAAAGAACAAGCAGGCTTCCGAAAAAGATTTAGCTTAGGTAACTGAATACAATATCACAGCCTGGATGGCACTGATCGGCTTCCGAAAAGAGTCGATTAAAGGTAGGTTAACATACTGACAAAAATCAATGAACAATCAAAACTGAAAGTGAGATTACGAGTATACGAGAATACCAAGGAAGTAAAAATAAAGAGAGGTGTTAGACAGGATGACATCAAATCATCCAAAATATTCACCCTGATACTAGAAAATATCTTCAAGAGCCTTCACTGGGAAAACGGGGGCTTAACATATCCGGAGAGAGACTCAACAACTTAAGATTTGCTGATGACATCGCACTTTTTGCCGAAAATGAAATCGAATTGAAAGAAATGCTTTAAGAATTATAAACTGAAGCAAAAAAGGTCGGTTTAGAGATGAACATCACAAAACCAAATTCATCACGAACGAACAAACAACAATTAATGACGTAATATCCATACATGGACAACAAGTGGAAAGCGTGGATTCATATGTATATTTGAGACAGGAAGTTACACTCGGAAAATGGAAGTCAATCGAAGGATACGCCTGGGATGGGCGGCTTACGGTAAAATGAAGTAAATCTTTCAGTCCCAACTTAAAAGTAAAGTATATAACGAATGCATTCTACCAGTACCAACATATGATAGCGAAACTTGGGTTTTGACACGAAAAATAATTAGAAAATTGCAAGTTCATCAGAGAGTTATTGAAAGGAAAATCCTGGGTATATCACTTAGGGACTGCAAATCAAACGATTAGATCAGGAAAAAAACAGGGGTTCACAACATAACTGAGAGAATATCTTCCCTCAAGTAGAACTGGAGTCAGTTGGAGACACACCCAATACCTATTTTTACTAAAACTGAACATAGCTGAAAATTTACAAAACCACTGAACTATTTAAATCAAAAAAATCATTGCCCCGCCCTTGTTCAGCTAAGATGATCATTGCCGAGACAGAATGTGAATTTTTAATGCAAGTTGAAGAGTAATGACATATCGCTATCAGCGACAATGTAGCCTTCAAACCTCTTTGGCGATAAACCGTTCTATTTACTTAGTGAAAAGGAGAAAGGAGAGAGGAGAAATATTGCAAATTTATGATGCAAAAAGTATTTTAACTGTTTTGTAGGTATTGGCAAATTTTAGTGACATTTGGTTTTAATGAGACTTTGCCTGATTAAACAGAATTATTGATGTGTATTTATAACTGATATCTGTGTTTAATGTACTTTTTATTAGGCAATTTGTTATTACTGATGGAAAATAGTTTGTTTTAGTTATTTTGAGCTATATAGATAACGAGCAATCACTTAATTATATTGCTAAAATAGATACGAGTACCTAATTAATACGTTATTTTTATATTTAGTGGGCAGTAGCCAGAAGCTAAAGCTTATTTATTTTAAAATACCCACATTAACGTAGTGTTATAATTCTCAACCACAACGTCTTCGTTCTTCAGAAGATTGACGAGTCATCAAACTTTTACTACAGAGATATACCAGTTTTTGGTGCAATTTATTGTATCTTACTACGATGATACGCCAACACACGAATAAGTTTTGTTCCCCCGTTTGTCGATCTTAGCTCCACTAATAAGTCGTGATACGACGAAAAAGGCCTCGAGATGGATTGACAAATGAGAGAACAACAAGAAGAGTGCTCAAATATGGACTTTTCAATCGATGTCCAATATTTCCCACATCATATTGAATAAGGTTATTGAGATTTACTAAACTGTGTGAGATATGATTAGGAAATACAAATTGACTTCTACATTTGAGCATGAAAATCCTACGATTCTTCAGAGATGCACTTATCGCCATAACTGAGTTGGATAGTCTGGTAAAACTCCATTCCTCCGAAAAACACAGGAGAAAAATGGAGTTATGGCGATGAGTGTGTTAGACTGATGAAAACTTGGGCCACAAATAATAACAAGCTTGCATCTCTGAAGAATCGTAGGATTTTCCTGCTCAAATGTCGAAGTCAATTTGTATTTCCTAATCACATCTCACACAGTTTAGTAAATTTCAATATATTCAATATGATGTGGGAAATATTGGACAGCAAATCAGAAGATTTGACAATACGATGAGTTTTCTAACACACACCATTGCTTCCAGAAACGTGTCTTTGAAGAAGATAATAAATATTATCGAAAGCTTGACATTAAACACCAAGAGCTTAATTTCTACCTACTAGGTCTCCATTTGGACCGCATCCCCAATTTCTATTCCACAAATCGGTCACAATTTATCTCCTCTATATATATATATATATATATATATATATATATATATATATATATATATATATATATATATATATATATATATATATATATATATATGAGTATATATATATATATATATATATATATAATTATATATATATATATATATATATATATATATATATATATATATATATATATATATATATATTTATATATATATATACGTGTATTGAACAGTCTATACCAGGGGTGCTCAAACAGTCGATCGCGAGTGCTTTTTGAGTCGATTTCGAGAAAAAAAATTCCGATATATAGAACTATTCACACATTTTGTTTTAGGTCACTAAAACAAAATGTAATGAATAAACTACTAAAAATTTATTCGATCCACAATTAGGCCAGAATAACCCCCTAATCACTTTCTTTTATCGTAATAACCCCCTGCTAGCGGCAAAAGGCGGCTTTATCAAAGGAACGCGCGGTACTTGTCAAAGAAAAGCCGAGTTTTTGATTCCCGCCGATTTTTCTAGAAACTTCGGGCGGCGTGTTTGACGGGAACATTCGAGACTTCGTTCGCGCCGATATAAATGTTGCGCCTGCAGGAATAGGAGTCAGTCTGAGTTGTAACTTGAAGGCGATACATCGATACAAAGTTTATTAATAAATAGTCCAAAATGAGTGCGGCGAAGAAAAGTAAAACTTATCATTTTAATAACGATTGGGAGGAAGAATTTTTCTTTTGTATGTTTGCCGTGCGTCAGTTGCAGCATGGGAACTTAGAGAGGCATCATAAAACGGTTCATAAAAACTATGAAAAGGATTTTCCGTCACAGAGTGAATTAAGAAAAGGAAAAGTACGTGATTTGATAACTTGTTTGAAAAAAGAACAAACCATGTTCACAAGACCATCCAAACAATCAAAAGCTGCAACTATCGCGTCATTTAAAATATCTCATATATTGGCGAAACACAAGAAACCATTTGATGATGGATTGGTTGTGAAGGAAGCATTTATTGAAGCGGGTGAGACTTTATTTGGAGATTTTAAAAATAAAACAGAGATTATGTCTGCTATTAGAAAACTTCAGTTATCTCGTCCGACTGTCACAAGGCGTGTTAAAGTCAGGACATGGCAGATAAACTAAAACATGATATCATGGAATGTACATACTTTTCTTTACAGTTCGACGAATCCACCGATATGACATACACTGCCCAGCTGTGTATTTTTATTCGAATGGTATTCAATGACATGTCGGCTAAGGAAGAGTTTTTGACAATGATTCCTCTGAAAGGAAAGACCCATGGCGAAGATATATATGACGTTTTCTTCAATTTTCTAACAAACTACAAGCTACCAATATATAAACTAGTGTGCATTACAACCGATGGAGCACCAGCAATGACTGGAAACAAAAACGGTTTTGTGGCATTGTATCAAGCTAATGATGATTTCCCTTCATTTTTCTCCTTCCATTGCATTATACATCAACAAGTTTTGTGTTCAAAAGTTCTAAACATGGAGGAAATTATGGGCATTGCAATAAAAATTGTGAATTCTATCCGTGCACGTAGCTTGCAACGACGGCTCTTTAAATTGCAGTTGAAAGATAGTGAGTCACCTGAACACACTGATTTAGTTCTTCACACGGACGTCAGGTGGTTGAGTCGCGGAAAATTCCTAGAAAGGTTTCAAGGATTATTGCCCGAAATAACAGCTTTTCTGGACGAAAGAGGTGATGACACTCAGATGCTCAAAAGCGGAAAATGGCTGACTGATTTGCCATTTTTGACAGACATCACAATGCATTTAAACACCATTAATTTGGAGCTTCAAGGTAAAGGAAAAACTATTATTGAGATGATTAGCGCAATAAACGCATTCAAAAGTAAATTGCAACTTATGATAGATCAACTGAAAAGAAAGGATCTGAAAAATTTTCCGTCTTTGAAA
Organism: Pachyrhynchus sulphureomaculatus; assembly: GCA_019049505.1. Lineage (NCBI taxonomy): Eukaryota > Metazoa > Arthropoda > Insecta > Coleoptera > Curculionidae > Pachyrhynchus > Pachyrhynchus sulphureomaculatus. Next base: position 16,924,327 of record CM032450.1, read on the forward strand.
GCAAGGATTCCTCAGTTGAATTATGATATTTATGAGGCAGAATTATCAAATATTTTGGGCCAATTCGACATACGTTTTTATGATTTCAGTAAATTGGCAAATATTGCATCATTTATGAGTTATCTTTTTTCGTGTAAAAACATTGAGGAATTAGCTACTGAAATAGCAAGTCAGTTTAACATGGACTCATGTTCTGTTGAAAATGAGTTAGTGCAGATTATATCAGATATACATCTCAAAGCCACAGCATCTGATACAAAATTCTGGTGTTTTATATATCTGAAGATAAATATCCAAATCTAAGGCAAATCGGCAATGTTTGGGTCAACTTACTTGTGCGAGTCTGCATTTTCTGAAATGAAGATAATTAAGTCAAAATATCGCAATCGACTAACTGACGAACATATGTAATCATGCTTGCATGCGGTAATTACGTACCATCTTATGAAAAGTATGCTGAAGACATGCAGTGCCACACTTCAACATCCAAAGTCACTCTTTAGTTAAGTTTAGACACTAGAACTCGTTTGTTTTGTAAGAACCAATAAACTCGCAATTTTGAATAATTATGAGTTTTTTCATTGACATTTTAGAGCAGACCTACACTTACCTTGACTAAAAAAATGCATATTGTGCGGAAAACTAATATCTATGCCACGATACACCCTACCTAGACGACAATCCTGCATCACACTTACTTGCAGCCTCTCAGAGTCGATCGTCGTAGTCTAACAATATTGAGGTAGATCGCCAGCAGTTCCAGTTTGAGCACCCCTGGTCTATACTATACTTTTGAGAATCTAGTTATTAGACATCTTCAGACGATTGACGAGTCATCAGAATATTACAATTGTCAATTAAATCAATTGTTGGCAATAGAGAGATTTTGTAACGCTTATTTTGGTAGGGCCACTGTCTTAATCTTTATTTGAAGCATGCGCAACAGTAAAGCGAAGAAACTAAATACAAGAACTCAGCTGTAATCGTTATTTGAAGCATACGCCCACCGTTTGGAGCTTGTGCAGTATTCAAGCAAAATAAGAGAAACCTTTATTAAGAATAACGATTTCCCTTATTTAGGAATTGACTGAACGTTATTCTTATCGGTATTATGGTAGGGCCTGTTTTTTTTTCTATTTAGGTATAAACAGACATCAGCGGATTCTGCGGTGAATTGAAAAAAAAAGTTTATAGAAGATGAATACTAACCTAACCTTACTTTTAGTTTATTTTATTCTGCTGTAGTGTGAAAGTGCAATTCCTGCACGTTAATACTGCGCATGCTTAAGATAACGGTAAGGGCAAATGCATGTAAAAAATATGCGTTATAAAATCTCTCTATTGAATTTTTTGTCGTATTTTGACGAAGTCGATTACTTAAGAGTCAATTCAGTTAAATTAACTTGCTAAACTAAACTGGGTATTTAAGTGTATTTTGTAGATATTTTTGTAAATATAGTTGTGTTTCTGAAAAGGAACTTTTAGCTTCCTAAATTGGTAATCCGTTTTAGGTCTCGAATAAAGAGACCGTGACAATTTGCCATTTCGGGACTATTTTCTCATAATCCAGTTCGATATAAATATTGTATACATTACGTAGTATCAGTACAAAATTGAGCAACAAATGTAAATAACTCATCGGCCTTTAAAGTATTTGGTAATCCGCAGACTCCAGAAGCTTAACTTAATACCTGCCTCAACAGTGGATGGGAAAACTCGGCAACTAGAAATACGGTTCAACTAGAGTTATGTACCTCTGGGAACAGCACTGTAAGAGATATTGCTAATTACTATGCAAAATGCGTAAATTTGTGGCTTTAACTACGGACAGAGTTGTCGAATTTACAGGGGTAAAACAAAAACTGCATCATGTGTATCTTAAGAGACTGTATTCATATTTTTTTCTTGCATATGTACCAGGTGTACAAGTATGAAATGCTGATTTTTTTTTTTCTAAAAAAACATGTTAAATTCGGAAGAATGATCAAAAGTGCTTTAATCAAGGTATTCTCCATCGCTTGTTATACATTTTTCCCATCTTTCGGGTAATTTGTGAATACCACGCCAGTAAAAATCTTCCCCTTTTGCTGCGAACCAGTCATCGAGCCATTTTTTTCACATTTTCGTACGAACCAAAGCGCTGCTCAGCAAGTGCGTGACCCATCGATGCAAACAAGTGATAATCGGAAGGAGCCAAGTCTGGTGAGTAAGCCGCATGGGGTAGACCTTCCCAGCTGAGTGCTTCCAACCTGTCGCGAACTGGTTTTGCCGTATGTGATGGAGCATTGTCATGAAGAAAAATGACTTTGTGTAGCCTCTTTCGGTATTCTCGCCTTTTTTTAAGCAGCGAATGGTTCAAATCGGTCAGTTGTTATTGGTAACGTTTCGTATTAACCGTTTCCCCAGGTTTTAAGAGATCGTAATAGACCACGGTCCTCTGGCCCCACCAAAAAACAGAGCATTGTCTTTCTGCCAAAGCGATAAGATGCAAAAACGACTTCCTTTTATACCGAGCGAGCAAAATGTCACACGTATTTTTGCGCTTTTCCATTTGCCTGTCGTTCAACTCATGTGGTACCCATCTACCGGTCTTCTGAATCTTTCCCATCTCTCGTAACCGATCGGAAACAGCTTGTTGACTAACGCATAATTGCTCGGCGAGTTATTTTTGTGTTTGCGAATTATCTTCGTCCAACAATGCTTCCAATTCCACATCTTCTTTTTTTGGCGGTTTTCCGCGTTCCTTGTCTGCAACATCGAAGCCACCACTTTTAAAACGCCGAAACCATCGTTCACACGTATCTTGCGATGGCGCATGTTCACCATAAGCTTCTCGAAGTAATCGGTATGATTCAACAGCAGTTTACTTCAAATGAAAACAAAAAATTAATGCTGTCCGCGAATGCTCTTTGTTCGGTATAAATTTCGACATATTGAACACGACACTATGCACACACTTTTCCAATTTATCACTCGTCCGCGTCTGACACTTGTTGATGAGACTACAAAATAGCGCAGTGTCAAATCTTTATAGCACAAACTGCATTGGTGCACCAACTGTTGTCTGAAATCCGCATTTCATACTTGTACACCTGGTATATGAGTGTTACTTTAGCTTAGGTAAAATCAAGTTTTCCTTATTTCTACCCTAGATTGAGCAATGTCTTTAAGATTACCATCAAAATAAGTTTTTCAAGATATATTACAGCTCTAAACAGAAAATTTACAGCGATGGTACAAAACGTGTTATTAAATCTATATGTTTAGCATTTCAGTAATATATCGCTTTTCCTGTTCTTTTGATTATTTTTCGGGGTATTCTCTAATAATTGCTAATGTTTTAGTTATATTTAAATGCATTCAGGGAAAAAAATTTGTGGTTGAAATCCAGCATGATATTGCAATAACACCAGTTGAGAGAGCCAATTTGTTAGTTCAACTTTTTGCTTCACATTCTACTATCGATTACCAAGGAAAAACGTCGCGAACTATTCCCATATATTATATATTGTCTTCAGACAGCGCATCATAAAACATATTCGAATGAAGCTAGGCACCAAAAAAGCTTCTCGCGCTGAAGGTTTACCTGCCATAGTACTCAAAAAATGTGCGAGATCACTAAAACCAATTTTTTTTTGTAGATTTTTCAACCTATCCTTCAAAAAAGGAATATTTCTTTGCTTCTGAAAATGCGCTACAGTTCAGTAGATACCCAAAAAAGGCAAGAAGACCTTGCCAAACAACTACCAACCGGTCGCACTGCTTTCAATAATATCGCATGTCATGGAAAAAGAGATCAATCAGCATATGCTAAAATATCTTTAAGGATTGAACATTATTAGCGACCGATGGCTTTCGTAAGCAAAGATCAACAGGAGATCTTCTAACTTGTGTAACACATGTTTGAAACAACACGACAAACACAGTGCATTCGACCGTGTTTGGCACGATGAATTGTTGACTAAGTTACGCTCTTATGGTATGTCTGAAAAGTTGTTTATGGCTCTCATATTTCCTCAGGAAGCGTTCTTTACAAGTGGCAGTTGCCGCTTTTCTTTCTAACACCATCACTATCAACGCCGGTGAGCCCCAAGGCTCCATACTGTCTCCTATTCTTTTTCTCATCTACATCAACGATCTGCTGAAAATTACCAGGAATCCAATCTACAGCTTTGCAGCTGACAGTACGCTTATTTCGTCATTCAATTTGAACACTCAAAACACCAGCTACTCATGCAAATATCCGTAAACAGCAGGAAGTTTCAACTTAACAAAGACATTTCTATTCTATCTTAGGGTGACAGTAACTAAGTAGAATTTAGCACTATGAAAACCCAGGTGGCAGTTTAAAAAAAAGTAACGTTGCTGAATCCCACATAGTTATGTCGGGGCACTCCATTCCTCTAGCATCGTCCTTCAATCTGCTCGGCGATAATTTGGGGGCAAATATGTCTTGACGCCAACATGTTGCGAGTATAGTAAAGAAAGCTGCTCAAAAGCTGAGAATATTATTTTGAACTAAAAAGCTTTACACTCCACAGCAACTATTAATTCCGTAAAAAGGTTTCAAATTCGACCAACGAACGATGAGATACTGCTCCCATGTTTTTTGGCGTCAGCCCGGGATTTGCCATCATTTGTGAAGCCTCATCACTACTACTGTCAAATATGAGCTTTCAACTGACGATAAGTATAATCCGATGTCACTTATATTATCTGAGAAACTTGGCAATAAAGACAACCCAATATTCTACCGAATTTTTTTCCCTTCTATTTACGAATGTTATAATTTAAATTACAGTTTATATAATTTGGTACTAGACTCCTGTTGTGTGTTCATTTTTAAATTTTTGTCTCGTCTACATTAAAAATTTGGCTGAATGTATACAATATTTACATGGATTATTTTTAAATGAGCATATCTAAGCCTTTTTAATTAAAATTTTAGCTCCAAACCGTGCATGTGATGTGACATACCACCAGAGAGACAAAATACGATTCAGCTAAAGTTATTTACCTCTGGGAACAGCACTGTAAGAGATATTGGTAATTACTATGCAAAATGCGTTAATTTGTCGCTTCAGCTACGGACAGAGCTATCGAATTTACAAGAGCGACACAAAAACTGCATCACGATTATCTTGAGAGAATATCTATATGACCTTCTCTGCATTTATAAAGGACTTATTTCGTTTCACCTTAAGCAAAATGATACTTTATTTATGTTTAAGAGCATTTTAACATACTGCAATATAAAGCACGGGCTTAAAATTCAACTGAAATGTGTTGAAATAATATTAATTTTATGCACGGTTTCTCACAAATATGTTCAAACTTCTATGGCTTAGCACGGGGGCAAACTACAATACATTCTCCGTCATGATTTATATTTGCACCCCTAAAAAATACAGGTGGTGCGAGAATTAAAGGCTGTACTGCTCAGAAGCTCAAGTCCGTCAATAAAATGTTTGAAAGCTCTTCAAAAACTGGTCTCCACGTAGCCTTGATTTGCCCCCAAATAGATTATTTCTCATAAAAATATCTTTGCACCCTGGAGTAATTAAAAAAAATATCAGACAAGAAATGATAGAGATCAGAGAAATGACATATCAAACAGTGATTCCAACGACTGAAGTTTAACATATTTTGTGTTATAAATTTGTGAATATCAACTGATTTTCGACATTAAATTTTATTTAATGAATTGGACCGACTTTAAAATTTTGCTTAATTTTGTGTGTTTACGTACTATATCTTTTGTTTTAATTATTAGTTACTTACTGTTTATATATATTGCGTTTTTCATTTGGAATGACAACACCAAAGATTTCTTTTTCTAAAAATTACCAGTTCATCGAATGGAGGTCAAATAAAAGTTTGTAAAAACAAACACGAGTTCCAAAAATATATTAATGTAATACTTGCGCACACTTTTCTTTGTATTGTTTTCAAAAAAATTGCCAAAAATCGCTATCCCCCTTATTTGGAAAAGTACTGATCAAAAGATTTTGAAAAAATTCTGGAATATTCTCTAGAGGGTGTAGATTGAACGAAAATTATCACGAGTTTTTTAATAATTTATCTGGTTCACAAAAAAAAAATTCGAGGTCATCAGTTTTTAACAAAGATCGGAAACAAACTTTGTTGAAAACTCATTTGGGGTGTGTTTTGTAAAGTCACTGATAAAAATTTTATTTATCTTAAAAGCAATCAACGTAAGGAACATTAATTGCGCAAGTCCGACTTGCACTTGACCGGTCATTTTTTTACTACTCCGAGCTACTATTTACGATTATGTTGTATTCTATTCAAATTTTATTTATGTGAAGAGAGTGAAAACGCCTAATATATAAAACACGAGCTACTCATGCAAATATCCGTAAACAGCAGGAAGTTTCCACTTAACAAAGACATTTCTATTCTATCTTAGGGTGACAGTAACTAAGTAGAATTTAGCACTATGAAAAACCCAGGTGGCAGTTTAAAAAAAAAGTAACGTTGCTGAATCCCACATAATTATGTCGGGGCACTCCATTCCTCTAGCATCGTCCTTCAATCTGCTCGGCGATAATTTGGGGGCAAATATGTCTTGACGCGAACATGTTGCGAGTATAGTAAAGAAAGCTGCTCAAAAACTGAGAATATTATTTTGAACTAAAAAGCTTTACACTCCACAGCAACTGTTAATTCCGTAAAAAGGGTTCAAATTCGACCAACGATGAGATACTGCTCCCATGTTTTTTGGCGTCAGCCCGGGATTTGCCATCATTTGTGAAGCCTCATCACTACTACTGTCAAAAGTATAATCCGATGTCACTTATATTATCTGAAAAACTTGGCAATAAAGACAACCCAATATTCTACCGAATTTTTTCCCTTCTATTTACGAATGTTATAATTTAAATTACAGTTTATATAATTTGGTACTAGACTCCTGTTGTGTGTTCATTTTTAAATTTTTTGTCTCGTCTACATTAAAAATTTGGCTGAATGTATACAATATTTACATGGATTATTTTTAAATGAGCATATCTAAGCCTTTTTAATTAAAATTTTAGCTCCAAACCGTGCATGTGATGTGACATACCACCAGAGAGACAAAATACGATTCAGCTAACGTTATTTACCTCTGGGAACAGCACTGTAAGAGATATTGCTAATTACTATGCAAAATGCGTTAATTTATCGCTTCAGCTACGGACAGAGCTATCGAATTTACAAGAGCGACACAAAAACTGCATCACGATTATCTTGAGAGAATATCTATATGACCTTCTCTACATTTATAAAGGACTTATTTCGTTTCACCTTAAGCAAAATGATACTTTATTTATGTTTAAGAGCATTTTAACATACTGCAATATAAGGCACGGGCTTAAAATTCAACTGAAATGTGTTGTGAAATAATATTAATTTTATGCACGGTTTCTCACAAATATGTTCAAACTTCTATGGCTTAGCACGGGGGCAAACTACAATACATTCTCCGTCATGATTTATATTTGCACCCCTAAAAAATACAGGTGGTGCGAGAATTAAAGGCTGTACTGCTCAGAAGCTCAAGTCCGTCAATAAAATGTTTGAAAGCTCTTCAAAAACTGATCTCCACGTAGCCTTGATTTGCCCCCAAATAGATTATTTCTCATAAAAATATCTTTGCACCCTGGAGTAATTAAAAGAAAATATCAGACAAGAAATGATAGAGATCAGAGAAATGACATATCAAACAGTGATTCCAACGACTGAAGTTTAACATATTTTGTGTTATAAATTTGTGAATATCAACTGATTTTCGACCTTAAATTTTATTTAATGAATTGGACCGACTTCAAAATTTTGCTTAATTTTGTGTGTTTACGTACTATAACTTTTGTTTTAATTATTAGTTACTTACTGTTTATATATATTGCGTTTTTCATTTGGAATGACAACACCAAAGATTTCTTTTTCTAAAAATGACCAGTTCATCGAATGGAGGTTAAATAAAAGTTTGTAAAAACACGAGTTCCAAAAATATATTAATGTAATACTTGCGCACACTTTTCTTTGTATTGTTTTCAAAAAATTGCCAAAACTCGCTGTCCCCCTTATTTGGAAAGGTACTGATCAAAAGATTTTGAAAAAATTCTGGAATATTCTCTAGAGGGTGTAGATTGAACGAAAATTATCACGAGTTTTTTTAATAATTTATCTGGTTCACAAAAAAAAAATTCGAGGTCATCAGTTTTTAACAAAGATCGGAAACAAACTTTGTTGAAAACTCATTTGGGGTGTGTTTTGTAAAGTCACTGATAAAAATTTTATTTATCTTAAAAGCAATCAACGTAAGGAACATTAATTGCGCAAGTCCGACTTGCACTTGACCGGTTATTTTTTTACTACTCCGAGCTACTATTTACGATTATGTTGGATTCTATTCAAATTTTATTTATGTGAAGAGAGTGAAAACGCCTAATATATAAAATTTGATATGTTATATACATTTTTGGAAACTTATTAAACAATTTTCTTTATTAAATACCTACTAACTGTGCGATCAGTCAACCACTAATTTATTTTTTGAAAACTTACGTAGGCTCTAACGCAGATTAAATGCACTCAACGTATGGATAGAAATTATATACACTCGGTCAAGTGAGAACGTGTCGCCTGAAACCTGTAATCGGTAAAAAGAAATTCCTTTTTTTTTAGGTCATTATTGGCACCCCAGCAAATAACGCTTTGTAAAAAGAGATTCATTTTTAACCTTATTTATGGTTAAATAGTACATCATCCTTCTTTTGTAGGCAGGGGTTCTGCTTTGTGAAAAATCTATCACCCCTGGTCATAGATTTCTATTAGTAGTAGCTCTACCTTAAATGTTCTCTTTTCCTTAAAGAAACTCCTTTTCTTTTTTTTTATGGGTCTAGCTCACGTGCTGCAGGGAAGTCCCTAAAGCGCTCCAGGAGCGGCATGTGTGCGGAAAAAGCGATTCACGTTGTTCTTGAATCGCTGTAAATTGTACTCTGTGGGAAACACAGCGCTGGGCAAATTATTCCAAAGGGATGATGTTCTCCATATAAAAAACTGCTTGAAAAGCGTTGTACGCGGAGTAACAAGCTGAACCTCATACGGATGTGAAGCACCAGCGCGACGTGTATTTCTAACATCCTTCGAAAAGTAAAATACTTGTAGAACAGACTTAAGTCGCCAACCGTTCTTCGATGTTCCAGCGAATCAAGGCCGCCGCCGGTCAATTCCGGTCTCCAATCAGACGGACAGCTCTTCTCTGAACAGAATCCAACGAATGCAGTGTATGTTTGGGAACGGATCCCTAAACGTGGGAGCAGTATTCCATAGCTGGTCGAATTTGAGCTTTGTAAAGAATTAACAGTTGTTGTGGGGTGTAAAGCTTTCTGGTTCGAAATAATATTTCCCAACTTTTGAGAAGCTCTCCTTGCTATGCCTGCAACATGTTCATGCCAGGACATATTTGCTCCCAAACTAACGCCCAACAAATTGAGCGACGATGCTAGGGGAATGGAGTGCCCCGACATAACTATGTCGGGTTTAGCAACGTTAACTTTTTTAGAAAAAACTGCCGCCTGGGTTTTTGTAGCGTTAAATTCCACTTGGTTACTGTCACGCCAAGATAGAATTTCTTCCAGGTCTTTGTTAAGTCGAACGATCTCCTGCTGTCTGCGGATATTCGCCTGACCAGCCGATGTCCGAGCGTTCAAGGTGAATGAAGAGACAAGCGTACTGTCATCTGCAGAGCTGTAGATTGGATTCCCGGTCTTTTCCAGCAGATCGTTAATGTAAATAAGAAAGAGAGTAGGAGACAGTATGGAGCCCTGGGGCACACCGGCGTTGATAGTAAAGGTGTTAGAAAGAAATCCGTCGACCGCCACTCGTAAATAACCCTCTCTGAGGAAATATGAAAGCCACAAACAGAATCGTTCAGACATACCATAATAGCGTAACTTAGCCAACAGTCCATCGTGCCAAACACGGTCGAATGCCTTGGATATGTCAAGAGCAACCGCTCGAGATTCTCCAAAGTGTTCAATTGCGTTGTTCCAAACATGTGTTACATAAGTCAGAAGATCTCCTGTTGATCTATGTTTACGAAAACCATATTGGTGATCGCTAATAATATTGAATCGTTCAAGATATTTTAGAAGATGCTCATTGATAACCTTTCCCATGACTTTCGATGTTATTGAAAGCAGTGCGACTGGTCGGTAGTTATTAGGCAAGGTCTTCTTGCCTTTTTTAGGTATCGGCTGAACCGTACTATCGTACCGTTTCTATCCATATATACTTGTGAATGTTATGGTAACCTGTGCCATACCAGTCCAACTAAGTTACTAAGTGAGGATGTTCCTAACAATAAATAACTTTAATGAATTGACTTACCAGAACCTATTAAAACTTAATATGGACCTGTGGTATCAACACTACCAACACATACACAATAAGAACTCACCTTTTAGCCTTAAAACTAAAGAAAATACCCAAAAAGGCTTTCCTAATGGTGTATTAATCTTTCTTAACCCCCAAAACTGCCTTTGCCATGCATTTATTTCTGTTGATTTTCTAATTTAAATTAATGTTTTTCTTCAAACTAATTAGAAAATTTAATTTAAAAAACTTCATTATTTTAAACTTACAAAGTTTTAGAGTAAAATTATAATGCAAAAAATTTAATTTTCTACTCTATTTATTTTTTAAAGTATTTTAAGTTGGTTTAATTTTTTCTAATACTATGCATCCGTTTGTAAAAATTACGTTTTTTTATTGTGTTATGACTGCTACATTATATTTTTACAAAAAGACAAAGTTAAATAATAGCAAAAAGAAAGAATATTTTTGAACAGACTTAAGAACAATAGAAAGCTAGAAGCTCTGGCCATTTCAGAAGTATCGTTTAAAATGAATTGAAAAAGACATTATATTTCTTTAACGCAGCTTGGAAGATAGCATTCATGTGAATGTACTAAACTTATTTGTAATTCATTAAAATATCCTATAAGGTAACATAACTTTCAGATTTATCTTTATTGACTTCAAGAGCCGTGAACGAGAAAATATAACCAAGGGCGACTATAAAGGGAGAGATTCGTCCGAGCCCAGTCATTCCAAGGGAGGGCAGTGCCTAGATGCGGAGCCCAACTTGTGGTTTTTCTCTTCGGGAGGCGTCAGAAATTGGAAAGTAAGAGAGGGTTCCTTTATAGGAGTTCTCCCTTTCTGGGTCATCAGTTCTTGAAGGTAAAGTTTTATTTTAAGAAATCTTTTGTCTTTTTTCGAAAATATACCCCCCTCGTTCCATCAGTCACCCATTTGTGAAGGTCTAGAGGCGAGTTCTTTTTTTTTCGAAATCTTCTTTCCACCATTAATTCTTGAAGGTGACAAAAATTTTAACATAAAGGGTTCTTTATTTTGAAAGTCTCTTCTCTTTGTCATCAATTTTTGAAGCACGTTCGCTTTTTTCGGAAATCTTCTTTCCTACCCCCCCTCGACGATCATTGCTTAACAGGCTTCGATTAAATATAAAAGAGGTTTTCTGGTCCTCAAGGCATGGTAAGCGAGAGTTTTTTATTTTTGGAAATTTGACCAATAACCCTTTCCAAGTTCCACTACAAGAAAAGGCCTTGTGAGAGGAGATCGTATCGTTGTATCTCCCCGGGCTCGAATTTTCTCTCCACGCCCCCGAGTATCACACCTTATATTAAACAGAACTCTGCGAGATTTTCGCATTCATTTACGTTTCGCGGTCTCTATTGGTCTGTATGTCTATTTTTTGACCCGATAACTCTAGAACGAAAAAAAATATCGGCTTCAAAGAGTCTAACCGGATAAGGTACTAAAACCGGCTCTTAAAACAAATGCAATGTAAGTATCTGTAGGTATCTTGTAGGTATCCTGAAATTTTCAGACATTCCAACTAACTCTTGTCATCCATAACCTCAAAATTAGTGTTTTTTTTATTTGTCTCGTACTCCTACAGCTTTTGGCCGTTTGACTCGAAATTTGAGGAAGTAGTAGATAATAGTTAGTACTCTAACACCATTTTTTTTTCTTATTTTTTGGCGCGAAATTCAAAAAAAAAATTAAAAATTTTGATGGAAGAATCCATATTTAGCGAAATGTATCTACCGTGTAGGTACGAAACTCACACAATATATGCAGATATATGTTACAAATATGCCTGTCAAATTTCAGAACGATCGGAATACGGGCCGCAAAGTTATGCCCAAAATACCAACGAACTAGCCTAAAAAACTCTCATTTTTCGACTAAGTATAATTTTCTTTAATTCTATCATGTTTGTCATTTTCTCAGCATCAATTAATATGAAAACTGAACTTTAAAGATTTTTTACGTTAAAAAATACATAAAATCAAGATTTCCCCCATATATACTCAAAATAAAATGCAGTAAATAAATATACCTAATTGTCTTAAAATAATTTTATTTCATTTTTTTTAAGTATATATTTATGTGTGCTTTATTATCAGAAAAATAAAATTTTACGGTATATACATTTCGATATATATGGATTTTTCCATCAAAATTTTTAATTTCTCAATCAAATTTTTTTTTTTGAATTTCGCGCCAAAAATGAAGAAAAAAAATCAGGTTAGAGTACTAACTAGTAGCTACCAACTCCTCAAATTTCGAGTCAAACGGCCAAAAGCTGTAAGAGACAAATTTAAAAAAAACACTAATTTTGAGGTTATGGCTGACAGGAGTGAGTTAGAGATCTGAAAATTTCAGGATAGACTTTTCTCAACAATACCTACGAAATGTATATACTTACATTGCATTTGTTTTAAGGGTCGATTTTAGTACTTTATCCGGCTAGAAGTCTAGCCGCTAGACTTTTTGGTCCGCGAATCATACTTGAAATAAGAAATGACAATTTTTTAAGCGATATCTCTTTAGTGAATAAATGGTATAAAACCTATACATTTTATATAGTTTTAATTGTGTTATTGGAATTTCTCCTTGTTTTTAGTTATAATAGTTGATAAATTTTAAGCATAAATATTTACCCTCAAACCTTTAACAAGTCATGTGGTTTAAATGAGAAGGTTAGAGTTGTTGCTTCATTTATATCGCGTTATATGTCTTTTTCCGGATTCTTGGAATAGAAGAACCCTGTTATTTACAAATTATTTGCAATTATTGTCAATTTTTTTATTTATTTCTTTATTTACTTTAAAAAATACGCTTGAGAAGGTAGATGTATCTAACCATCTAATTCTGCCAAATTATCAAAAATATTCTTTTTTTTTATTATCAATCAATGTCATTTCTATATAAAAAGATTAACATGTGATATTATGACGTCCGAGATAATGATTTATCCTAAATGTTAAAAATGAGAGCACAACGTTAACAAACTCCCTGGCCTATTCGCTTAAAACCCATAATTTCTCAAATTAAAAACCATTAATTTGCACCTTCCGAATAAATTAAATCATTTATCTAGAGCTTCATCGTATTTATTAGTGATAATTAATTAGAATAATTGTTAAGTTATACTATTATTAATTTCTCTCTAATAACCGTTTACTCTACATGTACATCATAATAGAGTTGAGAGAAACTTTTAATAGCCTAAACAATATGTACATAGTGTTTAATGATATTCAGACACATTTGATTAAATTGATGAGGAAGTTTTAATTAATTACCAATTTCACGCATTGTTCTGCCTCATAGTTTAATCATGATGTTCTCATGTCAAATTCGACACTTTTCTGTCGGATAGCGATCACAGTTTCATCAGTCAAGCTGTAACAAATCAGTAAGTGTTGTCTACTTAATTTTGACTGGTTTAATCCTGCTGTATTGATGACACTCTGTGGTATTCAAAAAGCCAATCAGGGTAAAAAATAAAAGGATTCATTATTAATGGATAATTTTACAGCACACGTTAAGAGTCGAGAATACTACTAAAGTCCAAGCAGTGTTGGAACTTGTATTGAGCCGATTAGGAACTATAAAGGTAAATTCCGTAAACGACAGATCAGGGATTTAAAATAAGCAGCAGCAAGATCAAGGTTAAGGTTCTTGAGCAACGTGGTATATAGGAAAATGGGCCAAGAACAACCAGCTGGTGTACATCTATGCATATCTGTTCAACCGTTAGGCCCACCAGCAATGGTATCGGAACCCAATGAGTGGTCGAGCCAAAAATTTTACATTTTGATCTGGTAAATCACAGCCGTTTGATGTTTATATGTTTAGTAGTAATTTAGTACAAAGTATTTGCAAGTCTAGCAGTATCAAAAATGATGATTTTATCTGATAATTAAAAATTACATTATGTTACTTATGATACAATTCTTGAAATTAATATGTTTGCTTTAAACAAAATACAGGCCATACTGTATTACGTACACCAAATTAAATGTCGAAAACTGTTCTCTAAATTTAAATTCTTAATATATATGTTACGTTATTCATACATTTTATAATGGCAAATTAGTCATTGCTCAATTCTATTATACATCAAATTCTTGTTGTTTGCAAATTTGAACCATATAGGCTAATGCATTTTAGCAAAGCTATATTATATTACACAATATTTGACATGTAATTAAATAATGTGAACTAAATGAATGTGAATTTGAACTGCCGTAAATGAGAATTATAACCGACACATAAAAAGAAATCAGTATATATATATATATATATATATATATATATATATATATATATATATATATATATATATATATATATATATGTATATATATATATATATATATATATATATATATATATATATACAATATACTATTGAGCTCATCGCACATATGCTCGATTGGATTGAGGTCAGAACTCCGCACAGGCCAGTCTAATGTGGATATTTTCACCGACACATAAAAAGAAATCAGTATATATATATATATATATATATATATATATATATATATATATATATATATATATATATGTATATGTATATATATATATATATATATATATATATATATATATATATATATATATATATATATATATATACAATATACTATTGAGCTCATCGCACATATGCTCGATTGGATTGAGGTCAGAACTCCGCACAGGCCAGTCTAATGTGGATATTTTCACTTCCGCCAAATATTGCCGCACCGATGTAGCAGCATGTAGCCTCGCAATGTCGTGCATTAGCACGAAGCTATCGCCAACAAACCGAGCATAAGGAACGAGGTGTGCAGTTAATAGCGCTCCCCAAGCCTCCTATAGACTCGTCTTCTTCCATCATTGCAATGTAGGAACATGGAGCGCCATTGCCCTAAGGTCCAGTCGACATGTTTCCGGGCAAATCTGAGTTCCGCTTGTCGATGAGCTGCTGTCAATTTGGGTCCTTTAACTGGTCTCTTCGGCGTTAGATTAGCTTCTTTAAGTCTTGTTCTGACGGTCCAATGACTGACAGCCCGACCACGAACTTGTCAAAGCTCCTGTTGGACCTCAAGGCCGGCCAAGTGACCATTTCTTAGAGTTGTGTTGACAAAGAAGCAGTCGTTTCGCTCCGAGATACACCTTCTTCTTCCTGATCGTGGTCTCTGTGTAAAGGCGCCAATTTCTTGGTAACGTCTGTAGATTCTGAAAACAGCTGACTGGCTTAGGTGCAGTTGCGCAGCCAGTGTTAGCTATACCCTTCTTGTAATGGAGCAATGACTTGTACCGTTTCTTCTGGGGTGGCATACATTTTTCAATAACGTAATTTGTGAGCAGGTATAGCAGAGATGTTGACGGTTCAAGTTCGGATAAAGAAATAATAGGAAAATGCAGTTGCATGTATTTTTATAGGGATAAATAGCTCGCAACGAGTACGTTGCTGAGCGACCAAAAACGGTTCTATTGAGTAAAACCGTTTTAGTCACTAAAACTTTTTGGAAAACCAAATATTTTTGGTACTATTAGAAAGAGTAGAAAATTAGCATTCTAATAATACCAAAAATAATACATACTGTTTGAAAATTAAATTCAAGGATCGGTGTTAAATGAAGCAAAATTGCTTGAGCCGATTTTTTTTGTTCACCACTGTATATATATATATATATATATATATATATATATATATATATATATATATATATATATATATATATACATATATATAAGA
The DNA here is from genome assembly GCA_019049505.1 of Pachyrhynchus sulphureomaculatus. Taxonomy (NCBI): domain Eukaryota; kingdom Metazoa; phylum Arthropoda; class Insecta; order Coleoptera; family Curculionidae; genus Pachyrhynchus; species Pachyrhynchus sulphureomaculatus. Next base: position 16,940,453 of record CM032450.1, read on the forward strand.
AAACTTGGAGAAAGAGATGGTTCAGCTCCAGCAAGCCTTAACATTAAACGGCTATAAGAAAAATAGTCTACAACAAGCTTTACGAAAGTCACAAAAACGGGAAAAAACTGAGGAGGCAAAGGCTTTCCTCCCTTATGTAAAAGAGACCACAGACAAAATCGGAAAACTCCTTAAGAAACACAATATCACAACAGTCTTTAAAACAGACCCAAAAAAATCAAGGATATCCTACCTTCAGCCAAGGATAAAATCCCGTTAAAAGACCAAGGAGTATATGAGATCCCATGCGGCGACTGTAATTTGTCACACGTCGGTCAGACTAATCGCAGGATAAGTACAAGAAAAGACGAACACATAAATGCAGTTAGTCAAAAAACAATAACATCATCGCTTTTTCAACACGTCGTCAAGACAGGACATAAAATTAATTTTGCTACAACGAGGACTTTAGCAAGAAGTAACAACCTGTCCACAAGAATAGTAAGAGAAGCTATAGAAATAGAAAAAGGCCCATCAATCTCAACAACCGAGACAACAGTCAACGTTTACCAACTGCTTGGAAAAATATTCTTACCAAGTGCAGAATTAAGCCAAAAAACAACACAGAGCCTGAAGCAGAAACAATACTCGTACAAAGAACACCAGCCAGAATAACACGCAGTCAGACGCACGCGATTGGCCAATCCCAACCAACCAATAAGAACGCCCCTGTTGCGTATATAACCAGACGCAATCGAACCGCAATGCTCAATCTACTTCGAGATTCCATCACGTAGGCTTTGAAAAAGATGGGTGAGATCCCATTGAAACGTCAGATGTTAAACAATCCTTCTCAGGACGGGAAACCCGAGACACACAGTTATCATATATATATATATATATATATATATATATATATATATATATATATATATATATATATATATATATATATATATATATATATATATATACACATATACGTATACACCACTCCTGGACATAGGCCTCTCTTGAACGTTTCCAGCCTCAGCGACCTTGGGTCAATCCCAACCACAAAAATCTCTCTTTCAATCATCCCCTGATGGTGTTGGGGGCCTTCCTTCACTCCTTTTGTCCATGTCAGATCGCCATTTAAATCCGTACGAAAAACTTAAAACAAGCAGAATGGTGTATACATCTGCATGAGACTGTAGAGAATTTCATCGAGATTTGATCTAGTGCTGAAATAGGTGTTTATTTAAATATACTAATAACAAGCTTTATTTTCTAATGTTTGCACAATAATAATTTGCGATTACTATTATTTACATATTAAATTCAGCCAAACAAGCATGTTAAATGTAGCTCCATTCCAGAAAAGGTTTTTCTCGAATATAGACCTGATACTACGTAGGATCACCCTTCATCTAGTGTGTAATTAATTTTCCTATTCCCTTTTTGTTAGCTTCAAAGAACCGTATTTACCTTTGGCCCTTATGTGTAAAAACATTAATATTCCTTTGTGTAACATTTATAACCTACGAAAACTTAAAATATTTTGATTAATATTTGCTTATAATGTTATATAGCTCCTATTGTAAAGAATGTTTCACAGCTGTGCAGTTAAAGTTTCATTTAAAAAATAACCGGTCAAGTGCAAGTTGAACTTGCACAATTAGTGTTCCGTACGTTGATTGCTTTTAAAATAAAAAATGTTGTTACGGTGGCATAAAATGATCAGTGACTTCACAAAACACACCCCAAATGAGTTTTCAACAAAGTTTGTTTCCAATCTTTACTGAAAATTGATGACCTTGAAATTTTTTTTTATATATCAGATAAATTATTAAAGGTAATGCACTCGTGATAATTTTCGGTCAATCTACAGCCCCTGGAGAATATTTCAGAATTTTTTCAAAATATTTTGATCAGTACTTTTTGAGATAAGGTGGAGGGACAGCGATTTTTTAAAAATAAAACAAAGAAAACTGTGAACAAGTAATACATTACATATATATTTTTTACTCGTGTTTTCACAAGCTTTCATTTGACACCACACTCGATGACCTACTAAAATTTTTTTTTTTTCATTTCCGATTTAACCCCCCAAAACTAACCCCTAAGTCAAAATTTGACTTTCAAAACTACACGGCTTTGATGAGGCCATCAATTCCTATATTATTACCAAATTTCAACTTTCTATGACAAATAGTTTCGGAGAAAATCGAGTGTGACAGACACACAGACAGACAGACACCGAAGTGATCTTATAAGTGTTCCGTACGGAACACTAAACAGATCAAGTAAAAATGACATTACACACAGTATTATGTAATACCGTTTGCCTCTCTGCCTAAACGTTTTTTTCTATCTCTATATCAGGAAATATCAACGGGGAAGTCGTACAGTTTAACGTTGTCGAGCAGCAACAATTGCATTTTTAGAACGGCAAAGTGCAGAGTATATATTTGTAGTTTAACAATTACTATCTGTGACTCTCTTAACAACCACACTGGGTTTCCCAAGCGATCACCCACCTAGGTACAGACAGAAGTCGATTTAGATTAGCTTCCATTGTTGAATGGCTTCGGGCTGATGCAACCAGACACTGATCCAGCTTAGTTATTGCGAGTTGTTGAATTTTACTAAGAACTTCTGTATTCTCTGCACATTGGGCAACATTAGTGGTCCGTAAGTTGATTTCTTTTAAAATAAAAAATTTTGTTACGGAGGTATAAAATGATCAATGAGTTCATAAAACACACTCCAAATGAGTGCGGTGCCAAACAGTTTGTATTTGTAACGCAATTGTACCTTTTTGTCGACAGATGGCAGTTTTTTTTATGGGTCTAGCACACGTGCTGCAGGAAAGAAGTCCCTAAAGCGCTGCAGGAGCGACATGTGTGCGAAAAAAGCGATTCACGTTGTTCTTGAATCGCTGTAAATTGTACTCGATGGGAAACACAGTCCTAGGCAAATTATTCCAAAGGGATGATGTTCTCCATATAAAAGACTGCTTGAAAAGCGTTGTACGAGGAGTAACAACCTGAACCTCATACGGATGTGAAGTATTAGCGCGACGTGTACTTCTAGCATTCACCGCTCTGGGAGGAATTAAGCGGGCCGGATCCTTCGAACACTTTCCATGAAAATACTTCTAAAATAGGGTCAAGTCGCCAACCGTTCTTCGATGTTCCAGCGAATCAAGGCCGACGGTCAGTTCCGGGTCTCCAATCAGACGAACAGCTCTTCTCTGAATAGAATCCAACAAATGCGGTGTACGTTTGGGAGCGGAGCCCCAAACATGGGAGCAGTATTCCATAGTTGGTCGAATTTTATCTTTGTAAAGAAATAACAGTTGTTGGGGCGTGTAAAGCTTTCTGGTTCGAAATAATATTCCCAAGTTTTGAGAAGCTCTCCTTGCTATGCCTGCAACATGTTCATGCCATGACATACTTGCTCCCAAATTAACGCCCAACAAATTGAGTGACGATGTTAGAGGAATGGAGTGCCCCGACATAACTATGTCTGGTTCAGCAACGTTAACTTTTTTTTAGAAAAAACTGCCGCCTGGGTTTTTGTAGCGTTAAATTCCACTTGGTTACTGTTACCCCAAGATAAAATTTCTTCCAGGTCTTTGTTAAGTTGAATGACTTCCTGCTGTCTGCGGATATTCGTCTGAGTAGCCAATGTCCGAGCGTTCAAAGTGAATGAAGAGATAAGCGTACTGTCATCTGCAAAGCTCTAGATTGGATTCTCGGTCTTTTCCAGCAGATCGTTAATGTAAATGAGAAAAACGAGTAGGAGACAGTATGGAGCCTTGAGGTACACCGGCGTTAATAGTGAAGGTGTTAGAAAGAAATCCGTCGACTGCCACTCGTAAAGAACGCTCTCTGAGGAAACATGAGAGTAACAAACGACATAAAAAAATTGGTAAACTGATTTACTAGGTATTTCACTTATAATAAATAGTCAATTTGAATCTCTCACACTAAAGAATAATATACTCCAAGCAGTACAACTGAATATTTTACACGCGTGTTCTTCTATTCTTGTCTGTGGATGGCGCTGCCTTTCTAATGCTCTCTGTATCGACTGGTCTTTGTATCCATTTTACTTAAAGGCCCTAGTGATTTGTGTAATTTCTTGCTGTCTCCTGTGTGGTTCGATACGAGGGTGTTGGCTACCGACTGGATTTAGGATGGATGGTGGTGTGAACTAGCGTTTAAATATCTGTTGGTGTGGGGTGGGCTTCCGGTACACTAAGTATTGAAGTTGACCATTGATTTTCCGAGTTATGATCACATCAAGGAAAGGGAGGCGTTTTTCTTCTTCTACTTCCAAAATGAACGGTATTCAGTGGTGGATTCTATTTAAATAGGTCAGGAAGTTGTCTAATTTATTTCGTCCATGGGGCCAAATTATAAAGATGTCATCGACATATCGTTTCCAGAGTTTGGGTTTGAGTGGTAAGTTTTTAAGGGCCTCTGGCGCGACCTTAACCAGAGAAGAGTCCTATTAACGTATGTGAAAGGAGTTACAGCTAGGATTGGAAGAGTCCTAGGAAAACACAACATAGGCACAGCATACAAACCACAAAACACTCTGGCAGACATCCTGGGTAACCCCAAGGACAAGAGAAAACTGGAAAACCATGAAGTTTACAGCATCCCATGCGAAGATTGCCAGAAATTGTACAGAGGACAAACAAGCAGAAGAATCTCCACCCGGATCCAAGAACATAAAATAAGTATCAAAAATAAACAAACAACATTAGTTTTTTTCAGCACCATCATGATACTGGTCACACATCAATTTTGAGGGATCTAGCCTCGATTTCACATTATAAAACACGCATAGTCAGAGAAGCCTTGGAAATGGAAAAGAATGGACAGCTAGACGATGCTCTGAATATCTCTACTACATGGAAGGATCTACTACCTAAACCAAAGGATAACCAAAACATCGATAAGGGAACAGTCAGCATAGCGCCGGGACCTGTAATTACCACCCAGCCGGCAAATATCGATGCTCGGACGAACACTTCCGACCCCCCCGCCTACAATCTGCGTAAACGCCGACCTATAAAAGACGGCGACCGCATGTTGGTTTCTCAGTTAGCTTCGAGCGGCAGCAGCAGCAGCAAGATCACAGTATCGAGTAGCAGCAGCAGCGGGAGCACTTGAAAATGCCAAATGAGATTTTGGCAAAACGTCATGCAAATTCATTTTTAGCCGAACGGATTGAAAACCGAAATTTTAATGTATTGCATTCCATCATCCGTGAAAACCTCTATAGTAAAATATATATATATATATATATATATATATATATATATATATATATATATATATATATATATATGTATATATATATATATATATATATATATATATATATATATATATATATATATATATATATATATATATATGTATATATATATACATATATATATATATATATATATATATATATATATATATATATATATATATATATATATATATATTAATGTTTACAAATAGGATTTTTATAAGGTTAAAATATTTGTCTAATAGTAAAATATCCATGATCCAATAAACGGCTTGCGTCACATTAAAATATTTGTTCTTGATATAACCTTAAATATTATTAGAATTCCATTAAAAACATATAACTTTAAAGAAAGGATATTTACCTGAGTTAATAGCCTTTCTGTTTGAATAAGGAAGCCCGAAGGTTGAGAAAAAGCCGTCCCAGCTAAGCTTCGCTCGTCTGAAAGTTAAATTTTAACTATTTTCGCGAAGAGCGATTCAGGTAGATATATTGACGCTGTGATGTAGACTGTTATATATATGAATGCTACTTGCTTGCTTGACTTTTACCTTTTTTTTTCATTTCATTTACAAAACTTTTAATTTTCTGTAATGCCCTTGTACATCCCCTTATTTTTGTATTCTTTATGAATTTTAAGTAATATTCAAAATAATAACCGAATTAGCATTTTAACAGAGGCCATTTACATAGATATAATGAATTAAAAGTCAATATTTCTAATGAATATATTATCATAGAGCTCAAAATATATTTCCGACTTCGATAATAGGCTTTGGAAAATAAACATCGTTAATAAAAATGATAATTCGTTTGAAGCTTTTTCGAACGTTATTACAAAACTTTTCAAATAATAGCCTTCAAATATTAAACAATGCTTCAGCTGCTAAAAATTATAATAGTTTGCTGTGTAACGAGCATAATTGTTTTTCCCATTGTTGTATAATTTACGAGATTTATTAATAGATAAAGTTAATAACTGATCCAGCAAATTAGTTAATTATCTTTTATTTATTTATTTTGGATAAAAGGAATGATGTTCATTCAAAATATACTGCTGATCAAAAATTCCCTACTAAACATTTATAAATATGGATAGTATACACGAAATAATAATTGTAAGTACGTTATCAGGTGGAATGTGTTCGATAGTAAATGTTACCTTTCGCGTCTATTTAATCCATATTGGTCTATACTATGATAGCAATATCTTCTGGTATATCTTTACAAGTGGTAGTCGACGGAATTCTTTTTGACGCCTTCGCTATCGATGCCAGTGCGCCCAGGGCTCCATACTGTCTACTACTTTCTCATTTATATTAACGATCTGCTGGAAAAGAGCAGGAATCCAATCCACAACTTGGCAGATCACAGTACGCTTATCTCTTCATTCACTTTGAACGCTCGAACATCGGCAACTCATGCAAATATCCGCAGATAGCAGGAATTCGTTCCACCTAACAAAAACCTGAAAGAAATTCTATCTTGGGGTGACAGTTACTAAGTAGAATTTAACGCTACAAAAACCCAGACGGCAGTTTTTTTTCTAAAAAAGTTAACGTTGCTGATGTTTAAGCACTCCAGTCCTCTAGCAATACGAAACGCCTAAAGATAAATATTTGTAGAGTGCCGAAAGTGACGATATATTTTTGGTACTTATTTTTTAAGGTCACTCGGCACCATGGCAGAGAAGTTAATGTCTATAAACAAAATTATTAAAGTAAATGAACGCTTTTTCTTTGAAGGTAACTGTCCAGTACATCTCGCCAACTGAAATAATCACTGTTATATAATAATTCATTAACAAAGTAAACAAAATTTGCTGTTTGACAGCTCACTATCAACAACTATCTTGTCGCACCACCAATTTCAAAAAACAATTTTTTTTTTCGTGGCGTTTTTCAAGCTCTAGTCCATTTCGATTCAAATGCAAAAAAACCGCACTCACTTCAACTAATAGAAATAGTTTTTGTCGCCCTCCACCGCTTTTATTGGGAATCAGTGTTCCAACACACGTCCCTGGTTTTCCCCTGGCTTTCTAGGAAGGTTAGAAAACTAACTAATGGCCGTCGGTTTGTTAATTTGTTTTTCAATAATAACGCGAATACGGGTAACAAACACTACAAAAGCACCTTTATTCATCTAAGGAACGTGCAAAAAGACCCCAGAAGAAAAAATTTGCTGCATATATTTACACAAGAAGGGAATCTCTGGGAAATGAAGAGTTACTTCAAGAAAGAAACACGTGAAGAGTTGTCAACTGGGCATTACAATTAATAAGGGAAGAGGAATCAGCGTAATTGAATCTTTACCAGTATTTTTATTTTTAAGTTCAATATTAGTTCAGTTTAATGAAACAAATAAAAGGGGACTGGGATTTAAGCTACAAGTAAAGTATAAGAACTGTGATGAAACATCCTGTGTCTTGACTGATCATCATGCTTTTGGGATTAACTACCTATTTCTCCTTACTACAAGAGTAGGCTAATATTGGTCATGCAGGGCTGAGACAGATAAAGTTCACTCAAGAGTTCAAACCCTTCATTGGCTAAAAAAGAAGATAAGAGGCTTTACCTGTCCGGCTTTAAGGCTACCTCCAAGATCAGAGGAGCCCGCATCAAGGCTAGGTAGAATCGAGCTAAGGCAGAGCAAGAGCTATCGATTTTTCTGACATAGATTGAGACAGGTAAATTTGTACAAATGACCTAAACCTGTTCGCGATTTTCGTCAACTTGGATTTTCCTACACGGTAGGCAAAATATCTCAAATTTGGCTCATCAGATCGTTATGAAATTTTTAAGAAAGATAAAATATATAAGTTTTTTAGTATAACATACAGATTTTGATGGGAAAAATGTAATTCAATAGTTACTAAATGAATTAATTTAAAAAACTTAAAATTTCAGTTCTTGTAATTCGTTTTCCAAAAAAATTGTCATTGCACTACAGGTGCATCGAGCATTCGTTGTTCCAGAATCACTGCAACTTTAGAAATTAGGTCCTCCATATTTTGCGACATCGGTTTTAAAAGATTTTTTTATAATATGTATTGGACATAATTTAATGGCCTTTCATATTATTAAAAGCAGTAACACAGAAAGATTGTTTTATCCTAAAAGGTCTTTTTTAACTTTTCTCTATCAATTACGAAATAATACGTTAAAGTACGTATTAAAAACACAGCGTTCAGAGTAGTGTTTCCCCTTAAGTCCGTATATGCATTACTAACTTGTAAATATGTTTATATATAGCCTGAAAAGATTTTAAGTTTGTACCCTTATGCGCCATTAATTAAATTAATATAACTTATTCTTTCTAAGCTTCAAGAATTTAAATTTCGTTAACATTCACTATTTTATGACTTGCCTTAAAAAAAAGTTATGGATTTTGAACATGAAGTTACAAAACCGGTCAAGTGCAAATTGGACTTACGCAATTAGTGTTCCGTAAATTGATTGCTTTTAAAGTAAAAATTTTTGTTACAGAAGTATAAAATGATCAGTAATTTCACAAAACACATCCCAATGAGTTTTCAACAAAGTTTTTTTCCGATCTTTACTGAAAACTGATTACCTTGAAATTTTTAGTTTTTTGTATATAACAAGTAAATTATTAAAGGTAATGCACTCGTGATAATTTTCGTTCAATCTACATCCTGAACAGATTATTACAGAATTTTTTTCAAAAATTTTTGATCAGTACTTCTCGAGATTAGGGGGGACAGCGATTTTTCTCACTTTCTTAAAAATAATACAAAGAGAAGTATGCGCAAGTATTACATTATATACATTTTTGAACTCGTGTTTTTACAAGCTTTCATTTGACAACCTAGTAATAAAAATTTTTTTCACTTTCGATTTCACCTCCCAAAACTAACCCCTTAAGTCAAAATTTAACTCTCAAAACTACACGGCTCTGATGAGGCCATCAATTTCTATATTAGTACCAAATTTCAACTTTCTACGTCAAATAGTTTCAGAAAAAATCAGATGTGACAGACAGACACCGAGGTGATCTTCTAAGTGTTCCGTACGGAACACTAAAAACCAGTTTACTCGCGTGGAGCATCATGTTAACTAGAAAGGTTTTTGGGAGTCTTATTGACTACTGTGTCTCAACTCATAAGTTCAAATTTATTTGTTTTTCTCTTCTTTTTATTTTAAACTAACCGGGCCCGCGGCTCCGCTCGCGTGGACTTGATTCACTACTATTGTCACTGCTTATTCCTTATGTTACCCAACGTAATAAAATATCTCTCATTATTTTCCCTTACCTCCCAATATTTCTCCTTATCTCCCATTATCTCTACATAATTTCCATTATCTAGGCTTATCTCTGCTCATCTCCCATCATTTCTTCTTATCTCCTATTATTTCTCGTTATCTCCCATTATCTCACCTTATTTCCCATTATCTAGGCTTATCTCGACTTATCTCGCAATATTTCTCCTTATTTTCCATTATTTCTCCTTATTTTCCATTATCTCACCATAACTCCCATTATCTAGACTTATCTCTGCTTATCTCCCATTATTTCTCCTTATCTCCCATTATTTATACTTATTTCCCATTACCTCACCTTATCTCCCATTATCGAGGCTTATCTCGACTTATCTCGCAATATTTCTCCTTATCTCCCATTATTTCTCCTTATCTCCCATTATCTCACCATAACTCCCATTATCTAGACTTATCTCTGCTTATCTCCCATTATCTAGGCTTATATCGAAATATATAGAACATATGTATAAATTTATAAAAACACGTAAATCGGATAAGTAGTTCTCGAGTGATAAGCGCACTAACGGACAGACAGACAGACAGACAGTGAGACGTTGTATTTTATATATATTACAGATTACAGATTATAGATATTCTCTGCTACATAAGATTGTTCCATATTTAATGGTTTAGGCTGTGTATTGCAAGGGAACGCGCTAGCGGCAAACTTTTTTCCGACTTCATTCTCTATTTTACGTCACTACTCATTCCTTATGCTACCTACCGTAATAAAATATAGCCTATAACCTGGCCAGAGAACATATGTATGTTTAAAAAAAAAGTACGTAAATCGGATACGTGGTTCTCCAGTGACAAGCGCACTAACGGACGGACAGACAGACAGACAGATAAAGAGACGTTGCATTTTATATATATTATAGATTATAGATAAAAAATGTTTGATACAATAATTCAACGGCTCTGATAAGGCCATCAATTTCTATATTAGTGCCGTCTTTATATGTCAAATAGTTTCGGAGAAAATCAGGTGTGACAGACAGACAGACCGACGGACACCGAAGTGATCTTATAAGTGTTCCGTACGGAACACTAAAAAATGATGAAGTTATGTGTTAGTGTCTTAACAATTATAGGGTATCAAAAATTAATTATTAGCGTTGCGATTTGTAGGTCAATATCCACTTACTTAGACACTTAGCCAACATTGTATATAATTTGTTTGAACATGCAAGGCCCATTTAATTATAATGTCAATTATGTCTTAAAAGATGTAACATCATTGTAATCAATTCTATGTGGCATATTCAGTAAAATTGTGATAATAATAAAACTAATTGTTCCCATAGGGTACTAAATTAAAATTTACTTAATTATTATCAGGTGTTACGTTAGTAGGAACTATGGACATATGAATTATACTTGTTAGGTTCAAGCGTTACGCAGCAAAATCACGTAGCGAAATTAATTAATCTCCCATGTTTCCGAACGACACATGACAGTTGGCAGTGATCTATTTGCACTTCGTTATTAATGAATTGAGGACAGTTAAAACATTCTAATATGCCATCAGTTATTATTACTTCAAGGATAGCTTTTACACCGTTTGAAAAGATTAATTACTTATTATTTAATTATAACAACAGAAGAAATGTACTTTTTAGCACAGTAATCCTTTGCAAGAGATTAATATAGTCTATCGAGTACGAACGTGTCCGCGATAATTCATTTTTGGTAGATGCAATTCTGGAGATTCAACAAAAAATCGGTAGAGGGACCCTTTGTCGACGATATATTTAGTAAAAGTATCAGTCAATCCCGAACTTTCGTCGAAATCACGTAAAATCCAAAATGATTCAATTGTTTGTGCTTCGGTTCTAAAATTACACATTCCCCGGCCGCTAAATATATTAAAAAGTCGGTATCGTTCATGGAGAAGAGGATAAATCATTTTACGTCCTTACTTACTTAATCCTTATGCCTTTCTACCCCTTGTTAGGAGTGTAAGACCCGTGAAGTTGAGTTATACTGTATCTGTCTTTTCCTTCTATATCCTTCCATCCTGTTTAAGTTGCCGATTGCCTCTTTTGTTTCTTCTGTACTAGTTCCTTCTGTTTGTATGAGTTCTGTATCTTGTTCCAGTATTATGTCTCTATGTTGACTTTTGTACGCTTTTCCTTCTAATTTTTTGCATCCATTTTCTTTCCTCTCTATTTCAGTGATTCTTACATAGAGCATTTGTTGTTCTTCTGTCAGTTCATCCTCTTTTCCATTTATACCTCTATTATTCCGTGTTCTCAATCTAAAAACTCGATAATTATTTCCCATTTCTGTCTTCCTATCTATTTCTTTGGTTATCTTCTTATTTGTATTCATTTTACTAGTCCTCTTTTCTGAATCCTTTACCTTTGCCAGGATTGTCATCAATCTACCTATCTCTCTCCTTTTTCTCAGTTTTTTTGACTTGACGGTCGCAGTATTCTTTATTTGTTCTTTCAGTTTTTCTTCCTTAATGTCCCATTTATATTCTCTTCCTTCAATTACGATTTTTTGATATTCTATTTTCACCCTTTTTCCATTCTTTCTCTCGTTCTCTACTATATGCTTCAATTTCTTTTAAATTTCGCGTTCATCCTTTGTTAAATCGTTGTGTATATAAACTCTCTCTCTTAGGTTTTTTAGTTTGTTTTTATTTTTCATTACAGCTTCCTTATCTCCCGTGTTTCCAAGTTCTATCTTGTATATAGTCGCTTCTATTTTTATCACATCTTTAATCTGTACTTTTGTGTCCATACTCCTCTCCATAAAATGTTCTACACCCATTTTCAGATCTGGCTGGCTATTCTTTTCAAAACTCATTCCCGATATTACAATATTATTCCTTACATTGTCTTTTTCCAGTCTACTCATCTTCAAATCCATACTTCTCATGTTTTCTCTAATTAGCTTATTTTCCTCTTTCAGTACTCCATTCTCCTTTCTTAGCTCCTTCAAGTCTTGTTATAAAAACTTTACGTGTGTTCCTCGTATATTTCATTTTCAAACACGGCAGAAAAAGAAAAAAATTGTTGTTTATATTTTTTATCGCCGTAAACAGTAAAATGATCAAGGTCGTCGCTTATCGTTTCGTTAGCTTCATACAATTTCACAAAATTATTCTCATAAATCTCCAAATTTTTTACTTATTGTCTTAATCTAACACTACACTCTGCTTTATTTCTAGTCCCTCTCGTTTGCAATCGACAAAATAATTAAATAGATCGAAACACTACCGTAATAATGCTCGTTGAACGAGTTGACTATTGCCGGGCGTTCGATTCACGTGTACATACATCGCATCCGAAATTCAACTCACTAAATCATTTTAACCAGACGAAAAATGTCGACGACTTGCCAAAACATGGCTTGGTAGGCAAAGTTGCTCTGAAACTCGAAAAAACGAATTGTGTGTTTGTTTTCACGGGACTCAAAATTGACACTGCGTCAAGGAGCGGAAAATCGGGTTTGAATGTGTCCCATGAGACCATTCGATAACATCTTCGTGCTCATGATGTCAAATTCCGAAGCACGTTGAAGAAACCTTTGCTGGGCGAAAATTACGTCGCGAAACGGCTCGCTTGGGCCCACAATAAGATATTAGAGTGGCCCTCAAAATCGCCGGACGCCAACCCTATTGAAAACGTTTGGTCCCTAGTAAAGAGAAAGCTCAGAGATAAGACTCTGAGGACTCTGACTCAGTTGTCTCGCGAGATTCGAAAAATTTGCAGAGCACGTAGAAAATCTCGTCGACAGCATGCCTGGAAGATGCCAGGCGATGATTGATGCAGAAGGCAACTTGACTCCGAATCTATTTGACATAGCAAGTTGAAATTTGGCACAAATATAGAAATTGTTGGCCTTATCAGAGCCGTGTAGTTTTGAAATTTAAACTTTGATTTAAGGGGGTTAGTTTTGGCGGGTGAAATCGGAAGTGAAAAAAAAATTATTTGCTAGCTCATCCAGTGGGGTGTCATATGAAAGCTTGTGAAAACACGAGTTCAAAAATATATATTATGTAATACTTACGCAAACACTGACTTATATTATTTTTAAAAAATAGCCAAAAATCGCTGTCCCCCATCCTATCTTTAAGAGTACGGATTAAAAACTTTCGAAAAAGTTCTAGAGTATTCTCCATAAAGTGTAGATTGAGCGAAAATTATCACGAGTACATTACGTTTGATAATTTATGGTATAAAAAAATATTTGACTTTTTTTTCTTGGAAAGTTGTGAATTTCACCGGAACTAAAAGCTACGAAATATCAATACGTATTTGATGTAATCAGTAATCAATAATATACTCATATCCTGCTTTAAGCATTTGGCCGATCAATAAAATCAACTCTAATGATGACTGGTGACCGACGGATAGGTACCAAGACAAAATAATTTTATTTTATTTGTTTATAATTAAATAAATTTAGGTAGTAAATATTTGTTCTTTTGCTATAGGAAGTAGCTTTTAATTTTGAAAGAAATGATCCTTTGAGATTTCTGCATTTCATCACGAATCAGGGTCTGTAGGTCTGCCTGTTAGCAAGACAACTCCTAAACGATACCGACTTTAATTCTGGTAGATATATAACATCTAAAGTAAGAAAGGAACCTAGAGTTTTTGACAATATCGTTTTAGGTGAAGGATGTGCAATAGGTAGCGGCCGATGGATTTTGATAATTTTAACCATATTACAATACTGGATAACTTACTAAGGTAATTGTGCCGTTGTTAGGACACCAAAGAATACATTGATGGCAAAAAATGTTCTCGAAACACATTTTTCAAAGAATACGTTCTTACTTGACAGACTGTAACTCATCGTTAGAAGTGTGTTCGGCACTTTGTAAAAAAAATTCCAAAAATCGATCTATCTTCATTAATTTTAATTTCTTAGATAAGACTAAGACAAAACTTTTGCGACCTTATGCTCAGCTCTCAATTTTCTTCGAAACTATTTGACATAACATTAGTAGTAATCGAAAAATAAAATATTGAGTGCATCAGATCATTTTAATTTTCATTAAAATCACCGCAGTACTAGAATCTGCATTTAGGGGTTTGAAATTTATTTGTACATTTAGTTTAACTTACGTCGACGATTATTTACTGCCATAAAAGAGAGAAATTTCTTTTAAGATCTGTTTAGTTCATTGTAAGAAACTTTTAAAGCATAGTGACATTTAAAGACTTGAGAAAATTCCATAGAAGTTTAAAGTTGCAAGGTGACAGCAATCTCTTAACAAAATTTAAAACTAACGATGAATTTCAAACTTCAAAACCATTCGGACAGTTCTCTCAAATAATCAGATTTTATTAATCAAATAAAATGAATATATTAGAGAAAAGTGCAGTAGTCTGCGAGGTATGAACTTAATGGCCTCGTCGCTTTAAAATTCCAAATTTAGAAAGTCCCAGTTTTCAACGTTTTTCACCGAGAAAAGTTTGTGAAAGTAAAATTCCGTTAAATGAACTCGAATAAAAAATTTTGTTTGTAAAATTTTTTAATAATTTGAAAGAATAACTTATGTCTTGTTCCAACAAATAACCGATTACTAATTCTGCAAATACAGAACAAGTCACCATATTTAATAATTTTGATAACATTTTTAATGAATCCAATAGGATGTTCGGATTGCTTGCAAGGACTTACAAGGAGTTTAAGAAACCAAAAACTTTTGTTTGCCTATATTTGGCATTTGATCACAGTAAACGCTCATTTACGTAAATTATTAGCAATGCACAGTATTTTACACCTATGAGAAGACTGGAGGCGGTTCAGAAAAATATTCTTAATTTAGTGTCCTTTAAGGCCAATCGTACTGTAGAACTGGTAGCATGAACTTACAACTTATTACCTCTTTCAGACAAAAAACGAATCTCGGATCTCTGTTTTTGGTTTAAATTGCTTTGTTGGATGAGCCTGAACTCTTAAATCAAATAAATTTTAATATACCTACAAGAGACTTAAGAAATTTACCTCTATTTAACTTGCCATCTCATAGCACGAATTTGGGACTCAACACGCCCCTGACAAGCTTGCAGCGCACTTATAACGTCCATCTTTCAGACACTGATATTTTTCGACTAAACGTTAAGCAAGTCAAGGATGCGGCAAAACGACATTTTACAAGTGTCCTTGTTCCTGGCTTGAATATTAAAAATTGTCTTTTAAATCAATTTTTATCAATTTTCAAATCAATTTTTTGGTTAAATTATGTTAGTTCAAATAACTTTTCATAATTATTATATTGTAAATAGTGGATGTGGTTCTTTGGAACATATGTTCGCATCCTGAATACTTAAATAAATAAATAATAGAATAAAAAAATGTGTAAGCATTTATAGGTGTATCTTTCCATTTATATTTTTAATAGCTTTTCCTTGCACTGGGAAGTAAAAGTATAGCATTGCATTATATTTGCATTATATTTATTTAATATTACACCACGGAGTTTCTAGAGGACAAAAAACATATAATTTCATTTTTATTTGTCCATCTCCACACACATATATATATATATATATATATATATATATATATATATATATATATATGTAAACATTTTTGTAATACAATGTTTTGTCGGAAAATGAGAATTTGTGTTTTATTTATTATTTCAATTCATTACATTTATATTCAACCAATAATAACCTTTATATCGCTGACTCTAAATATGTAAAAATAGGTAGAAAAAACACAACTCTACGAGCCTCAATAATGACTTCTAATATAGGAAACAACATTTTCAACTTTTTTCCCAGCATTTCATCTGTTTAACTGTAATTAAACTAAAGAGATGAAAGAATAACACAGTTTTTAAATTCCTCGACTCCTAGATCTATGAAAATCATATATAACACTAAATATACGGAATAATGCCTCTAACCATCCTCCACCCTTTTTTAGCTTTTTAAATCTTCGACTATAAATAATTGAAAATAATAAGAAAATAACACAAAAAGATGCGTCACACAATATTTACAAACCAACCTCTCTAACTCCCGTTTCCATCCCTTCAACTCTACATATATTTGACCCTAAATAATGAGAGTAATAAGAATAACACAATTTTCAGATTCCCAGGCTTTAATAACCGTGAAAAGGAGATATATTACGATATATAAAGAGCACCCTTCTAACCATTTACTCTTTAAATATTTGACTCTAAATAGTTTAAAATAACGAAAGAATAACATAATTTTTGAATTACTTGACTCCCAGAACTCTGGAAAAAAATATACTGTATGGTACAAATCTTTTTAATCCACTTTATTCTTGACTATAAATAATTGAACATAATGAAAAAAATAGCATAATTTTTAAATTGCTCGACCTTATGAACCTTTATTAATTATCATTATTATTAATAAAGTTATGTAGAAGTACAATAAAATATAAGATGTAATATAAAACAAAAACACTCACATGAATAGTGAGAAGTTGAGTTAACATGAATGGCCATAATTAGCTTGTTACACAGAAACGACTAACAATCCATTAAAGTAAACACTATAAACTAATACATAAAGTTAAAGAGATCAAATTTATAACGGGGATGTTTTAGAAAACCCTGGATACTGAAAAAACGTTTTTAATTATTAATTAATTCATCCGAAACAACCACCTGTCACCGGCGCCATTCGCAAAATGATTCGACACACCAATGACAAAAGACAGTTACCTGACAGAGATAAGGGACTATTTTTGAAAAACCTAAAAACCGAAATTGTAAACAACCGGAAGGAGAACTGGTCCATTGGAAAATATATAAATGGTCAAATAGAGAGAAGAAGAACATACCAATTGAACGACCTTAAAACCGACAAGGAAATTCGGATCGAAAACAACCATGAATTTTGTATAAAGAGGGGAACAAGAGATCTAGCAAAAGAGAAAAAGAGAGAAGGGAGGATAATACGTTGTGATTGTTAGTCGTTTCTGTGTTACAAGCTAATTATGGCCATTCATGTTAACTCAACTTCTCACTATTCATGTGAGTGTTTTTGTTTTATATTACAACTTGTATTTTATTGTACTTCTACATAACTTTATTAATAATAATAATAATAATAATAATTTGAATTTGTTAATCGTTGCCCAACTTTTCTCAGTTAGTTGACTTATTCGCCTTTTCAGTTTTTGCCCTGAAGAAGGTCCCAACCAAGGACCGAAATATTGGCTTAATGAACATTGTATGAACCGAGTTCCCCAACAAATTTTATATTTAAGAATTTTGTTAGATACGGCAACTTTTGCTTTCTTTCTTTATTTGTTATATATAAATATATATATATATATATATATATATATATATATATTATATATATATATACATACATATATATATATATATATATATATATATATATATATATATATATATATATATATATATATATATATATGTTATAATAGAGATCACGGATGGTGGAATGTAATACATTAAAATTCCGGGCTTCAATCCGTTCGTCTAACAATGAATTTGCACGACGTTACGCCAAAATCTCATTTGGCATTTTTCAAGTTCTCTTGCTGCTGCTGCTACTCGATACTGTGATCTTGCTGCTGCCGCTCGAGTTAACTTCGAGCGGCAGCAGCAGCAAAATCACAGTATCGAGTAGCAGCAGCAGCAAGAGCTCTTAAAAATGCAAAATGAAATTTTTGGCGAAACGTCGTGCAAATTCATTATTAAACGAACGGATTGAAACCCGGAATTTTAATGTATTATATATATATACATATATACATATATATATATATATATATATATATATATATATATATATATATATATATATATATACAGTCAACACTCTATATAATGAAAGACCAAAATGTTGACCGAAATTTCACTATAGAAAGTTTTTCACTATATAAAGAAAAAATCCGTATATATTGCTATGTATGCATTTTATATTGGTAATTATTTACTTGTATTTTATAAGGTACAGGCCACAAAAACAATTGCAAAATTGAATTATTAGAAAAGATTTTATTAAACATTTGAAAGTTTAAATAGTACATAGCATGTACAGGGCTAAGTACATACATAAAGTCGGTACGTTTATGTTTACCCGTGCGTCATAGTTTTCAGGTCATATAACAGACGACTATTATATTATTTGTCTCTTTTCACCAATAAATCGTAGGTATTGGTAAAAAGAGACAAAAAATATAATAGTCGTCTGGGATATTGCCTGAAAACTATGACGCACGTGTAAAGATATAACGTACGGACTTTATGTATGTATGTACTACATACGAAATAAAAAGAATAATACAAAATCTGTTAATACATATGTACATACTACGTACATACGTACTAGGAAAAATAATCAGTTATTTTCTTTTGAACATTACTTTTGAAAAATAATTGTTGCTCAACAAAATTCTCGCATTTATTCAAATGCATAAAGATTTGATCAGGTACACTTTCCTGGCCCCTGAGAGTACTTCGCACAATGTCAAATGCATTTCCTATTTCATTTCCACTAAATTTAGCAGGACATTCCCCGGTTTCAGTTTCTTCTTCATGATCTTCTATACTTTTTATATCGTCAATTATGTCTTGGTCAGTTGGGAGATCTGTCGTGCCAACATCATTCTCGATTTCTAAGAAAACTTCAAGTAAAAAATCTGCGTCGACGGTAGCAGTTTTTTGTAGAATACCCCATTGTCTTTTTAAGGTAGCGAGATCCATTTCGTCTTCTTCTTCCCATTCGTCAATTTTTTCAGTAAAACCTGCTTTAGAAAAGCAGTTTTTGATAGTTTTCTGAGAAACATTTTCACTCCATACTTTAGCGACTTCGGTTATACACTCTTTAAGAGTAATCAATTTTTGAACTGAAAGGTTGTTATCAATCGCATTAACAATTTTGTGAACAATTCTGTTTCGGTAATGATGTTTTATGTTTTTTATAATACCCTGGTTCATAGGTTGCAATTTGGAGGTCATGTTTGGTGGAAAAAAGATCAATTCAATATTCCTTAATTTTTTACTTACAGTAACTGGATGTGCATTGTCTATAAACATCACAATCTTTCGCTTTTGGCTTTTCATTTTCGTGTCCAGTTCTTTGATCCATCTTTCGAAAATCTCAGAAGTCATCCATGCCTTTTTATTATTGGCGTAATCTAACTCCAGAGATTTAACTCCTTTTAAACAACGGGGACTTTTGCTTTTACCTATGAGCAGTAATTTTCAGTTTTTCTGGGCCATCCATGTTGGCTCCAACCATAAGTCTCACCCTTTCTTTACTTGTTTTAACACCAAACATTTATCACTTTTAAAAGCAAAAGTTTTATTTGGCAAACATTTAAAAAACAAAGCGGTTTCATCACAATTGAAAACGTTTTTTTTTGGCTCGTACTTTTTCAATGCACTTTTTAAAACAGTTTCAGTCCAAATGTCACAGTCCTCCTGACTAACGCTTGCACTCTCGCCAAACACCGTCTTGAAAACAATTGAATTGCGAGTCTTCCAGGCACTCAACCACCCTTCACTAGCTTGAAAATTAACGCAGTTAAATTCTTTAGCAAATTGTAGAGCCTTTTGCTTTATTAAATTTCCCGATATTGGTACGTTTTGATGCGTACGGTCCACTTGAAACCATCGTAAAACTGCTTCATTTACATCCTCGTAAGTACTCACCCGTACTCGTTTTCGACTGCTTGAAACACTAGGTTTGTTGATGATACTGTCGCGACTTTTTATTATCAGAAAAACGCAACTTGGAGAAACACCAAATTTTGCAGCAACATCAATTTTTTTTTGCAGCCTTTATCAACTTCCTCCAAAACTTTAATTTTCTCAGCTAAACTTAAACACACTCGCTTGGACATCTTACTTGATTCTTAAACAAAAAGGAACTGAACCTGAATTTGCGAATCACTAGGCCTCGACTATAAAATGGGGTTTTTCCCCGGGTTTCTATAAAATGGGTTATTCCGCGGGTTTCTCATAGAAATCTACCCGATTTATTGCCAACTATTAGGCGTTATAAACGCGTTAAGAACCTTTTCAAAAGAATGCATCATAAAAATGGAATTCGTGCTAATGTTAGATAAAAATGGGAAACCCGAAATGGCCAAGATCTCAATAAATGCATAAACATTTATACATAAAATTCCGGTAAATATTTTATTATATAGAGTGTTACTATTTTACAGATTCACTATATGCAGGGCTTTTTACATGAAATTTCATTAAAATATTCTAGGTCTTGAAAAAATTGCACTATAAAGAGTTTTTCACTATATAGAGTTTCACTATAAACAGTGTCGACTGTATATACATATATAGTTCTAAAATCAATAGTAAATTTGCAGATCAACGTCTTCAGAAAACACTGTACATGTAAAGCCTGGCTCCCCTTAAATACTATTTCTGTTTAAACTAAACATGTGAAAAAAATACCTAACTGTCAAGTTCCTCGGCTCCAGAAACCTGAAAATTACTAAAGCTACATGACTTAAAAACTATGATTACTATTCTACTTGAAACATTATATGGACACCAAATTTAAAATCGATGTGTAAGTTCATTCTAAAGTTATCGTAACAACCGACAGACAACCAGACAAACAAACAAACAGCTGGAAATTAAAAACTGTTTTTCTGGCACCAAATTTGAAGTTGATAACTTATTTCGTCTGAATGTTATCGTGCCTGCAAACGGACGGATGAAACGGATGAAAAATGAAATGTGTAACCATGAAATACAAAAATCTCAGAATGTATTTTTTTCAGGCATTCAATACTTTCTTTAGCAGGGGACGAAAATATGTTAGAATAATCTCTTTATTATTAATAAGTACAAAGAATGCAGTGGTTGTATGTGCGACACACTGTATACTACAATTACCCTAAATAAATAACGAGAAACTGGTTTTAGAGATAAATCTCTAAGTCATGTTTAGCATTATTTAATAGATTTCCACAATGAACTATCCTTAGAAAAAACATTTTCCTATGTGTACAACGCAACAATGAGCAAGTGACTCTTGTTAAACTAGCACATGCAAGCCAGTCATTTTCGTAAAGCGACAAATATAATACATCAATGTTACTCTACCTGACAGGTAAATGTTTGTTCTTAAGATTAACGTCTCCTTTTAGTGCTCTGTGTTTATACGCACCAGAATGGTTAAGCCAAATTGCTATATATACATATGTGTTCACTTCTCTACTATAGAAGTACATGTTCTCTCTATTATGTAATGAATGATTGGTATATAAGGGAAGCAAGGCATTGTTTGTAGATTTTTAATTTACAATTACAAGTTCATTCCAACATTTCGATTACATTTAAATAAAATATTAGTTCAGCACGAGTAAAGCTTTTTCTGTAGGGCTATTAAATCCATAAATTTTAATTTTTCTATTTTATTCACAATTCTACATATTATGATCTACATTTATTTATCTAGAAAAACAGAGGAGCATAAATTTAAATGCTAGAATATCTGAAAAAGAAGTGATATTTTTATCACTAAGCAGCAGTGATATTACACTGTGTTTAATCAAACTTCACTGAAGAGACTGTGAGACAGACCACATCTGGAGAGGTAGTCAGCATTATATCCATGGAGAACAATAACCTTTCACTTTAGGTAATAATATTCCTTTTTATATTTCGTCAATAATCGTAAAGAGAGTTTATCTCTAAATTTTATTTCAACTGCGCTATCATAGATCTGATTCGATTGGTGATATTTTAATGGCTGTCCTTTTACCGGTATATATACTACCTCACCGACAAATCGTAATGGCCATTTGAGTAGGAAATGCAATGCAAATTTCTATTATTGGAAATTTGCATTACCAAGTGTGTATTTTTGACTGAAGTTGTACCGCCCAAAGGTTTAGGTTATTTTTAACCTCACTGGTTGCATAAACAGTCCTCCATGTTTTAAGTGTTATTTTGTTTTTATAATGTCATTAGATTTAGGTAGTTTTTGAGTGAGGGTATGTCAGAATTTAGTGATACAAATGTAATATCGAGCTGAGATTAGAAAAAGGCATCTTTCAGGAGTTAATTAGTAATAACTATTGCTTCTGACGTCTTAATGATTTACAATAAAGCTGAATAATAACAGTTAAAATTTAATACCAAAAACCTAAAGATATATCAATATATTAAAATACAAATTTAAAACAGTTGTTTCTTTTTTAGGAGCCTAGCACACGTGCTGCAGAGAAATCTCTAAAGCCCTACAGGAGCGATACGTGTGCGGAGAGGGCGATTCACGTTGGTCTTGAATCGCCCTCTCAAGCTGAGCAACGATGCCAGTGGAAAGAAATGTCCCGACACAACTATCTCAGGCTCTGCAACATTACGTTTTTGTAGCATTTAATTTTCCTTGATTGCTTATATTCCAAAACAGAATTTCTTTCCTGGTCTTTGTTAAGTTGAACAATTTCCTGTTGTTTGCATATATTTGCATGGCATTGATACTGGAGCAGTCAAGGTGAATGGATTAGTAAGCTTACTGTCATCGGCAAAGCTGTAAATTGATGTAGTTTTTTTTTTTCAGCAAAGAGTTATTGTAAAATTGAAAGGTAAGAGCAGACAATATGAAGCCTTGGGACACATCGACGTGAATGGCGAAAGAAATCAATTAACGCTCTTTAAGGATAATCGAGAGTCATAAACAAAACTTTTCAAGCTTAGCCACCAATTCGTCATGCCAAACACAGTCGAACGCCTTGATATATTAAGTACAACCGTCCGAGATTCTCCAAGTGTTCAGTTGCATTGTTCCAAATATGTGTGACAAAAGTCTGTTGACCTTGGCTTACGAAAAGCCATCTCGATGATCGCTAATAATATCAAATCCTTCTAGGTATGTTAAAAGATGTTTTTTTATCGCCCACGTCTCCGCCTGAGTAGGAATTACCATTTTTCTGAATGGATATCGGCAAGGAAGTCGTAATATCCGTCAACGTTGTTCAAGCCCCAAAACATGTATTTCACAGCACCTTTTAGACAACGCGGTAGTGCTGCCACGGGCGTTATTATATTTCTGCAACAACTACTACTTATGTATGTGGCTAGGCCAATTATACTTAAATAAATAAGTACTTAACGTGCAGAGATTGGCACCCGGGGCCCTTGATACCGTCTGCCGGCACGATAACCACTGAGCTAGGGCCACCAGATGCTGACTGTAGTTTTTTTCTCTAAATTACAAATATTATTGAGAGTAATAGGACTGGTGGATAATTGTTTGGAAAGATCTTTTGCCTTTTTTGAGAAGTGGCTTAACTCTAGCACATCTCCAAAAGAAATGAAATATTCTACTTACCTAAAACCGATAACATTAATTTCAAATAGTCGTATTTATAAAGTTATTTAAAGACATACGTCAATCAGTTTAAACCGACGTGTTTCTCTATTTTATTATGTAACACTCAATTGATTTTCCCTGTTTTTTAGCGTAGGTGTAAATCGTATGAATGCAAATGTTTTAACACGTAAAGGTTAAGGCCAAAATGTTGAAAAACTCTAATAAAATACCATTTTTTTTTAATAATTCTACTGAAAACAAATTGCTATGAATTTTAAAAAAACAACACCTATCACAACCAAATTCTGTAATTACCTATTAATTTTAATTTTTGTCAAAAAATATGTTTTGTACATGAATTAGTGATAAGAACACCCTAAAACTGCAAATTCTATTAAGATAAAATAATATTTTATACTTTCTAGAATAATTTGCAACGTCGTACTCAAACCGATTTACAATACTGTAATCAGTGCCAAATATCTAACCTGAACTAACCTGATATCAACTTTGTCGTATAGGGGCCTGATTTCAATTATAAAAGTACTACCCGTATCACACTACGTGTCAGTGTTATCGTTGCGTTTACTTTCCTCTTTAGTGAAATATTACTGCATTTTTTTGCAGCTTTGCATTCAGTTTGAATGCTCGGACATCGGCTGCTCAGGCGAATATCCGCAGACAGCAGGAGGTCGTTCAACTTAACAAAGACCTGGAAGAAATTCTATCTTGGGGTGACAGTAACCAAGTGGAATTGAATGCTACAAAAACCCAGGCGGCAGTTTTTTCTAAAAAAGTTAAGGCACTCCACTCCCCTAGCATCGTCGCTCAATTTGTTTGGCGTTAGTTTGGGAGCAAATATGTCCTGGCATGAACATGTTGCAGGCATAGCAAGAAGAGTTTCTCAAAAGTTTGGAATATTATTTCGAACCAGAAATCTTTACACTCCACAACAATTGTTACTTCTTTACAAAGCTCAAATTCGACCAACTATGGAATACTGCTGCCATATTTGGGGTTCCGCTCCCAAACATACACTGCATTTGTTGGATTCTGTTCAGAGAAGAGCTGTTCGTCTAATTGGAGACCCGGCACTGACCGGCGGCCTTGATTCGCTGGAACATCGAAGAACGGTTGGCGACTTGAGTCTATTCTACAAGTATTTTCATGGAAAGTGCTCGAAGGATGTATCCCGCTTAATTCCTCCCAAAACGGTGCATGTTAGTAATACACGTCGCGCTGGTGCTTCACATCCGTATGAGGTTCAACTTGTTACTCCGCGTACAACGCTTTTCAAGCAGTCTTTTATATGGAGAACATCATCCCTTCGGAATAATGTGCCCAGCGCTGTGTTTCCCACCGAGTACACCTTACATCGATTCAAGAACAACGTGAAACGCTTTTTCCGCACACATGCCGCTCCTGGAGCGCTTTAGGGATTTCGCTGCAGCACGTGTGCTAAACCCATAAAAAAATATATATTAAGGTCTCTAATTCATAAAAAAACATAGTTTCCAATTTCTAACGACCCGTCTCTCTGTCGCTCTGAAGGTATGTCTGTTTGTACTACAACTCCTTAATGAGAACGACATCGCTTCCAAGTTCTCTACACATATAACATGTAAAGTAAGAAAAGATAGTTCTTGAACAATGTCGCCTTAGAAGTGTTTGACGGGATTAGGAGGAGTGGGGATGTGGTAAAAGAATTTTCGAAGATATCGTGTAAGCATCCTTCTCAGATTTGTTGGACTCGAGAAATCTTAAAATTAAGGTGTTTAACTTTTGTAACCATAGCCTTTTATTAGTGAAAAAAATCACATTCTGACATCTTCACATTTTTTCGCGTTCAAGTCACCAAAAAATATAGTTTTCAATTTTGTATAGTTGAACTGTTTATCGGTCTCTTCATTGCCACGATAACTCTCGAACAAAATGAGCTGTCGATTTTAAATTTGGTACACATATAATATCTGGAGAGGGAGAAAGCGGCTGTTTGAATATATTGTTTATATACGAGTATATAAGTTAAGTTACTACCTAGCAAGTCAAGTGACGATGCTCGATGAATGGAGTATCCAGACATATAGCCGGATTCTGCAACATTAAAAAAAAAAAAAATTTGCACTTGCTTACTGTCACCAGGCGACTGAATTTCTTTCAGAACTTTGTTAACTTGAACAACTTCTTGCTGTTTACGACTATTTGTATGGGTAGCTGCTCAAGAGTTCAAGGTACAAGAAGAAACAAGGGCATATATGTAAATTGGATTCTTGGTCCTTTCTAGTCAGAGTAGGATCCAGTATGGGACTTTGAGGCACACTAGCGTCGATAGTAAAGATATTAGAAAGAAAAACTGTCAACTAGCACTCGTAAAGAATACGCTCTGGGGACATACAAGAGGAATAAATAAAACTTGTCAAACATACCATAAGAACTTAGCTTAACCAACAATTAGTCGTATTCAACACGGCCGAACGATTTGAGTATATGAAGGGCAACGGCTCGAGACCCTGCAAAATGTTTAATTGTATTACTCCACATATGTATGACATAATTTAAAAGATCTGCTTTTTTTTTATGGGTCTAGCACACGTGCTACAGGGAAGTCCCTAAAGCGCTACAGGAGCGACACGTGTGCGGAGAAAGCGATTCACGTTGTTCTTGAATCGCTGTAGATTGTACTCGGTGGGAAACACAGTCCTGGGCAAATTATTCCAAAGGGATGATGTTCTCCATATAAAAGACCGCTTGAAGAGCGTTGTACGAGGAGTAAACAAGCTGAACCTCATACGAATGTGAAGAATTAGCGCGACGTGTAGTTCTAACATGCACCGCTCTGGGAGGAATTAAGCGGGCCACATCCTTAGAACACTTTCCATGAAAGTACTTGTACAATAGGCTCAAGTCGCCAACCGTTCTTCGATGTTCCAGCGAATCAAGGCCGTCGGTCAGTTCCGGGTCTCCAATCAGACGAACAGCTCTTCTCTGAATAGAATCCAACAAATGCAGTGTATGTTTGGGAGCGGAGCTCCAAACATGGGAGCAGTATTCCATAGTTGGTCGAATTCGAGCTTTGTAAAGAATTAACAGTTGTTGGGGAGTGTAAAGCTCTCCTTGTTATGCCTGCAACATATTCATGCCAGGACATATTTGCTCCCAAATTAACGCCCAACGAATTGAGTGACGATGTTAGAGGGATGGAGTGCCCCGACATAACTATGTCGGGTTCAGCAACGTTAACTTTTTTAGAGAAAAAAACTGCCGCCTGGGTTTTTTGTAGCGTTAAATTCCACTTGGTTACTGGCACCCCAAGATAGGATCTCTTCCAGGTCTTTGTTCAGTTAAATGACTTCCTGCTGTGTGCGGATATTGGTCTGAGTAGCCGATGTCCGAGCGTTCAAAGTGAATGAAGAGATAAGTGTACTGTCATCTACAAAGCTGTAGATGACAGTGACGGTCTTTTCCAGCAGATCGTTAATGTAAATGAGAAAGAGAGTAGGAGACAGTATGGAGCCTTAGGGTACACCGGCGTTGATAGTGAAGGTGTTAGAAACAAATTCGTCGACTACCACTCGTAAAGAACGCTCTTTGAGGAAACATGA
This sequence comes from Pachyrhynchus sulphureomaculatus, assembly GCA_019049505.1. Taxonomy (NCBI): domain Eukaryota; kingdom Metazoa; phylum Arthropoda; class Insecta; order Coleoptera; family Curculionidae; genus Pachyrhynchus; species Pachyrhynchus sulphureomaculatus. The sequence goes on from CM032450.1 coordinate 16,967,897, forward strand.
GAGCCACAAACAGAACCTTTCAGACATACAATAAGAACTTAGCTTAGCCAACAGCCCATCGTGCCAAACACGGTCAAATGCCTTGGATATGTCAAGAGCAACCGCTCGAGATTCTCCAAAGTGTTTAATTGCGTTGTTCCAGACATGTGTTACATAAGTCAGAAGATCTCCTGTTGATCTATTTTTACGAAAGTCATATTGATGATCGCTAATAATGTTGAATCCTTCAAGATATTTTAGAAGATGCTGATTGACAGCCTTTTCCATGACTTTCTATTGAATTTTATTATTTTTTAGGTATCGGCTGAACTGTAGCACATTTCCAGCAGGAAGGAACTATTCCCCTTCTGTAGGATAGGTTGAAAAGTCTACAGAAAACTGGTGTTAGTTCCCTCGCACAGTTTTTAAGAACTATGGCAGGTATTCCGTCAGGGCCTTTTTGGTGTCTAGCTTCATCAGTATACGCTTTATGATACGCTGTCTGAAGACAACATTGGGCATCCTTGACTGCACTATGGGAATAGTACGTGGTGTTTTTCCTTGGAAATCGACAGTAGAATGTGAAGCAAAGAGTTCAGCCAACAAGTTCGCTTTCTCAACAGGTGTCGTTGCAATAGAATTATCTGGCCGTGTGAGTGGTGGTATAGTGGATTTGATGAAATTTTAACTAACTGCTGTTGATCTTTGCTTACGAAAGTCATATTAATATTAATCTTTCAATATATTTTAAAAGATGCCAATTGATGTAATTTTTTTGTTAAAATTTTTTATATAAAAACTCTTCTTACTAATTATATAAATTTTAGCTATGTTGGGATTTGGGAATGCCACATAAAACAATGTATTATTGTATTTGGCGTACGATCTGATAACCATATTACCATTATTAGAAGCGATAATTGACATAAATTTGACTTTAAATTAAACTGTACTCATGAGTCATAACAAAATAATCTTAAATCTGTATCCTTCTACAAATTATTGGCACCTAGAAGGAATCAAATGCTATAACGTTACATCGATTGTAAACCAGATATTCTTCACATTTTTTGGTTATAACTAAACTCGATATGTTAAAATATTTGTCCTCAAACCGGTAGCGCCCTGTATATAATATTTTTTTATTGCGCCTTTTCCAAAAGATCCCATTAACGAATGTGTCAATATCTAAGTAAACAAAAAGGTTCCGGCCAAGCCGAAATTAAAAGCTTTTTTAGCGTCTGTTTGGCACAAAATAAAATCAATAGCCAAGATTTTTTAATAAAAAAAGTGATTAATATGTCAATTTATCTTTTATGAGGCAGCTTCCTAAACGAGAAAGTTAAAGATAGAAATTTTTGGTAAAAATAACTAGCGTTAAAATGAGCTTAATTTAAATAAACTAACAATCGTCCGAATCCGCCGCTCAAGTGCCAAAGTTGATTTTACGGATTTAGGAAGTTTATTATTGAAACTTTAAGAGTAAATTTGTGAGTTTTTGTTAGACTTGGATCCTATTTGGCTCAGGCAATATTAAAATAGAAGATTAATTAAACGTTTGCTAGGGATTTTCAAATATTTCAACACCAGTTTTATCGGTTAAAAAAATATTGAAGTTTTGAGAAAACTAAACTTTACAGCTTAAGCCGTTAAAATAGTTCTTAAAGCAAGCAAAATTTAAATTTTAGTAATTTTTTATTCATTTATGTCAAACCGACATTGTGCATCATGCTGTACAGCATATCATATAACATACGTTACAATAAACATGGGCAAGGTATTCGCTTTAAGAGTAAATCCTATTTAACATTATTTACTAAAATTCAACAATGAAATCATAACTTGTTACCATCAACACAGTCAGGATTTCGCAAAGATCACAGCTGTACCACTGCTCTTCTAAAAGTGAGCGATGACATCTTCGAGGCTACTGATCGTGGTGAGCTTACTGTGATTGTTCTGCTGGACTTCTCCAAAGCATTTGACAGACTAGATCATCATCTGCTTATTGCTACACTAAGATATCTTGGGTTTAGTGGTGAGGCTTGTCTTATGATTGAGAGTTATCTTGCAGGAAGACCGCAGTGTGTAAAACTAAATGGACAAGAGTACAAGCCAATAAAAATCTGTAATGGTGTTCCACAGGGGTCTATCTTAGGGCCTCTGTTTTTCACTCTATATACATCTCAGCTTTGTACCTATCTTAAATATTCAGATTTACATCTTTACGCTGACGACTCACAAATCTAATTGTCTTTCAAGCCTGAACAAATTATTGAGGGTAATAATAAAATTAACGAGGATCTTGCACTTTTAGTGAGTGCCTCCGAAAAACACTGTTTGGTACTAAACCCAAAAAAATGTCAGTTGCTATTGTTTGGACGTACGTACCGCTTGGAGAAAGCAATATTCTAACCATTTAAACATTATTGTAGGTACTGAGCGGCCAGAAAACTTGGATAATGTTAGGAACTTGGGTTTGATAATGGATATAGAGTTGAGATTCACAGCACATATAAATAATTGCATAAAAAAGACGTTTACTAATCTTAAACTTATTTATAGCCAGCGTCATTTATTAAGTGTAAATTTGAAAAAAAAAAACTATTATGCGATAGCTTAGTTTTGTCCCACTTCACATTTTGTGATACAGTGTATGGTCCCTGTCTCCTGGAATGGGATGCTCGGCGTATTCAGCGCATTCAGAATTACTGTGTCAGGCTGATTGGTGGTATAAGAAAATATGATAGGGGTGTGACTGCAAAGATGAAAGAAGTTGGGTGGCGCTCCATGAAAGAAAGGAGACTTCTTCATAGTTTAGTAATATTTAATAAAATAATAAAATGCGCCCAAATTACTTGTATCAAAAAATTAAATTTAGACATGATGCTCACAACCTAGACTTAAGGCATAAACAACAAATATCACCACCCTTGCATAGAACAGCACAATATCAAAGATCATTCAGTTATCAGGTCTATAGCATTTATAATAAAGTTCCAGATAATTTAAAAAGTCTTAAAGGCTTGAAATTTAAAAATGAAATTGGCAAAATTACATCATTATTTTTATAAATTGTTTTCTTATGTTTACATGATACATCCGAAATATGTTTGCAACAGTACATGTATGCCCCATAATTATATATGATACATAAGTAATATAATAATTTTTAGGTTAGGATAGGTTAAGATAGGATGCCAAGCTTCAACTTCGCCTTTTGTAAATTAAACAATAAAGTCATCATTATTATTATATTTTATGGAAAACTATTTTCGCGCAATGTATAATACAATAATGATAGTGGGAGAGGGGGAAAGGGGAAGAGGGGGAGAGAGAGAGAGAGGGGTAGTCTTGATCGATTAGTTAAACAGCAAACGGTTATTATGATTTATATATAAATATATGTATATATATATATATATATATATATATATATATATATATATATATATATATATATAACAAATAAAGAAAGAAAGCAAAAGTTGCCGTATCTAACAAAATTCTTAAAATATAAAAATTGGGGAATTGGGGAAAACTCTTTGCCGAGTTCCCCAACTAATTATATATGCATATATATATATATATATATATATATATATATATATATATATATATATATATATATATATATATATATATATATATATATATATATATATATATATATATATATATATATATATATATATATATATATATATATATATATATATATATATATATATATATATATATATATATTCATTTTTCCACTAAAGAGTTATATTTTCTCTATGGCTAGTATATACAACAGTGCCTGTAATTTTTTAAAATAATATTATAAGATCATACGAAAATATACGCCATATTTAAACAAAAAATTAATTCAGCTCGAACTAGGGTTTGTTTTTAACGTCTCTAAATTTTAATTTTTCTATCTTAATTCACGATTTTAGAAATTACAATCATTTTTCATCCAGAAAAAAGCCTGGGGCTAGCACGTCTGCAAAGAGAACACAACTTATATATATATATATATATATATATATATATATATATATATATATATATATATATATATATATATATATATATATATATATATATATATATATATATATGTATATATATATATATATATATATATATATATATATATATATATATATATATATATATATATATATATATATATGTTCTTTCTCACATTTAGTCAATGTGGTTCCATATTTGACTGACGAGCTTAAGACAAGTCAGCACAAACGCTATTACAATTGGATATTAAGGAATGATCTGACAATCTTATATGTCTTCAAAATCACTGACTTCTGAATTTTCTTGTATGGGTTTGTGTTGAGTCCTAATTGTACTAAGTGTTTTGTGAACGTTGTTGGTGTAAGGCCTGCTGACATGACAAGGGGGACAAGATGATTTTTTCTTGTCTCCATAGCCTTTTTTACATGGCTTGGTTTGGCTCTGGTGGTTGTATTTGTCCCGCATCTGTGTCGGTTGTGTATGGGATAGTATTCGATGGGTCCAGACGGCGAATAATTTTTTTCTTTGTCAGGTTAGTTCAGATTAGTTGTGATTTGCTTATAGCAAAGCATGACGTGTTCGTTGATTTCTATGGTGCAACCCATGCGTTGCTTTGATTTTCCCACCTTGGTGGGTGTCGGCTTACTCGCCGGCACAACACTTTTGACAGATCCATTTTCTTTTGCCCGGTCTTCGTAGTTGTGGTAGAGCTGCCATTACCCGCGACATCCTGGACCGTTACGTCGCTTGCTCGATGCGTTTTTTATTAATTTATTGTTGTTTGGGGTGTTTTCAGTGTTCTTTCATGTCAGAAGCTCAAAGTGTCTCGACATTGGGTTGCTTGTTAGTAGAAGATTAATAGTTGGTGTGTTTTTTTGGGCTTATTATTGTTGGTCTGTCTTTGAAAGTTATTATTGTTCTTCCTTGTTTTGGGAAGATATCATATCAGCACACACAGCATAACATGACTCAGGTACCTCGGGATCGTCAATGCCAGTACTAGGAGAATCCTGGGATTCTCCTAGCCCCTGAGAGGATATATACATATATATATATATATATATATATATATATATATATATATATATATATATATATATATATATATATATATATACATATATATGTATATATATGTATATATATGTATATATACATATATATATATATACATATATATACATATATATATATATATATATATATATATATATTATATATATATATATATATATATATATATATATTATATATATATATATATATATATATATATATATATATATATTATTACAAAAAAGTTCTTCTTTCTCACATTTGGTCAATGTGGTTCCATATTTGGCTGACAGGGCGCAAACCAAGTCAGCACAAACGCATTACCATTGTGTATTAAGGAATGACCTGACAATGTTACATGTTTTCAAAATGACTTCTGAATGTTTTTGTGTATGTTTGTGTTGAGTCCTAATTGTACTAAGTGTGGTGTGAATGTTGTTGGTGTAAGGCCTGTGGCTGATATAATGAGGGGGACAATGATGACTTTTTCTTGTTTCCATAGCCTTTTTATTTCCGTTGCAAGGTCTGTGTATTTGGAAATTTTTTCTGTGTATTTCGTTTGGATGTTTGTGTCGTTGGGGACAGCTATGTCAATTAGATAGGTGACTTTTCCTTTTTTGCACTGAAAAGTAATATCGGGTCTATTGGCGGAGACTGTTTTATCTGTATGGATACTGATGTCCCAGTAGAGTTTGTAATCTTTATTTTCAAGTACGGATGTTGGTGTGTATTTGTAGTATGGATCTGTGTTTTCTATGAGTTTGTATGTTGTGGCTAGTGCTTGGTGAACCACTTTCGCAGCTGAATCATGCCTGGCTGTGCACTATGTTCCGGCCAATATTTTTCATCCGCTCGTTATATGTTCGATCGTTTCTTTCTGCTGGTGGCATTTTCTACATCTGTCCTCTGCAATAGTCTGGTCTTTGATGATATGCTTTTGGTAGTTTCTGGTTAATATGACTTTATCCTGGATGGCAAGTAAGAAGCCTTCTGTTTCAGGGAATAGCTGTCCATCCTGTAACCAAGTGTATGATTGTTTTTTTATTTACGTGGTCTTGTTCTATGTGGTATCTGTGTTTTCCGTGGAGTGTTTTCTCTGACCACGTTTTCATCTTTTCCTATTGTAATTGGGCGTGACTGTGTGTGTCTGCTGAGTGGTCTGCCCGGGATAAGTCGAGAGGTGTGTAGTTTTTGACTGCTTTCACTGTCGCTGTGTGGAGGCTGGTTTGCTTGCTGTGAAAGAATTTCCTAAGTGCTTGTATTTGTTTTGTGTGTAATGATCTGATGTCTATAATTCCTCTTCCTCCTGCCTTCCTCTCGATGGTAAGTCTTTCTTTGCATGCGTTGGGGTGTAATTTCCTGTATTTGGTGAATTGAGATCGTATAAGAATGTGAATATTTTCTATGTCTGTTTGTAACCATTTGATGATACCAAATGAATATGTGAGTATAGGTATAGCGAACGTGTTGATGGCTTTAGTGAGATTCTTAGAGTTGAGCCTTGTTTGCAAGAGTTTCGTCAGTCTGTTTTTGAATTCGGTTCTGAGCTCTGTTTTGATGTGAGTGTGGTTGAGTTTGGTGCTTTGTTGGAAGCCTAGATATTTGTATGTTTCTTTGTCGAACATGTTATCGAGTGTTTCATTGTTGATGGTTTCTGTCTCATGGTGGCACTTCCATTGGCCTTTGTTGATGTGGAGCACTTTGCATTTACTTATACCAAATTCCATATTGACATCTAAGGTGAATATTTCTGTGATTTTGAGGAGTTCTTTCAGGTGTGTTTGTGTGGCAGCGTAGAGTTTTATGTCGTCCATATATAGGAGGTGGATTATTTTATGTTGATTCACTTTTTGGTGTCTAATATTGAAGCCATGCTCTGTTCTGTTTAGTATATTTGAGAGTGGATTGAGACAGAGGCAAAACCAAAGAGCGCTGAGCGAGTCTCCCTGAAATATACCCCGTCTGATGTACAGCTCTGCTGTTTGGATGCGTTCGGTTTGTGTTTCTAGGCGTATTTTGGTTTTCCATGTTTTCATAATTTGCGCGAGAAACTGCCTGAGGTGTTGGTTGATTTTATAAATTTCTAGGGCTCTGATTAACCAGCTGTGGGGTATGGATAGTCTATGGTAACCGATCGAAGGCTTTTTTATAGTCTATGTAACCGATGTGCACCCCTTCTGCTCTTCTGTGAGAATATTGTTGTCTGTTAGGTGTTGTTCTATTTTCTTCGAAATTGTGGCTGTGATGATCTTGTATAGGGTTGGAAGACAGGTGATAGGTCGGTAGTTTGACGGGTTTGTGGTGTCTGAGCTTTTGAGTTTAACGTATGTTATTCCTTGTGTAAGGAAAGTGGGAAATGTGTGTGGTTGTAGAATGGCTTTGTTGATTTGGTGTGCGAGTGCTTCGTGTGTGGTGGTAAAACTGTTTGTACCAGAAGTTTTGTATATTGTCTATTCCAGGACATTTCCAGTTGTGTGTGTGTGTTTGATAGTTTCTGTAATTTCTTGTGTATTTAATGTGGGATTTTTTCTTCTTCTGTCACATGTTTATGTTTGTCTTCTTCGGCTTTGATCCAGGGGGTGTTATTATTGTGTAGTTTGGGTTCTGACCAGATACTTTTCCAATAATCTGTGAGTTCTTGCTTGTTTGGTGGTTCAGTCGCTGCTATCTGTTTGTTGTACATAGTTTTCCGGTAGAACTGTTTTTCGCTTCTTCGGAAGAGGTTGTTGGTGTCTTTCCTCTCATTTGATTCTTTGTATCTACGGAGTCTTGCGGCATATACAGATAGTTTTTGTTTCAAGGTATCGAGGATTTCTGGCAGTGTTCTGTTGGGAGACTTAGATTTAATCTTGTTTGCCCCCTGTGTGACACGTTTGGACGCGTTCCCGCTTATAAACTGGGTAAGATGTCCTAGATCTCTCCTTATTATTATTATTTTTATTATTATTATTTTGGTAAAATTCATTTATTATATTCAGAATAGTCCCCGCATGTTAAATGAGTTTTTTAGCCCATCTTTTGAGATGTCCTTCCTTATCCTATTCGACGGCTTTTGAATGTCTTCAATGTTCGCCTAATGTCGACAAATGTTATTTCGGAAATTGATACAAGTCACACGGAGCCAAATTAAACAAATATGGTGAATGGTTGATGATGAAAATGTCGTTTTTGGTCAAAAAATCCGTAATAACCGGCGAACGATTAGATCGTGTAATAGTCGCCAACTTCCACTTTCATAATATTGTGGCCGCACATGACGAGTACGTGACGATAACACCTAGGTAATAAATAGCATTACGCGTTTGGCCAAGTGGAACGAATTCCTTGTGCACTATGTGTGCAATCATAGAAACAAATCAACATTGTTCTACTTTTGATTTTTGTTCAGATTTTCTTCTCTTAGAGAGCTTTTCAGAGCTTTAGCGCTTGGTTTCTGGATCATATTGAAAACACCACGTCTCATCGCCAATTGCAATAAAATACTTGAAGATTTTGTCCTTTATTGGCAAGTGGTCAAACGATAAACTAAAAAATGTATGGCGGCTAATTTGTGTGTTTAATTCATCGTTTGGTCACTTTCCTCTGAACAGAGTAAACTTCAATAATAAAAGGAATCGTATTAGGAATATAACTAGAGTTAATGGTTATGACGATGACTTAATAAACAAGTTAATAAATAGACAGAAGTTCAGGTTAAATATTCAGGATTCCACCTTTGTTACACGCGAAGAAAATGACGAAGTATGTCTTCATACCATATAATCCGAGATATAGCAGGGGACTCAATAAGATATTTAATAAGGTAGGCCTCACCTTAGTCTATAAGTCATCAGACAATCTGAGGAATATCTTAGGATATCCCAAAAACAAGATTCCTGATTGTGAGAAAAGTGGAATTTATGAAATTAGTTGTAATGATTGCGACAAAAAGTACGTTGGGCAAACTAAAAGGTCAATTAAAACACGATTTCAAGAACATTTAGCACATTTAAAATACGGTAGAACAGAAAAGTCTAGCATTGCCGAACATGCCCTTGAAGCTGATCATATTGTAACATTAATTAAAAATATATCTGATAGGAGATTGTTAAACACATACGAAAGTATGGAAATTATAAAATATAAAAGTAGTTTAAATAAAGACAGAGAGTCTATCCTTATAGCCCCCTCTACTGATTACTTGACCGGAACTGATGGCCTCGCCTATGCCATTAGTTCCACCTGAGCAATTTAGGTGTTAGGCTAAGTATAAATAGTGGAGATTTGTAGTTTAGCTTTAGTCAATCATCGCTCCTGATGAAGCTAATATGGTTAACGAAACGCGCGTCGAGTGAAAAAATAAAGTGTTTGGTGTAGTGGTAACATATACTGAGTAGGATCATTGTGCCAAAGATTCCACATTCCCAACGTATATGCAAATGTGATTGAAAAACTCTTATTTGAGATGACAAATTAACTATTTTCTTGACAGTAGTTATGAAATCTACTGAAATTGGTTTGCAGATTATCACATCGAATATACTTATACACATTCCTTTCAGGATTCTCGGAGTAAAGGAATCCGAAAATCGGGTTATTTTTCCAAAAAGGTTTTTTTTTACTTTCCCCCACAAAGACAAAGACAACTTTAATATTCCTTTTTCACTTTTATATAAATATTTATAAAATAACTACAGTAAGTTTCTCGCATTATATGTATTAAATATTGCTGCCGTTATATTAGACAACGTAGATTATTGTAAAATACAGCTTTAAGGAACGTCTGATTCACCCGGTCCTTAAAACTTTTTAGATTTTTGACAATTTATTGCGTCGGAAACTCACAGAACGGAACAAAGGTCAACTTTCATAAAAGTGCAATAAATTTTGATAAGTTATTTCGGTAAAGGATATTAATTTGTTATAGTTTGTAATATTTAATGTTAAGATGTTAAGGTTGTTGTCAAATATAAATAAGTATGTAGAAAGATATGTAGTACTTATTGGGTAAACACGATCAGTAAGTTTTGCCTTAGATATATATATATATATATATATATATATATATATATATATATATATATATATATATATATATATATATACATATATATCTATATATATATATATATATATATATATATATATATATATATATATATATATATATATATATATATATATATATATATACTATATATATATATATATATATATATATATATATATATATATATATATATATATATATACATATATATCTATATATATATATATATATATATATATATATATATATATATATATATAGAGTGTTATGGAATTCACTGCATTTATTAGCACTAGCGTCTGCTTGTAGCTAAACCGATTACAGAAAATTCACCTTAAATAGCAGATCTCAATAATAAAAGGAAAAAATCGACCCTGAAGAAATAATGGCAAATATGCTGCCACTTGTAAAGCATACACCTACACAATAGGGTCGGACCAGAAGGTCAGGTTTACAGTGTTGCGAGATTTGACTTGGCTTTTCCCAAAGAATTTAATAAAAAAAAACATATAAAAATTGTTACCTTTTAAAATAATTAGTTCCTGACCCAAACAAATTAATTACACAAGTTTTATATTTCAATATTTAATTATAATAATGTAATTCACTAAAATTTTATTTGCTTCATTGTAAAAACAACGGCATAATAAAGAGATTGTTAAGGTGAGTCCAAAGATTCTAAAACCGACAAATTATTTGTTGTCAGCGTCCGACGCCGTGTGTTTTCTATCATTATTTTTATTTTGTTATAGCGATAAACTGGTAAACTCATAATTCTGTTAAAGCTCTAATATCTAACGATCCCTAATCCTTTTACCCCTTCTTTGTGAACTTTGAAAATAACTAATGTTTAGAGTTCTTGTCTCCGAACACACTGAAAAACACATATACCATGATAAACACGAAATCGCCCTTCTGCAAGGGTTTGGGTACTTTACCAGTTTTTTTTTCTTTTGCTAAAGGGAAATGTTGTATTCGTAAAAATGTAACCTCCAAGATTTTGCCTTTATTAACGATTTAGGGTCAATAGATTACGAGAAACATGACTTTCTCGTAATCTATTGACTTACTTCAACATTCCTTTAACCTCGTATATGTTATACTGTAAATAATTGTTCCTAGAATTTAAGCCTTCTTACATTCCATAGTACCACTGAAACTATACAACATTTAATAATCCCTACCCCTGCTTCGCAACCTCTCGACTCCTATAACTGTAACTTTACTTTAAATAATTATGCATAAAATTTGTTTATTACCTCAACAAAAAATAAAACAAGAATCAAAATGCTAATAAAACCATACAAAATTTAGCGACACACCGTTTTCACCCCTTCTCTGAAAGTAATACAGCTCAAGAAAGTTTCATCCCTACTTCAAATATCGTAAATCTACCAAATTGGAAATTATTCACTCGTTCTGTTGGAGAGTTATCCTGCCGACAAACAGACCGACAAAAATGGAAATCGGTGTTTTTTGTGATAATAAAACATGAAGAAAAGCAAAAATATTCGTTGGAGACTAAAATACTTTTTGTAATCAGGGGAAGTGAAAAGATTCATAGCATCCTAAATCAGCTGATGTCCACCATATTTAATTAGATCGACTGCAATATACATCGATTTGCACAATCATTTTGCATTTCTTTGATTTTCTTCATTAGATCACGTCGTACTCAAATTTTTTTTGGCTCTGTGGTAAAATATTATAAACTGACATATTTAGTTTTAGAATTAGACTGATTTTGATATTATACGTTTTAATTTTGGGACCTACACATTTCTACCTATTCTCCACGGTTAATAAGAGTTTTTTTAAGTAATTTTATAATCCTGTTCATAAAAAGCAGAGTGAATAAATAACTAAATCCAATTTTAAAATTCAATCCTGATGTTTGAGAGGTCTGCAAACGGCCTGGGCTTGTTACACCACCAAACATTAAAACTGCGTAAAGCTTACTGTGTTACCAACTCTTTAATAAGTATCTTAACAATCTATAACGTTGCCGATAAAAAGAAAACTTCTTTAACGGTTTTTTTTTTATTAAAGTTGGCAGCCAAAAAATAAAAAATCCATTATCCAAAGTCTTGGTTTATGTTCCAGAACGCTATAATATTAAGAGTCTAATGAGAAGGCGGACTTCTACCACAAAATATCCCTTAAAATTTTCCAGTACATTTAATATTGTCGGCCATGTCATTTCACATTTGAGGTGTGATGTTTTATAAGGGAATATAAGAGGAAAGATGCAAATTTTGTCACCGTAAATATTCAAGCCAAGGGTTGTTGATTTAAACAAGACGCCACTTTACTATTTAATTACATACTTTATTTAATCATGACTTACAAGTATTCTATTTGCGAAAGGTAAAACTACAGGGTTTTAGGAGCTTCACTCTAAGGAAATTATTTTATCAAGTGCAGCATAAAGCATTTTTAACTCAGGCTGGGCTTTACTTTCTGACAATGCTAAGGCGCGTGACGTCAAAAGAATTAAGATTAGGTTTCAACTGAGGTAGGAAAAGTGACGAAACAGATCTACCACAAGCAAAGATAAAATCTCACATTTCGCGTAATTTCCGTATAGAATGTGCTAAGAAAGTTGTTTACGAGTGGCAGCTGACCGATTTCTGTTTAGTACATTACTATCAACGCGGTGTGCCTCGTGGTTTCAGTACTGTCTCCTACTCTCTTTGGTTTTTGCTTTACTATCCGCTGGAAAGAACGAGGAATCCAATCTACACATTTGCCGATGACAGTACCTTTGTTTCTTCATTTACCTTAGAGGCACGAACATAAGCTACCTATGTAAATACTAGCAGGCCGCACGATGTTGCGCAACTTAACAAAAACCTGGAAGAAATTTTGTTTTGGGGGGACAGTAATCAATATATCAATATATATATATATATATATATATATATATATATATATATATATATATATATATATATATATATATATGTATATATATATATAGCGGTCTTTGGATAAGAACTAAAAAGTTTTGGACACCTTTTTAGCTACGCCAAGTTTTCGAAAATATCTCATTTTCTTTATCTGGGTGCTAAGTGGTGTGTTCAAGAATTGTTGTTTGTGGAGGCACTTTATTGCACCTATTCATCAGAAAAAACAGAAAACTCGACATATTCATCTCTGGGAAATATAATAAAATTTTACTTCATTTTGTTGGAAGAGTACAGACAATTTGAAAAATTCTGGACACCCAAATGCGGTCATTACACCGGAAAACCTCAAAAAAAAAATCCACAAAATTGTTTTGAATAACCGTGAAGTAAAATTGCGTAAGATAGCTGACATTCTAAAGATATCAAAAGAATATTTTGCATGAACATTTGGGCATGAGAAAGCTCTGTTCGAAATGGGTACCGCGTTTGCTCACAGTGGACCAAAAACAACAACGTGTTGATGATTGTGAAAGCTGTTTAAGCGCAATAAAAAGGAAATCGTCAGTCAGCCGGTGAAAGCCGCCCGAAGCGACCAAAGACACAACAGTCGGCTGGGAAGGTTTTGGCCTCTGTATTTTGGGATGCGCATGGAATAATTTTCATTAACTATGATGAGAAGGGAAAAAAAATCATTAATAGCGAATATTTATATAAAGTTATTGGTGAGTTTACGAGCAGATATTACAAAAAAAACGACCCAAATGAACCAGAAAAAGTGCTCTTTCATCAAAACAATGCACCGTGTCACAAGTAAATGGTTACGATGGCAAAATTGCATGAATTGAAGTTCGAATTGCTTCCTCATCCACCGATTTTCCAGATTTGGCCCCCAGCGACTATTATCTATTCGCAGATCTCAAAAAATCCTCGCGGGAAAGAGATTTGGCTCCAATGAAGAAATTATCGGCGAAACTAAGGCCTGTTTTTGAAGGGCAAAGACAAATCCTTCTACAAGAAAAGTATAGAAACGTTAGAAAAGCGTTGGAATGATTGTATCGCTTTTCAGCCTACGTGTTATATCCTATTAAAAGTAAGGTCCCATCTTCAGAGCGCCCTGTATAGTACTATTTTTTTAAGAGACACAAATAAACTAAAGTTTGCAAGTATTCCTTCTATAAAATAAACAACACGAGGTTTTCGTGACTCTCCGTAAAAAGCAATTATTTCGAAGGTCCTTTTTTAATGGCGATTTATCCGCAAACTTATTTTGTTCCCATAGGCGTCATATCAAGCAAGATAATCAAAATAGCTATTTCCGTTTTAATCGAAGTGTCAAAGCTGTAAGCTGCATAAACTATATTTTAAAATTGAGTTGTTTTGCTAATCATTCTAATAACGGATGCATGCTAGGAATACACGTCGTGGTAATACATCATTTCCATATGAGATCCAGCTTATTATTCCTCTTGAAGAATTCTATTATCTCGAGAACGTCGTAATTTTCGAATGAAAACTACCGGAAGTAAAAAAGAAATTCATTCAAACCGGATGTTTTTGCATAACTTCAGTATTAATATAAACAAAACAAACCGATTGTGGTATACCGACAAACTTACGTGAGCATGAGGCATCATGAGCACGAAGATGTTGTTGAATGGTCTCATGGGACACATTCAAACCTAGTTTTTTCAATCTTATGATGCAACGTCAATTTCGGGTACCGTGAAAACAAAGACACGATTCGTTTTTTTGACTTTCGGAGTGACTTTGCTTACCGAGCCACGTTCTGGCAAGTCGTCGATATTTTTCATCTCGTTAAAATGATGAATTCTCGCGGACACGTTCTTACTTGACAGACTGTATACAAAAATTACTCAGTAAAAAAAACATATAAGCAACGATAATTTTTGTATCAATCATTTTATAATGTCCCTATAGATTACGAAAAATCCTGGTGTCAATTTTAGTTATGCCACCCGGTAAAACTGCCGTTTCTAATCGATCCAGTGCATATAGCTCACGTAACAAATTTATTTGATTTCGATAAGTGTTTTTGATTTGTATGGAAACAATATGCTTGTATATGTGTTTCGTTTCAAGCAAACGAATCCAAAATAATATTGTTTGAGTTATCAAAGGAGCTTTTTTGTTTGCTTTTTCTTACTTCATTTTTACCTCTCTTTTGAGCTACGCTGAGATAAAAGTGGAAAAACTAAACTAAGTTTATTTGCTAAATTCGTAATACGAACATAACCGAATCACCAGAAAGAAACAGTGTTTTTTTTTTTGCTTACATAAAAGCAGTCTAGTTAAAAAGGTAAAAAGGTAGTTGGTATTACTCCAAAGTACTCCTAAAAATATAATAAATAATGTTAGGTACTGCGTTCTAGTAGGGTCTTCGTTTTTAGATTCTTATTAACCAAAAGTGACTTGGTTAACTGAAAAGATCAAAAGAAGAGAATAAGAGTTCTTCAGGTTAATATAACATTGGTACAATCAGCCGGACAAAAATTCCCTTTGGGTAATTTTATTTATCAAATCAACATCTATAATATATATAAAATGCAACGTATCTCTGTCTGTCTGTCCGTTAATGCGCTTATCACTGGAGAACCACTTATCCGATTTTCGTACTTTTTTTTTAAAACATACATATGTTCTCCGGCCAGGTTATAGGCTATATTTTATTACGATAGGTAGCATAGGGAATGAGCAGTGACGATAATAGTGAATGAAGTCGGAAAAAAGTTTGCCGCTAGCGCGTTCTCTTGCAATACACAATCTAAACCATTAAATATGGAACAATATTATGTAGCAGAGAATATCTATAATCTATAATATATATAAAATGCAATGTCTCTCCATCTGTCTGTCTGTCCATTAGTGCATTTATCACGCGAGAACTACTTATCCGATTTACGTGTCTTTTTTTAAATTCATACATATATTCTTTGGCCAGGTTATATAATAATAATCTATATCTATAATATAGATATAAAATGCGCCGGATATATTTTATTACGTTAGGTAACATAAGGAATAAGCAGTGACGATAATGGTAAATCAAGTCAAAGGAAAGTTTGCCGCTAGCGCGTTCTCTTGCAATACACTGCCTAAGCATTAAATATGGAACAATATCATGTAACAAAGAATATAATATATATAAAATACAACGTGCGCTTATCACTCGAGAACCCCGAATCCGATTTACATATTTTTATAAATTTATACATATGTTCTATATAATTCGATATAAGCCTAGATAATGGGAGATAAGGTGAGATAATGGGAGATAAGGAGAAATAATGGGAGATAAGTCGAGATATGCCTCGATAATGGGAGATAAGGTGAGATAATGGGAGATACTTATAAATAATGGGAGATAATGAGAAATAATGGGAGATAAGCAGAGATAAGTCTAGATAATGGGAGTTATGGTGAGATAATGGGAGATAAGGAGAAATAATGAGAGATAAGGAGAAATATTGTGAGATAAGTCGAGATAAGCCTAGATAATGGGAAATAAGGGGAGATAATGAGAGATAACGAGAAATAATGGGAGATAAGGAGAAATAATAGGAGATGAGCAGAGATAAGCCTAGATAATGGAAATCATGTAGAGATAATGGGAGATAAGGAGAAATATTGGGAGATAAGGGGAAATAATGGGAGATATTTTATAACGTTGGGTAATATAAGAAATAAGCAATGACGATAGTAGTGAATCAAGTCCACGCGAGCGGAGCCGCGGGCCCGGCTAGTTCGATAATATATTTAAACTTCTTGTAAAACGTTCTTTAATTTTACACTTTAACTTTATGCTGAAAAAAATGTATGTAAAACTACATTTTTATAGAAATTTACTGAAATACTTATTGTTTACCGGTAAAAATTAAAAAAACTTGAATCTGAGCTGTAAAATTACATATATTTATCAGTGCAACAATCGGGTTCAAGAAGCAGAGGGGGAGCATATAAATACAAAGAACGTTGCTTTAAGGAAAACAAGAGACGACTAAAGATCTTTCGTACGAAGGATTTTTAAAGATGATCGGAGAAATAGCTTTTTACAAAAAAAATCCTTTCACATAACGAAACTTTAGAAGTTGAACCTCCATTAAAAATCGATGAAGGAGAGTGGAGTTTTTTCATAAAAAAGAACCCTTTCATATTATTCAGTGCAAAGAAATTCTGTTATTTGAGGCCCCCTTTTTGCTGACTCTTGACTCGGAATTATAGATGTATTTACTGTTATTGTGCACAGGACAAAAAAAATTTTGGTTTTTTCGCGTGAGACTAAATGCCGCCCAAAAACTGTCATATTGAATTTTTAATATGACTATAGCAAGTATCACTAGCGTCAAATTGTTCAAGTATCCGCTCACTAAAATCTATTTAGTAGTTTAAACCTAATTTAATAACCTGTCAAGTGCAAGTTGAACTTGCGCAATTACTGTTCCGCACGTTGATTGCTTTAAAAAAAAAGCGTTTGTTACGGATGATCAGTGACTTCACAAAACACGCCCCAAATGAGTTTTCAACAAAGTTTGTTTTCGATCAATTTTATTTAATATACCAGATGAATTATTAAAGGTAATGCAGGTAATTTTCGTTCAATCTACACCCCGTGGAAAATATTCCAGAATTTTTTCAAAATTTTTTGATCAGTACTTTTCAAGATAAAGGGATGCAACTATTTTTTTTGCGATTTTTTAAAAATAATACGACGAAAAGTGTGAGCAAGTATTATATTATATATATTTTTGAACTTATATTTTTACAAGCTTTCATTTGACACCCCACTCGATGACTCAGTAAAAAAAAACTTTTTTTTCATTTCCGATTTCACCCTCCAAAACTAACCCCTTAAGTCAAAATTTAACTTTCAAAACTACAACGCTCTGATGAGGCCATCAATCCCTATATTAATATCACATTTCAACTTTCTATGTCAAATAGTTTCCGAGAAAATCGGGTGTGCGACAGACAGACAAACGGACAGACGAGCAGACGAAGGGACAGACGGACAGACACCAGAGTAATCTTATGCTTTTGATGTGCTATTTTCGACATCATATAGACGTTTTTCCTGAAAAAATTAGTGTATTTAAAATCCATCTCTTATGTAATATCCAACTTAATAAGTTAAGGCTGGACAAAATACCGCTATGTAGATTTTTTCTAGCAAAGCTATCACATAAGTCCGAATAAACCACATTTAATTGCCAGTAATGGCTGGTTGAGTCCTTATGAGAGGTTATAATGTTTCGCGTAGTTGATTTTGGAATGTCCAATTCATATTCAACTAATCTAAAGCACGCAATCGAGTTTGGATGGCTCGACTTTTTGTTGCCCTCAGCTTCTTACGGCCACTTTAAAGTCACTTAAGCTACTCAAATACTTGAGTATGGGATTAACATTCACCACCGTAGAATTTTTTAAAACATTCAGATTGCCAAGTTTAACACAAAAGCTAATCGATGCTCTTTATTTGAAACTCATTTTCCTTATGCTTGACCGTTCGTCAAAAAACACTGCACTTTTAAGACAGTAATTCGTCATCTAATGGAATACATGTTAAATAAGAGCTGACACAATAATAATAGATCTGACCACTTTTTCACAAGGCGTGTATTGAGACTACTACGGAAATCTAAGCGTTGAAATATTTCAAATTTATTGTAACGTTTTCATAATACAGACTAAAATGATTATTTAGAACGATGCTATGGAAAGGAAACTGATTGGTCTTTAATTGTATTCAGATGGGCCCTCGACAGTCTCGTATTTGAGAATTCCCTTATTGGTTGTTCACCACTTGCGGCCCTCCACCACATTCTAATTGGGCAATAATAGCTACACAATGGCTGTTCTCTCATTCCATGAAATTAAACCCACATCGATGGACTTTAATTAGACGGTTTTATTTTTCTTTGATTTCAACGAAATTTATGAACCAGATTTAAATTAAATGGAAGCGCGTAAAAAACTCTCTATATATATATATATATATATATATATATATATATATATATATATATATATATATATATATATATATATACATATATATATATATATATATATATATATATATATATATATATATATATATATATAGAATGTCTTAAAAAAAATGATCAGTAATTTAGAATCCGATAGATTGGGTCAAAATAAGGTCAAAAATTCATAAAAAATTCCCGAGCTACAATCCCCTAAAAGGGGATTCAATAAAACTTTTTATGATTATTGCTAGTTATGCTTCTTTTTACTAATTATAATTCGTTTATTTATATATATATATATATATATATATATATATATACGAGGCATGTTTTTTAAGTAAGTACCGTTTTGCGATTCCGCCGCCGCAGCGATACGGTCGGCGTTCCGCGCATGCGCGCTGGTAACCTACATCTCATGTCTACGCACTGACGCCATTACAGTCTGATTCTTCATTGTATACGTTGTTTACTGAGTGTTTTAAGATGCCTCCGACAATCGTGAGTCCCGCCGATTGTGAAGTACGGGCTGTTATACGATTTCTTAGTGCTAAAGGCGTAAAACCGATCGATATTCATCGTGAGATCTGTGAAGTTTACGGACAAAACATTATGAGTGATGGAATGGTAAGGAAATTGGTGAGAGCATTTAAAGATGGCCGCACAAATGTGCATGATGAAGAACGGAGTGGGCGTCCTTCGGTCGTTAATGAAGATTTGGTGCAGAAAGTGGACGAAAAGGTGAGAGAAAACAGACGCTTTACAATTTCATCATTGTGCGACTGCTTTCCTCAATATTCTCGTAGTGTTTTGTATCGCATTGTGACCGAGAACTTGAATTACCGGAAATTGTGTTCACGTTGGGTTCCAAAAATGTTGACGGATTTGCACAAAACCCAACGTTTAGGCAGTGCATTGACTTTCCTTGAGCGGTACCACAATGAAGGTGAACATTTTTTAGACCAAATTGTTACTGGTGACGAAACATGGGTGGCCTACGTCACACCAGAATCGAAACAACAATCCATGGAATGGCGACATTCATCATCACCCAAAAAAGTGAAGTTTAAAGCAAACAATTTATGCCCGCAAAATCATGTGCACAGTTTTTTGGGACAGAAAAGGAGTATTGCTAGTGGAGTTTCTGCCTCGTAATGAGACAATCAATGCAGCGTCTTATTGTGAGACATTGAACAATCTGCGTCGTGCAATCCAGAACAAAAGACGTGGCAAGTTGAGTAAGGGTATCGTTTTGCTGCATGACAATGCCCGTCCACATGTGGCTAATCGGACCAAAGATCTCATCAAATCTTTTAAATGGGAAACTCTAGATCATCCTCCATACAGCCCTGATCTGGCGCCCAGCGACTACCATTTGTTCCTGCACTTGAAGAAGCACCTGGGTGGTCAGCGTCTTCAAGACGATAACGAAGTCAAAACATTTGTGATACAGTGGTTAACAAGTCAGGCGGCAGAATTTTATGAGGAGGGTATTCAAAAACTGGTGCCACGTTATGACAAGTGCCTCAATATTCACGGAAATTATGTAGAAAAGTAGATTAAGGTACAGGCTTTCATGTAAAAATAAAATTATAGCGATATCTTTGCACGTCTTTTTTTTAATTCCAAAACGGTACTTACTTAAAAAAAACATGCCTCGTATATATATATATATATATATATATATATATATATATATATATATATATATATATATATTTTATATATATATATATTATAATTATAGAGGTATATGCGTTACAAGCACTATGAACAGACTGTACGATAAAATATTGTAGAATAGAATTAGAGAAACAATTAAAGGAAAGATATCCGAAAACCAAAGCGGATTTACTCCGGGCCGGTCGTGTATAGACAACTTGTTTACTTTACAACAATTGATAGAAAAGAAGATCCAAAAAGATGATGAAATACATATGACCTTTATAGATCTTAAGAAGGCATACGATAGTGTACCGAGAAATAAACTTTGGCATGTCTTGAGAACAGTAGGGTTAAAAGAAGGGATGATAACAAAAATAAAAGAGTTATATAATGAAAATATAGGATATGTGAAACAGGGACGCTATCTCTCGGAAGCTATCCGCATTACAAAAGGTCTAAGGCAAGGGTGTTCCCTTTCACCAATCTTATTTAATATATTTGTAGACAACGCTCTAAAGAAATGGAACCGCACTTCCCAAAGCATGGGGCATCCCCATTAGTGATAAACACCTATTATCGTTAAACTTTGCAGACGACCAAGTAATAATAACACAAGATGGATTCGATATGGAATATGTATTGAAGAGATTATACACAGACTACAAGGAATGGGGACTAGAGGTGAGCCTTGAAAAGACGGAGTATATGGTTATGAACTCGGAAATAGCATTTGATGTCTTAATTAACAACGATACACATGTCAAACAAGTCAAGGAATTTAAATATCTAGGAGTACTGATTGACAACAAAAATGGTATAGGTAAAAAGGAAATACAGAATAAAATACAAAAAGCCAGGAGGATCATAGGAGCTCTTAACTCAATATGGTGGGATCAAAACATAACTACACAAAACAAAAAGAGAATTGGAAGAACATACAAGTAGAATCGGTTTTAAGTTATGGTAGTGAACTGTGGGTAATGAAAGAAGAGGATAAAAGAAAAATACGACGATAGAGATGAATTACCTGAGAAGACGCGCCGGAGTGTCCAAATTCCAACACATAACAAACCAAGAAATACGCAATAGAACAGCAGCAACAGAAACAATTATACAAAGAATAGCAAATAGAGGATTAAAATGGTTTGGACACCTACTCAGAATGAACGATACAAGATGGCCCAAAAGGCTCTGGACATGAAAACCACCGGGAAGAAATAAAAAAGGACGTCCACGTGGTTCCTGGAATGAAGATATGAGACACGTCATGAGATCACGAGGAATGGACGAAGTGATGGCGGACGATAGAGAGGTTTGGATAAGGCGAATGGGATCACAACACTTAGTTGTATAATTGTTATATATTACTTGTGTACGTATACAGTTAAACCCAAATATATATATATATATATATATATATATATATATATATATATATATATATATATATATATATATATATATATATATATATATATATATATATATATATATATATATATATATATATATATATATATATATATATATATATATATATATATATACATATATATATATATATATATATATATATATATATATATATATATATATATATATATATATATATATATATATATATATATATATATATATATATATATAATATATATATATATATATATATATATATATATATATATATATATATATATATATAGGAGAAGCGTAGTCTTGACCGACTAGTTAAACAGCAGTATTGTGTTCTTGGGGTAAGCGGTCTTTGAAAAAGAACTAAAAAGTTTTGGACACCTTTTTTAGCTACGCCAAGCTCTCGAAAATCTTTCATTTTCTTCATCAGGGCTACAATTATAGTAGAATATCAGTATTTTTGAGATTAAAAGTAAAGAACAACCCTATTTTATATGTAACATTAAAGTACTTACTGCTATGTGGTGTGTTCAAAAATTGTTGTTTGTGGGGGCACTTTATTGCACTTATTCATCAGAAAAAAAAAATTGTAAGTAATTTCTTATACAACCTTATAAATTTATAAATCACATTTCATAACGAGCGTCTTAACTTTATTTTTCTGTACCTTGTTTACATTTTAGTATCCAGAAGAAGCTACCATTAGGCAGCGAAAGTTTGATAACCAAAAAAAAAGCAGCTCATCTCTTCTCCTCATAAGGGCGATCCCCAGTAGTTAAACTTCCGATTCTTATATCTGTTCTGATGAATAAGTGCAATAAAGTGCCCCACAAACAACAATTTTTGAACACACCACTTAGCAGTAAGTACTTTAATGTTACATATAAAATAGGGTTGTTCTTTACTTTTAATCTCAAAAAATAGTGATATTTTGCTGTAATTGTAGCCCTGATGAAGAAAATGAAATATTTTCAAAAGCTTGGCTTAGCTAAAAAGGTGTCCAAAACTTTTTAGTTCTTTTCCCAAGACCACTTACCCCAAGAACACAATACTGCTATATATATATATATATATATATATATATATATATATATATATATATATATATATATATATATATATATATCTTACTTTATGTGTCTTTTTGTTATATAATTAAAAAAAAAAAATTAAATATAATAAAGAACTTTTCAATAGTGACATTCATTTTGAATACTTTAAATTACTTTGTTATAAAATTAAAGAATAAATATAATAAATAATAAATAACTTGTCTAATAGTAGCATCCACCAAAATTTACTGTATTTCTAACTTTAATGTTTTGGGTTTTTTGTCGACCTGCTGACGACATAGACTACCAACAATATCCGGTTCAGACTTAAATATCACTAAAAAGTTACTAAATACGATGTGAACAAATTTAAAATGGAGTACCATTTCAACATTATGGTCTTTCTTACAGTTGTTTTTGTCTCAAAAAATTGTTATTAATTAATGTTATTGACAATGTTTTATTCTTGATACCTGTGTAATTCTCTAAGTGTCCTTTTGTCATGTTTTTTTGTGATTATACCTTCTACCTGGCCAACAAAATACAAATTTTATTGTTTTCACCAGAGATGAATTAACTGCTAAATTTTGTAAGTAATTTCTTATACAACCTTATAAATTTATAAATCACATTTCATAACGAGCGTCTTAACTTTATTTTTTTGTACCTTGTTTACATTTTAGTATCCAGAAGAAGCTACCATTAGGCAGCGAAAGTTTGATAACCAAAAAAAAAGCAGATACTAGAGCCTATAGATCTTTGATTGCTCATCTCTTCTCCTCATAACGGCGATCCCCAGTAGTCAAACTTCCGATTCTTATATATATATATATATATATATATATATATATATATATATATATATATATATATATATATATATATGTATATATATATACATATATATATATATATATATATATATATATATATATATATATACAATGTGTCCCAAAAAGTTTCATACAAATGGAGAAAAAGTTTATCTTACATATTACAAAAAAAATTATTCTTGATAAATAGTTCTGCATCACATGGAACCCCATAATCAAGCATCAAAAATATTTTTATGGTATACAGTGAAAATAAAAAATAATGATTTATAATGAAGAGTAGGGTGTTCAAATTTAAATATGGAGCAAAATATTAATTGAATATATTAATGGAAACTAAAAAATTATACTCACGTTTAGATTTGGGGCCTTCCTAGTTAAAAATTCAAAAAACTCCAGTGAACACGTCACTAATTGTCGGATTATTTATTGAATAATGGAAAACGAAATTAATGAAAAACTAGTGCACTGATTTTGATTGTATGATATTTTTGTTAAAAATTCGATAACCTTTTTATCTGCTTTGCAACAATTACATCCATAATAAATTTGTGCTAATATCATTTTGTTTTCAAATTGCAACATTACTTAATTACTATGTACATAACATAACAACTAAACATATGGATTAATTCTAACTTTATTGCACAAATGCTTCTATGTATCCACCTTCCTTTTCTAAACAGGTGATTGTTCTTCGAGAAAAATCTTTGATTACAACTCTAATTACGTCAGGAGTTATAGTACTTTACTCTTCATTATAAATCATTATTTTTTTATTTTCCCTGTATACCACCAAATATTTTACACTTTTGATGCTTGATTATGGTTTCCCAAGTTATGTAGAACTTTTTATCAAAAATAAATTTTTTGTAATACATGTATGTAAGATAAACTTTTTCTCCATTTTTATAAAACTTTTTGGGACACACTATATATATATATATATATATATATATATATATATATATATACGAGGCTGGTTTGAAAAGTCCGTGCAAAGTCCGAGAGATGGCACCCCCGGCGCGTATCGAGGTCATGTTTAGTTAGTAGCATCTTTTGAATGAACGCACACCAAGTTTCAGCCATATTGGTCTATTTCTTTGTGTTTGGCATTCGTGTAAATCAAGGAAGTCGAGTGATTTTTAAGAAATGGACGAAAAAAAATTTCGTGTGGTGATTAAACATTACTTTATGAAAGGCAAAACGCCTCAGGAGACTAAAGAGAAGCTTGATAAACATTATGGTGACTCTGCACCTTCGATTAGAACAGTTTATAAGTGGTTTCAAAATTTTCGGACTGGCCATATGACACAAGTGACGCTGAACGTTCTGGACGGCCTGTGGAGGTTACGACTCCAGAAATCATTGATCAAATCCATGATATGGTGATGGATGACAGAAGAGTTAAGGTGCGTGAGATTTCTTGTGCTGTGGGCATCTCGACTGAACGAGTACATAATATTTTGTATAAACATTTGGACACGAGAAAGCTATCCGCAAGATGGGTGCCGCGATTTGCTCACGCTTGACCAAAAACGGAATCGTGTGAAGTGTTTGCAGCTGTTCCAGAAGAATCCGGAGGACTTTAAGCGTCGTTTCGTCACTGTGGATGAAACATGGATACATTACTATACTCCTGAGACCAAATAACAATCTAAACAATGGGTTACCAAGGGGGAATCTGCACCAAAAAAGGCGAAGACCGTTCCTTCGGCCGGAAAGGTTATGGCGACTGTCTTTTGGGTTTCGCAAGGGATAATCCTCATCGACTATTTGGAAAGGGGTTAAAACTATTACAGGTGAATATTATTCATCGTTATTGGACCGTTCGAAAACCGAGCTGCAAGAAAAACGCCCGCGATTGGCCCACAAG
>CM032450.1:16993830-17003830 GCA_019049505.1 Pachyrhynchus sulphureomaculatus
GGGTTCCTTTATAGGAGTTCTCCTTTTCTGGGTCATCAGTTTTTGAAGGTAAAGTTTTATTTTAAGAAATATTTTGTCTTTTTTCGAAAATATACCCCCCTCGTTCCATCAGTCATCCATTTGTGAAGGTCTAGAGGCGAGTTCTTTTTTTCGAAATCTTCTTTCCACCATTAATTCCTGAAGATGACAAAAATTTTAACATAAAGGGTTCTTTATTTTGAAAGTCTCTTCTCTTTGTCATCAATTTTTGAAGCACGTTCGCTTTTTTCGGAAATCTTCTTTCCTACCCCCCTCGACGATCATTGCTTAACAGGCTTCGATTAAATAAAGGGTGTTTTTTTATAGAGGTATAAAACTTTAAGTTGGCAACACATTTTTAACTGGCGGCCATTTTGTCAGCTGTCAAGTGATTTATGTTTAGTTTGGTTTGGCATTTCAACATGAATAGACTGACGCCTGAACAAAATCATGGTTCTGTTCGAAATACGTATCGCGCACTACGTCCATTTTACGGTCAACATAATCGTCCATCAGAGCAATTAATTCGATTAACTATGGAACGTTTTCGCACCACGTTTACTCTAAATGATACTACGCATTCACAGAGACGTCGTACAGTGCGTACAGAAAAAGTCATTGCTGCTGTAGAGCATAGCGTAGAGGAAGACCCGAATCAGTCTATCCGCCATCGTGCACAGGAATTGGATATGTGTCCATCCACTTTATGGAAGATTTTGCGGAAAGATCTTGGTTTGCGTGCTTACAAAATCCAACTCGTGCAACAATTGAAGCCACATGATCACCTAGCAAGGCGTAGATTCGGTGAATGGGCCCAAAACAAGATTGCCGTTGATCCCGATTTTCATAAGCGAATTTTGTTTAGCGATGAAGCTCACTTTTGTTTGAATGGATACGTCAATAAACAAAACTGCCATATTTGGAGTGATGATAATCCTCAAGTGTATGTTGAGACACCGTTACATCCAGAAAAACTGACTGTTTGGTGTGCTTTATGGGCTGGTGGAATCATTGGTCCGTACTTCTTTAAAAACGATGCTGGTCAGAACGTTACAGTCAATGGTGACCGCTATAGAGCCATGATTACTGACTTTTTCGTTCATCAATTGAACAACCATGATGTGCAGGAGCTGTGGTTTCAACAAGACGGCGCAACATGTCACACAGCTCGTGCCACAATTGATTTATTGAAGGAAACGTTTGGTAACCGCATAGTTTCACGTTTCGGACCCGTGAATTGGCCTCCAAGATCGTGCGATTTAACGCCGCTAGACTATTTTCTGTGGGGATATGTGAAGTCACTAGTCTACGCCGATAAGCCCGAAACGATTGGCCACTTGGAGGACAACATTCGCCGCGTTATTGCCGATATACGGCCACAAATGTTGGAAAAAAGTCATCGACAAATGGACCTCCAGATTAGACTACGTCCGAGCCAGCCGTGGCGGTCATATGCCAGAAGTCATATTTAACTTAAAATGCCAGAAGATTATCTTTCGAATAAAGTAAATTTCATGTCAATTTAAAAAATTCATCTTTGTTTTATTCCATTTCAAAGTTCTATACCTCTATAAAAAACACCCGTTATAAAAGAGGTTTTCTGGTCCTCAAGGCATGGTAAGCGAGAGTTTTTATTTTTGGAAATTTGACCAATAACCCTTTCCAAGTTCCACTACAAGAAAAGGCTTTGTGAGAGGAGATCGTATCGTTGTATCTCCCCGGGCTCGAATTTTCTCTCCACGCCCCCGAGTATCACACCTTATATTAAACAGAACTCTGCGAGATTTTCGCATTCATTTACGTTTCGCGGTCTCTGTTGGTCTGTCTGTCTATTTTTTGACCCGATAACTCTAGAACGAAAAAAAAATATCGGCTTCAAAGGGTCTAACCGGATAAGGTACTAAAACCGGCTCTTAAAACAAATGCAATGTAAGTATATACATCTTGTAGGTATCCTGAAATTTTCAGACTTTCCAACTAACTCTTGTCATCCATAACCTCAAAATTAGTTTTTTTTTATTTGTCTCGTACTCCTACAGCTTTTGGCCGTTTGACTCGAAATTTGAGGAAGTAGTAGATAATAGTTAGTACTCTAACACCATTTTTTTTTCTTATTTTTTGGCGTGAAATTCAAAAAAAATTAAAAATTTTGATGGAAGAATCCATATATAGCGAAATGTATCTACCGTGTAGGTACGAAACTCACACAATATATGCAGATATATGTTACAAATATGCCTGTCAAATTTCAGAACGATCGGAATACGGGCCGCAAAGTTATGCCCAAAATACCAACGAACTAGCCTAAAAAACTCTCATTTTTCGACTAAGTATAATTTTCTTTAATTCTATCAAGTTTCTTATTTTCTCAGCATCAGTTAATATGAAAACTGAACTTTAAAGATTTTTTACGTTAAAAAATACATAAAATCAAGATTTCCCCCATATATACTCAAAATAAAATGCAGTAAATAAATATACCTAATTGTCTTAAAATAATTTTATTTCATTTTTTTTAAGAATATATTTATGTGTGCTTTATTATCAGAAAAATAAAATTTTACGGTATATACATTTCGATATATATGGATTTTTCCATCAAAATTTTTAATTTCTCAATCAAATTTTTTTTTTGAATTTCGCGCCAAAAATAAAGAAAAAAAATCAGGTTAGAGTACTAACTAGTAGCTACCAACTCCTCAAATTTCGAGTCAAACGGCCAAAAGCTGTAAGAGACAAATTTAAAAAAACACTAATTTTGAGGTTATGGCTGACAGGAGTGAGTTGGAGATCTGAAAATTTCAGGATAGACTTTTCTCAACAATCCCGACAGAGAAGGTGTCTCATTTTCTTGTTACTATCAGAATGTACGGGGATTGAACTCAAAGATTGACAATTTGTATGTTGGAACAAGTGATAGTGAGTTTGACTTTATTGCATTTACAGAAACATGGATACAGAAAAACGTGCGGAATTCGGAACTTTTTCGCGAAAATTACAGTGTATTTTGCAAAGATAGACAACTTTATGAAACCGGTAAAACTAGAGGTGGAGGCGTCTTGTTGGCTATCAGGAGTGACATCAGTAGTTACTCTCTTAACTCTTCCTATTTCGAAACGGCGTTCCCCAATATAGATTTGCTAATGTGTAAATGTATATTGCCACATGGTTTATCGTTAATTGTGGCAGTCATTTATATACCTCCATATGTCACTCCGCAGGAATATGAACTTTTCTTTGAATCGCTTGAACAGTGCGAATATTTGCAGAATAGGAGGGTAATCATTTTAGGAGACTTCAATGCCCCTCAATATGGGGCCCGTGACAATAATGATATCAAAGCGAGGGAGATTGGCACCTTCATGAACTTCTTCAATTTTGAGCAATATAACAATATTAGAAACACTGGCAATATTTTAGATTTAGTTTTTAGTAACTTTAAATGTTCAGTTGTGCATAACCTTGTTCCGATTATTCCTGAGGATGCCTACCATCCGACACTAATTGTTGATCTTTTTAATCTAGGCAGTAATATACCCCAGAGTGTCCCTAATTGTTTAATAAGAGCATACAATTTTAAACGGGCCGATTTGTTGTCTTTATATGACTCTCTGCTGTCTACCGATTGGACCAATCTGGGTAAGTCTACTGACGTTAATATCGCAGTTACTGAGTTTTATAACAGACCCTATGAGCAACTAGATACTTATGTTCCACTTCGCAAAAATTTCAAGCGAAAATTTCCTGTTTGGTATACATCAGAAATAATTACGGATATTAAATATAAATCCCTAATGAGATCAAAATATAAAAAAACCGGTGATCAATGGTATAATATCGAATTTACAAATATTAGAAGATTGATTAAGGTTAAGTGCGAATCAGCTTTTGATAGGTACATACTTGGTGTCCAGGAAGAAATTAACAGTGATTCAGGAAAGTTTTGGTCCTTTATTAATCAGAAGAATCGAGAATCAAGGATTCCCGGAGCAATTCATTTGCGTGATGCTTGGTATGAAAAGCCGCAAGACATAGTAAATGTGTTCGCTTCTTATTTTGAAAGTGTATTCTTGCCTAACGAGAATGAAATCGATTTTGTTTCCGGAGAGTGCTTATCAACTTTTCGGTAGTGTTGACATTTCATTAGCTTCTGTAACAGACAGTGAGATTCAACACGCTGCTAAAAAATTAAAGAATAGGCTGACCGCAGGACCTGATGGTATTCCATCTTTTATGGTTAAAGATTGTATGGGTGCACTTATGGTGCCTCTAAAATACATATATAATCTGGCGTTAAGGACGTTAACATTTCCGGGGAACTGGAAGCAAACGAGGGTGTGCCCCATTTTCAAGTCCGGCGAACGTAGCGAGGTAAACAATTATCGACCTATTTCTATTCTGAACAATTTTTCGAAGCTATTTGAAGTAATTCTGTATAATCGCATTTATACTCAGGTTAGAGGTATTCTGTCAACCCATCAACATGGATTTATTGATGGTAGATCCACTGTAACAAACTTGGGAGGGTATACAAACTTTACAGAGAACATATTAGACGCAGGAGGGCAGGTTGACCTAATATACTCGGACTTTTCTAAAGCCTTTGATAGAATATCTCATTTTGTATTGCTGCAGAAGCTTTGGCGTATGGGTTTTGGTATGGATGCGTGTAGTTTGTTTTCTTCATATTTGGGGGGCCGCTCTCAGTCAGTACACTATAATGGATATATTTCCGATTCCTATACCGCAACCTCGGGCGTGCCACAGGGATCCAATCTTGGTCCCCTACTATTTTTGCTATATATTAATGACCTTTGTGATACTCTGAATTGTGACAGGCTGCTTTTCGCTGATGATCTCAAGCTGTATGCGTCCGTCTCATGTATTCAGGACTGTAAATTGCTTCAAACTGAGCTTTGCGTGCTTGAGGATTGGTGTAAGCACAATAAATTAGACTTGAATATTTCTAAATGTAAAATTATGTCGGTGACGAGGAAAAACCATATAATAGCATATGAATATTCACTAGGAACGTCAACTCTCGAGCGCACCAATACTGTAAGGGACTTAGGAGTAGTATTCGATAACAAAATGAATTTTTCTAATCACATTAATAACGTAACGCTGGAAGCCAATCGTCTATATGGTTTTATAGTGCGCAACTGTAGAAGCTTTAATAGTGAACGATCTTTAATACTGCTATATGAATCTTATGTGAGATCCAAACTAGAGTATGCCTCTCTTATTTGGAGCCCATATTATTTATGCTACAAACTAATGCTAGAACGAGTTCAAAAAAGATTTTTAAAATATTTATCATATAAGGTAGATGGTGTCTATCCAATGAGAGGAATAGAGTACTCTTTGTTATTGGAGAGATTTAATTTTCAATCACTTGAGGCTCGCAGAGAGTGTTCGTCTATAATTTTCTTGTATAGATTGTTGCACGGAGTCATCGACTGTCCTCAACTGCTATCGAGGCTATATTGGTACCTAGAATTAATTCACGAAATACTGCTACTTTTGTTTGTTCACGTGCTAGGACTAATCTCAGGTTAATTGAACCAATCAATGTTATGTGCAATAAATTTAACTTAATTAGTAATGAATGTGACATTTTTGCAGACACCGAAAATAAGATTAGGTCAATATGTTTAGATCATTTCACTTGATAGGACATTTATAAAGATTCTTTTAGAAGCTTGTTTTGCTTGCTGGATGTATGTAACTAATATTTGTTTTATTTCACTTTTATTCTAATTTGTACTGCGCTGATTCATTTAATTTTTTTATTCATTTTTATTTCTTTCTTTCTTCTTTTTTTGTTGTTACTTTAGTACCTTAGTTTTAAGAGAAAATTTCACTCATATTATTTCTTGTTTTCCCTGTAAATGGTTCTTACTGTTGGGAATAAAGCTATTATTATTATTATTATTATTAATACCTAGGAAATGTATATACTTACATTGCATTTGTTTTAAGGGTCGATTTTAGTACTTTATCCGGCTAGAAGTCTAGCCGCTAGACTTTTTGGTCCGCGAATAATACTTGAAATAAGGAATGACAATTTTTTAAGCGATATCTCTTTAGTGAATAAATGGTATAAACCCTATACATTTTATGTATTTTTAATTGTGTTATTGGAATTTCTCCTTGTTTTTAGTTGTAATAGTTGATAAATTTTAAGCATAAATATTTACCCTCAAACCTTTAACAAGTCATGTGGTTTAAATGAGAAGGTTAGAGTTGTTGCTTCATTTATATCGCGTTATATGTCTTTTTCCGGATTCTTGGAATAGAAGAACCTAAGGACTATGTTATTTACACATTATTTGCAATTATTGTCAATTTTTTTATTTATTTCTGTATTTACTTTAAAAAATATGCTCGAGAAGGTAGATGTATCTAACCATCTAATTCTGCCAAATTATCAAAAATATTCTTTTTTTTTATTATCAATCAATGTCATTTCTATATAAAAAGATTAACATGTGATATTATGACGTCCGAGATAATGATTTATCCTAAATGTTAAAAATGAGAGCACAACGTTAACAAACTCCCTGGCCTATTCGCTTAAACCTATAATTTATCAAATTAAAAAGCATTAATTTGCACCTTCCGAATAAATTAAATCAATTATCTAGAGCTTCATCGTATTTATTAGTGATAATTAATTAGAATAATTGTTAAGTTATACTATTATTAATTTCTCTCTAATAACCGTTTACTCTACATGTACATCATAATAGAGTTGAGAGAAACTTTTAATAGCCTAAACAATATGTACATAGTGTTTAATGATATTCAGACACATTTGATTAAATTGATGAGGAAGTTTTAATTAATTACCAATTTCACGCATTGTTCTGCCTCATAGTTTAATCATGATGTTCTCATGTCAAATTCGACACTTTTCTGTCGGATAGCGATCACAGTTTCATCAGTCAAGCTGTAACAAATCAGTAAGTGTTGTCTACTTAATTTTGACTGGTTTAATCCTGCTGTATTGATGACACTCTGTGGTATTCAAAAAGCCAATCAGGGTAAAAAATAAAAGGATTCATTATTAATGGATAATTTTACAGCACACCTTAAGAGTCGAGAATACTACTAAAGTCCAAGCAGTGTTGGAACTTGTATTGAGCCGATTAGGAACTATAAAGGTAAATTCCGTAAACGACAAATCAGGGATTTAAAATAAGCAGCAGCAGCAGCAAGATCAAGGTTAAGGTTCTTGAGCAACGTGGTATATAGGAAAATGCGCCAACAACAACCAGCTGATGTACATCTATGCATATCTGTTCAACCGTTAGGCCCACCAGTGTTTAAGGAAGCAATGGTATAGGAACCCAATGAGTACTCGAGCCAAAAATGTTACATTTTGATCTGGTAAATCACAGCCGTTTGATGTTTGTATGTTTAGTAGTAACTTAGTACAAAGTATTTGCAAGTCTAGCAGTATCAAAAATATTGATTGATTTTATCTGATAATTAAAAATTACATTATATTAGTTATAATACAATTCTCGAATTTAATATGTTTGCTTGAAACAAAATACAGGCCATACTGTATTACGTACACCAAATTAAATGTCGAAAAAACTGTTCTCTAAATTTAAATTCTTAATATATATGTTACGTTATTCATACATTTTATAATGGCAAATTAGTCATTGCTCAATTCTATTATACATCAAATTCTTGCTGTTTGCAAATTTGAACCATATAGGCTAATGCATTTTAGCAAAGCTGTATTATATTACACAATATTTGACATGTAATTAAATATTGTGAACTAAATGAATGTGAATTTGAACTGCTGTAAATGAGAATTATAACCGACACATAAAAAGAAATCAGTATATATATATATATATATATATATATATATATATATATATATATATATATATATATATATATATAAATATATATATATATATATATATATATATATATATATATATTATATATATATATATATATATATATATATATATATATATATATATATATATATATACAATATACTATTGAGCTCCTCGCACATATGCTCGATTGGATTGAGGTCAGAACTCCGCACAGGCCAGTCTAATGTGGATATTTTCACTTCCGCCAAATATTGCCGCACCGATGTAGCAGCATGTAGCCTCGCAATGTCGTGCATTAGCACGAAGCTATCGCCAACAAACTGAGCATAAGGAACGAGGTGTGCAGTTAATAGCGCTCCCCAAGCCTCCTATAGACTCGTCTTCTTCCATCATTGCAATGTAGGAACATGGAGCGCCATTGCCCTAAGGTCCAGTCGACATGTTTCCCGGGCAAATC
Source organism: Pachyrhynchus sulphureomaculatus (assembly GCA_019049505.1). Taxonomy (NCBI): domain Eukaryota; kingdom Metazoa; phylum Arthropoda; class Insecta; order Coleoptera; family Curculionidae; genus Pachyrhynchus; species Pachyrhynchus sulphureomaculatus. Next base: position 17,002,180 of record CM032450.1, read on the forward strand.
TGAGTTCCGCTTGTCGATGAGCTGCTGTCAATTTGGGTCCGTTAACTGGTCTCTTCGGCGTTAGATTAGCTTCTTTAAGTCTTGTTCTGACGGTCCAATGACTGACAGCCCGACCACGAACTTGTCAAAGCTCCTGTTGGACCTCAAGGCCGGCCAAGTGACCATTTCTTAGAGTTGTGTTGACAAAGAAGCAGTCGTTTCGCTCCGAGATACACCTTCTTCTTCCTGATCGTGGTCTCTGTGTAAAGGCGCCAATTTCTTGGTAACGTCTGTAGATTCTGAAAACAGCTGACTGGCTTAGGTGCAGTTGCGCAGCCAGTGTTAGCTATACCCTTCTTGTAATGGAGCAATGACTTGTACCGTTTCTTCTGGGGTGGCATACATTTTTCAATAACGTAATTTGTGAGCAGGTATAGCAGAGATGTTGACGGTTCAAGTTCGGATAAAGAAATAATAGGAAAATGCAGTTGCATGTATTTTTATAGGGATAAATAGCTCGCAACGAGTACGTTGCTGAGCGACCAAAAACGGTTCTATTGAGTAAAAACCGTTTTAGTCACTAAAACTTTTTGGAAAACCAAATATTTTTGGTACTATTAGAAAGAGTAGAAAATTAGCATTCTAATAATACCAAAAATAATACATACTGTTTGAAAATTAAATTCAAGGATCGGTGTTAAATGAAGCAAAATTGCTTGAGCCGATTTTTTTGTTCACCACTGTATATATATATATATATATATATATATATATATATATATATATATATATATATATATATATATATGAGCTGAAAAGTCCCGGGCCTAACAAAGAAAACACGGTTTTTTTGGTTCAAAATTAGCTTTATTCATCAACGTAATCTCCATCAAGAGCAACGCAATCATTCCAGCGCCGCTCTAACATTTCAATAACACTTTTGTAGAACGATTTATCTTTTGCCTCAAAATAGGCCTCAGTTTCAGCGATAACCTCTTCATTCGTGCGAAATTTCTTACCGGCGAGCATTTTTTTCAGGTCTGCGAACAGCCAGTAGTCGCTGGGAGCCAAATCTGGCGAATACGGTGGATGTGGGAGCAATTCGAAGTTCAATTCATGTAGTTTTGCCATTGTTTTGATTGACTTGTGACACGGTGCGTTGTCTTGATGAAACAAAATTTTTTGCCATATGCGGTCGTTTCTTTGCAATTTCGGCCTTCAAACGCTCCAATAACGCTATATAATATTCACTGTTGATGGTATTTCCTTTCTCAAGATAGTCGATGAATATTACACCACGCACATCCCAAAATACCGAGGCCATAACCTTTCCAGCCGATTGTTGTGCTTTCGGGCGCTTTGGACGAGGTTCACCAGTTGCTGTCCACTCAGATGACGATCGTTTTGATTCCGGAGTGAAGTGATGGATCCATGTTTCATCCATTGTCACATGTCGACGCAAAAATTCCGGTTTGTTACGTTTAAACATGGCCAAACACTGCTCAGAATCATCAACACGTTCTTGTTTTTGATCAACAGTGAGCAAACGCGGCACCCACTTTGAACAGAGCTTTCTCATAGTCAAATGCTCATGCAATATAAAGCCAACACGTTCTTTTGATATCTTTACGATGTCAGCTAACTCACGCAACTTCACTTTTCGATCATTCAA
>CM032450.1:17008830-17280992 GCA_019049505.1 Pachyrhynchus sulphureomaculatus
AAAATTAGAAAACACAAGGTTAAAATCTTTTAAGTCAAATTACACTTTTAAAAATATATAGCATTTTTACGCACACTCGGACATTTAAAATATTACACCATAACAAAAATATAAAACAATTTACTAACGTGTATATACCCTGAAAGTCAACTATTTGTGTGTTTGTGAATTTCAAATTCTGTATTTCTTTCAGCATATCGTGTCTCGTATTTTTACTGATTTTTTTAAAAATTTTATTATCTATAATGGGTGTCTTAACGAAAAAACTATTATTGATATTAAGTATATATATCATTTTGCATTAGTAAGAGGATATGCATGCCAGCATGTTTATTTTTTAATTAAATTTGTGTAGATATGACTGATTCCTTTTATGTCAGTCCTATCATTCACAGTGTTTTCATCTTTTTTATTTCAATCATCTCTTTGATTTGTAGTTTGGCATAATTCCGCTCTTTGCAGAGGACCTTGGTTTCATTGAATTTAAAGTCATGTTTTTCTTCTGCTTCGTGTTTACTAAGGGCAGTAGAAGCATTCCTAGTATATTTGTGTCCATTTAGTCTGTTTTTTAGTAGCTGAGAAGTCATGCCAATATATTTCTTCGGACAATTCGCACACGGTATTGCATACACAACATTAGATTCATTCATTGTGGGGATATGGCTTTTTAAGTTTGTAAATAATGAACTTAGTTTATTTTGAGTTTTATGGCAAACTATAATGTTATATTTTTTCAAGACCCATTTCAGCTTCTCAGAAAGTTCTTTTGTATAAGGAAGTGGTAAAAATTTATCACAGTTTTGTTTACTATTTTTGGTGTTGTTTTTTGAGTTATTATAAAACTTGTATATTCTCTTTTTTATTGTTCGATTGATGTCATTCTCTTTAAAATTATTTTGTATTAAGACAGTTTTTACTTTTTTTTAGCGCGTCTGGTCTTAGTTCAGGGGAAGTCAATTTTATTGCTCGGTCTGTTAGGCCCACTATAACGCTGATTTTCTGGGACATTGCATGATTAGAGTGAAAATTCAAATATCTCCCTGACCAAGAAGTTTTTGTGTACCACTCTGTAAGGATTTTATCTTGCTTTCTGATAAGATATATATATATATATATATATATATATATATATATATATATATATATATATATATATATATATATATATATATATCTATATATATATATATATATATATATATATATATATATATATATATATATATATATCTATATATATATATATATATATATATATATATATATATATATATATATATATATATATATACATACACATATACGTATACACCACTCCTGGACATAGGCCTCTCTTGAACGTTTCCAGCCTGAGCGACCTTGGGTCAATCCCAACCACAAAAATCCTCTTTCAATCATCCCCTGATGGTGTTGGGGGCCTTCCTTCACTCCTTTTGCCCATGTCAGATCGCCATTTAAATCCGTACGAAAAACTTAAAACAAGCAGAATGGTGTATACATCTGCATGAGACTGTAGAGAATTTCATCGAGATTTGATCTAGTGCTGAAATAGGTGTTTATTTAAATATACTAATAACAAGCTTTATTTTCTAATGTTTGCACAATAATAATTTGCGATTACTATTATTTACATATTAAATTCAGCCAAACAAGCATGTTAAATGTAGCTCCATTCCAGAAAAGGTTTTTCTCGAATATAGACCTGATACTACGTAGGATCACCCTTCATCTAGTGTGTAATTAATTTTCCTATTCCCTTTTTGTTAGCTTCAAAGAACCGTATTTACCTTTTGGCCCTTATGTGTAAAAACATTAATATTCCTTTGTGTAACATTTATAACCTACGAAAACTTAAAATATTTTGATTAATATTTGCTTATAATGTTATATAGCTCCTATTGTAAAGAATGTTTCACAGCTGTGCAGTTAAAGTTTCATTTAAAAAATAACCGGTCAAGTGCAAGTTGAACTTGCACAATTAGTGTTCCGTACGTTGATTGCTTTTAAAATAAAAAATGTTGTTACGGTGGTATAAAATGATCAGTGACTTCACAAAACACACCCCAAATGAGTTTTCAACAAGGTTTGTTTCCAATCTTTACTGAAAATTGATGACCTTGAAATTTTTTTTATATATCAGTTAAATTATTAAAGGTAATGCACTCGTGATAATTTTCGTTCAATCTACAGCCCCTGGAGAATATTTCAGAATTTTTTCAAAATATTTTGATCAGTACTTTTCGAGATAAGGTGGAGGGACAGCGATTTTTTAAAAATAAAACAAAGAAAACTGTGAACAAGTAATACATTACATATATATTTTTTACTCGTGTTTTCACAAGCTTTCATTTGACACCACACTCGATGACCTACTAAAAATTTTTTTTTTTCATTTCCGATTTAACCCCCCAAAACTAACCCCTAAGTCAAAATTTGACTTTCAAAACTACACGGCTTTGATGAGGCCATCAATTCCTATATTATTACCAAATTTCAACTTTCTATGACAAATAGTTTCGGAGAAAATCGAGTGTGACAGACACACAGACAGACAGACACCGAAGTGATCTTATAAGTGTTCCGTACGGAACACTAAACAGATCAAGTAAAAATGACATTACACACAGTATTATGTAATACCGTTTGCCTCTCTGCCTAAACGTTTTTTCCTATCTCTATATCAGGAAATATCAACGGGGAAGTCGTACAGTTTAACGTTGTCGAGCAGCAACAATTGCATTTTTAGAACGTCAAAGTGCAGAGGATATATTGTAGTTTAACAATTACTATCTGTGACTCTCTTAACAACCACACTGGGTTTCCCAAGCGATCACCCACCTAAGTACAGACAGAAGTCGATTTAGATTAGCTTCCATTGTTGAATGTCTTCGGGCCGATGCAACCAGACACTGATCCAGCTTAGTTATTGCGAGTTGTTGAATTTCACTGAGAACTTCTGTATTCTCTGCACACCCCAAATGAGTGCGGTGCCAAACAGTTTGTATTTGTAACGCAATTGTACCTTTTTGCCGACAGATGGCAGTTTTTTTTATGGGTCTAGCACACGTGCTGCAGGAAAGAAGTCCCTAAAGCGCTACAAGAGCGACACGTGTGCGGAAAAAGCGATTCACGTTGTTCTTGAATCGCTGTAAATTGTACTCGGTGGGAAACACAGTCCTGGCAAATTATTCCAAAGGGATGATGGTTCTCCATATAAAAGACTGCTTGAAAAGCGTTGTACGAGGAGTAACATGCACCGCTCTGGGGGAAATTAAGCGGGCCACATCCTTCCAATACTTTCCATGAAAATACTTGTAGAATAGGCTCAAGTCACCAACCGTTCTTCGATGTTCCAGCGAATCAAGGCCGCCGGTCAGTTCCGGGTCTCCAATTAGACGAACAGCTCTTCTCTGAATAGAATTCAACAAATGCAGTGTATGTTTGGGAGCGGAGCCCCAAACATGGAGCAATATTCCATAGTTGGTCGAATTTAAGCTTTGTAAAGAATTAACAGTTGTTGTGGAATATAAAGCTTTCTGGTTCGAAATAATATTCCCAACTTTTGAGAAGCTCTCCTTGCTATGCCTGCAACATGTTCATGCCAGGACATATTTGCTCCCAAATTAACGCCCAACAAATTGAGTGACGATGTTAGAGGAATGGAGTGCCCCGACATAACTATGTCGGGTTCAGCAACGTTAACTTTTTAGAAAAAACTGCCGCCTGGGTTTTTGTAGCGTTAAATTCCACTTCAAAGTGAATGAAGAGATAAGCGCGCTGTCATCTGCAAAGCTCTAGATTGGATTCTCGGTCTTTTCCAGCAGATCGTTAATGTAAATGAGAAAAAGAGTAACAAACGAAATAAAAAAATTGGTAAACTGATTTACCAAGTATTTCACTTGTAATAAATAGTCAATTTGAATCTCTCACACTAAAGAATGACATACTCCAAGCACTACAACTGAATATTTTACACGTGTGTTCTTCTGTTCTGGTCTGTGGATGGCGCTGTCTTTCTAATGCTCTCTGTAAAGAACTAGACGAAAGAAAAGCTAAAAATCTAATGATAAACAATGCTGTGACACCTAAAATTTATGGCTTACCCAAACTACACAAACAAGGTACCCCATTAAGACCCATTGTTTCATGTATACAATCGCCATTATACAATTTATCTAAATACTTAGCCAACTGTCTATCCAACATATCCGGTAAAAATGAACATTTTATTAAAGATTCTTTCGACTTTAAAACTTTCATCGACACAGTGATAATCCCATCGAATTATAAACTTTTATCGTTTGATCGTTATGGTTTGATCTTTATACACGAACATTCCAATTGAACTAGTTAAAACCGTTATTAATGAAAAATGGGATCTGCTACAAGAACACACAACAATTTCAAAAAGAAATTTTCTGTACGCCATAGATCTCACATTGAACACCAACTATTTTCAATTTAAAAATAGATTTTATAAACAAATCGACGGTTGTGCCATGGGTTCCCCCCATTTCATCAGTCATTGCTCAACTAGTAATGGAATACCTGGAAGAACAAGTCATTAAAAAAATAAAGGTAACATTTTGTTTTTCAAGAGATTCGTAGATGATTGTTTATTAGCAGCCCAAAATGATAAAATTACCGAAATTCTATACAAATTTAATAGCTTCCACAAAAAATTACAATTTACATCAGAAATTGAAAAAGATGGTAAAATAAATTTTCTAGACCTGACTCTTATCAGAAAGCAAGATAAAATCCTTACAGAGTGGTACACACACACTGACCTTCTTGGTCAGGGAGATATTTGAATTTTCACTCTAGTCATGTAATGTCCCAGAAAATCAGGGTTATAGTGGGCCTAACAGACCGAGCAATAAAATTGACTTCCCCTGAACTAAGACCAGACGCGCTAAAAAAAGTAAAAACTGTCTTAATACAAAACAATTTTAAAGAGAATGACATCAATCGAACAATAAAAAAGAGAATATACAAGTTTTATAATAACTCAAAAAAACAACACCAAAAATAGTAAACAAAACTGTGATAAATTTTTACCACTTCCTTATACAAAAGAACTTTCTGAGAAGCTGAAATGGGTCTTGAAAAAATATAACATTATAGTTTGCCATAAAACTCAAAATAAACTAAGTTCATTATTTACAAACTTAAAAAGCCATATCCCCACAATGAATGAATCTAATGTTGTGTATGCAATACCGTGTGCGAATTGTCCGAAGAAATATATTGGCATGACTTCTCAGTTACTAAAAAACAGACTAAATGGACACAAAAATATACTAGGAATGCTTCCACTGCCCTTAGTAAACACGAAGCAGAAGAAAAACATGACTTTAAATTCAATGAAACCAAGGTCCTCTGCAAAGAGCGGAATTATGCCAAACTACAGATCAAAGAGATGATTGAAATAAAAAAAAGATGAAAACACTGTGAATGATAGGACTGACATAAAAGGAATCAGTCATATCTACACAAATTTAATTAAAAAATAAACATGCTGGCATGCATATCCTCTTAATAATACAAAATGGTATATATACTTAACATCAATAATAGTTTTTTCATTAAGACACCCATTATAGATAATAAAATTTTAAAAAAATCAGTAAAAAAATACGAGACACGATATGCTGAAAGAAATACAGAATTTGAAATACACAAACACACAAATAGTTGACTTTCAGGGTATAAACACGTTAGTAAATTGTTTCATATTTTTGTTATGGTGTAAATATTTTAAATGTCCGAGTGTGCGTAAAAAATGCTATATGTTTTTAAAAGCGTAATTTGACTTAAAAGATTTTAACCTTGTGTTTTCTAATTTTAGAATGAATATTAAAAAATAAAGAATTTTTGAAAATGCCTAAAAAAAATAAGGCGAAACGTCAAATAGACTAGTTTGTGTTTTCAAAAGAACCTAAATACCCAAGAAAAACCAATCAAGTTTATATATATATATACAGTAATACCCCGCTTTACGCGAGGGATACGTTCCGAAAAAAAATCGCGTTAACTGAAATTCGCGTATATCGAGGTTTATGATTAAACATAGTCAAAATTTAATACAAAAAAATACAAATCATTTTAATCAATCACTTTAATTCTAAGAACACTTTATGCAATACATACTCTTATTTTTTACGGAAAAATACATCTATTGTCTTTTGGGTAACGTTTTGTTTACGTTCTTGTAAAATACGTTCATAACACCCAACACTGTTTTTAATTGTTTGACACACGGTCAAGACACGGTCATCATTATTGTCTATACTCTGCAATATGTCCAAACCTGAATAAATTTTTGAAAGTGCATTTTGTATTTCCCCTGAAGATAAAACTTTCTCTTCTACTTGTTCTTCCTCATCGTAGATAGGATTATTCTGTAACTCGATCAGATCTTCATTGCTAATAGGATCGTCGTGCGTTGCTACAAGTTCTACGAGATCTTCTACCGTGACATCTTCAAGTTCAGACCCCTCAATCATTGCAGCAATGTCTTCAAGCACTTGTCTCTGCATCTGGACAATTCTTCTAGGTGCTTCCACTACATCTGGCCAAAGATTACGCCACACCCCATTCATACAACTCATTTTAACTTCCTTCCAAGCCTCTTCTATGTTGTGAATAGACTTCATAATGTTGTATGACTTCCACCACTCTCGCATAGACTGTCTTCCTTCCCCGTCAGTTTCATGAATTAGTTGGCTAAAAGTGCGGCGATGGTAATAAGCTTTGAAGTTTGCTATTGCTCCCTGGTCCATAGGTTGTAATATTGACGTAGTGTTTGGTGGAAGGAACTTTACGTACACTTTTAAGTCTCTGGGCGTATCAAGTGAGGTTGGATGTCCTGGGGCATTGTCTAAGAGTAATATAACTTTAGGTTCAAGCCCATTTCTGTCACAGTATGATTTGACTGATGGGCAAAAACTATTAGAATACCATTCTTGAAAAATTTCCCGTGTAACCCACGCCTTTCTGTTTGATCGCCACACAACTGGTAGACTTGTCTTGTCTGTGCCTCGCATTGCACGGGGTGTTTCTGAATGGTACACTAGTAAAGGTTTCAGTTTGAAATCACCAGTGGCATTACCACCCAGCAGAAGTGTTAGTCGATCTTTCGCAGCTTTGAAACCACTGGCTTGACGTTCTTCCTTAGAAATGAATGTTCGAGATGGCATTTTTTTCCAGTAAAGTGCGGTCTCATCAACATTGAAGATGAGACAAGCAGGAATTTTCTCTCGTCTAACGAAGTCTTGAAACTTGTCTGGAAACTCAGCTGCAGCTTGAATGTCCGCGCTGGCCGCCTCGCCTGTTATGTGGATATTGTGAAGATTAGAACGCTGCTTGAACCGATGGAACCAGCCTCTGCTGGCAGCAAAAGTCGGAGTGGCACTCCCTTCTCCTTCTTTTGTTTTCAGCATCTCATACAAAGATTTTGCTTTTGTGCATATGAGATCTTGACTTAGTGGTGTGTTCTTCTTATTCAAATCTTCGATCCAGACTGACAGTAATTTCTCCATTCTTTCTAAGATAGATGATCTCGAACGAGAAAGTTTTGTTGCACTTATAGGTGTTGAACCTTCGCTGGAAATTTTAATTTTTTCCCGATTTTTATAAATCGTTCTCACAGTCGATTCTGAGAGTCCAAAATCTCTCCCAACAATTGTTGCTTTGCCTCCATTTTCCATTCTTCTTAACACTTTCATCTTCAATTCCAAAGTGACGCTTTTACGCTCTTTTTTTTTCTTTACAGGCGGCATTTTTAACGTAGGGTTAAATTATGTATGTATGTATCTCCAATAAATATTAAAACAAAACTGCCAGCCGACCGAACTAACATTACGGAACAAATGAACACACGAAACGAACGAGGAAATCCCCATAGAACAAAGTCGAAGGACAGGGAATTCCCAATTCTTCAAAGAGAATATTCAGAGAAAGCGGGGATCCCCCCGCGACCATAGAGAAGTTAATGACTACATGAGCGCGAAATTTGAAATTCGCGTTATAGTGAAACCGCGCGTAACGGGGGTCGCGCTAAGCGGGGTATTACTGTATATATATATATATATATATATATATATATATATATATATATATATATATATATATATATATATATAAATATAAATATAAATGTTTACAAATATGACTTTTATAAGGTTAAAATATTTGTCTAATAGTAAAATATCCATGATTCAATGAAGGGCTTGCTTCACATTAAAATATTTGTTCTTGATATAGCCTTAAATATTATTAAAATTCCATTAAAAAATATAACTTTAAAGAAAGAATATTTACCTGAGTTAATAGCCTTTCTGTTTGAATAAGGAAGCCCGAAGGTTGAGAAAAAGCCGTCCCAGCTAAGCTTCGCTCGTCTGAAAGTTAAATTTTAACTATTTTCGCGAAGAGCGATTCAGGTAGATATATTGACGCTGTGATGTAGACTGTTATATATTGATGAATGCTTCTTGCTTGCTTGACTTTTACCTTTTTTTTTTCATTTCATTTACAAAACTTTTAATTTTTCTGTAATGCCCTTGTACATCCCCTTATTTTTGTATTCTTTATGAATTTTAAGTAATATTCAAAATTTAAAATTAGCATTTTAACAGAGGCCATTTACATAGATATAATGAATTAAAAGTCAATATTTCTAATGAATATATTATCATAGAGCTCAAAATATATTTCCGACTTCGATAATAGGCTTTGTAAAATAAACATCGTTAATAAATGATAATTCGTTTGAAGCTTTTTCGAACGTTATTACAAAACTTTTCAAATAATAGCCTTCAAATATTAAACAATGCTTCAGCTGCTAAAAATTATAATAGTTTGCTGTGTAACGAGCATAATTGTTTTCCCATTGTTGTATAATTTACGAGATTTATTAATAGATAAAGTTAATAACTGATCCAGCAAATTAGTTAATTATCTTTTATTTATTTATTTTTGGATAAAAGGAATGATGTTCATTCAAAATATACTGATCAAAAATTCCCTACTAACATTTATAAATATGGATAGTATACACGAAATAATAATTGTAAGTACGTTATCAGGTGGAATGTGTTCGATAGTAAATGTTACCTTTCGCGTCTATTTAATCCATATTGGTCTATACTATGATAGCAATATCTTCTGGTATATCTTTACAAGTCGTAGTCGGCGGAATTCTTTTTGACGCCTTCATTATCGATGCCAGTGCGCCCCAGGGCTCCATACTGTCTACTACTTTCTCATTTATATTAACGATCTGCTGGAAAAGAGCAGGAATCCAATCCACAACTTGGCAGATCACAGTACGCTTATCTCTTCATTCACTTTGAACGCTCGAACATCGGCAACTCATGCAAATATCCGCAGATAGCAGGAGTTCGTTCCACCTAACAAAAACCTGAAAGAAATTCTATCTTGGAGTGACAGTTACTAAGTAGAATTTAACGCTACAAAAACCCAGGCGGCAGTTTTTTCTAAAAAAGTTAACGTTGCTGATGTTTAAGCACTCCAGTCCTCTAGCAATACGAAACGCCTAAAGATAAATATTTGTAGAGTGCCGGAAGTGACGATATATTTTTGGTACTTATTTTTTAAGGTCACTCGGCACCATGGCAGAGAAGTTAATGTCTATAAACAAAATTATTAAAGTAAATGAACGCTTTTTCTTTGAAGGTAACTGTCCAGTACATCTCGCCAACTGAAATAATCACTGTTATATAATAATTCATTAACAGAGTAAACAAAATTTGCTGTTTGACAGCTCACTATCAACAACTATCTTGTCGCACCACCAATTTCAAAAAACAATTTTTTTTTTCGTGGCGTTTTTCAAGCTCTAGTCCATTTCGATTCACATGCAAAAAACCGCACTCACTTCTACTAATAGAAATAGTTTTGTCGCCCTCCACCGCTTTTATTGGGAATCAGTGTTCCAACACACGTCCCTGGTTTTCCCCTGGTTTTCTAGGAAGGTTAGAAAACAAACTAATGGCCGCCGGTTTGTTAATTTGTTTTTCAATAATAACGCGAATACGGGTAACAAACACTACAAAAGGACCTTTATTCATCTAAGGAACGTGCAAAAAGACCCCAGAAGAAAAAATTTGCTGCATATATTTACACAAGAAGGGAATCTCTGGGAAATGAAGAGTTACTTCAAGAAAGAAACACATGCAGAGTTGTCAACTGGTCATTACAATTAATAAGGGAAGAAGAATCAGCGTAATTGAATCTTTACCAGTATTTTTATTTTAAGTTCAATATTCGTTCAGTTTAATGAAACAAATAAAAGGGGACTGGAATTTAAGCTACAAGTAAAGTATAAGAACTGTGATGAAACATCCTGTGTCTTGACTGGTCATCATGCTTTTGGGATTAACTACCTATTTCTCCTTACTACAAGAGTAGGCTAATATTGGCCATGCAGGGCCGAGACAGATAAAGATCACTCAAGAGTTCAAACCCTTCATTGGCTAAAAAAGAAGATAAGAGGAGGTTTTACCTGTCCGGCTTTAAGGCTACCTCCAAGATCAGAGGAGCCCGCATCAGGGCTAGGTAGAATCGAGCTAAGGCAGAGCAAGAGCTAAAAGGTCTTTTTTAACATTTCTCTATCAATTACGAAATAATCCGTTAAAGTACGTATTAAAAACACAGCGTTCAGAGTAGTGTTTCCCCTTAGGTCCCTATATGCATTACTAACTTGTAAATATGTTTATATATAGCCTGAAAAGATTTTAAGTTTGTACCCTTATGCGCCATTAATTAAATTAATATAACTTATTCTTTCTAAGCTTCAAGAATCTAAATTGCGTTAACATTCACTATTTTATGACTTGCCTTAAAAAAAAGTTATGGATTTTGAGCATGAAGTTACAAAACCGGTCAAGTGCAAATTGGACTTACGCAATTAGTGTTCCGTAAATTGATTGCTTTTAAAATAAAAATGTTTGTTACAGAAGTATAAAATGATCAGTAATTTCACAAAACACATCCCAATGAGTTTTCAACAAAGTTTTTTTCCGATCTTTATTGAAAACTGATGACCTTGAAATTTGTTTTTTGTATATAACAAGTAAATTATTAAAGATAATGCACTCGTGATAATTTTCGTTCAATCTACACCCTGAACAGATTATTACAGAATTTTTTCAAAAATTTTTGATCAGTACTTCTCGAGATAAGGGGGGACAGCGATTTTTCTCACTTTCTTAAAAATAATACAAAGAGGAGTATGCGCAAGTATTACATTATATACATTTTTGAACTCGTGTTTTTACAAGCTTTCATTTGACAACCTAGTAATAAAATTTTTTTTCACTTTCGATTTTACCTCCTAAAACTAACCCCTTAAGTCAAAATTTAACTCTCAAAACTACACGGCTCTGATGAGGCCATCAATTTCTATATTAGTACCAAATTTCAACTTTCTACGTCAAATAGTTTCAGAAAAAATCGGATGTGACAGACAGACACCGAAGTGATCTTCTAAGTGTTCCGTACGGAACACTAAAAACCAGTTTACTCGCGTGGAGCATCATGTTAACTAGAAAGGTTTTTGGGAGTCTTATTGACTACTGTGTCTCAACTCATAAGTTCAAATTTATTTGTTTTTCTCTTCTTTTTATTCTAAACTAGCCGGGCCCGCGGCTCCGCTCGCGTGGACTTGATTCACTACTATTGTCACTGCTTATTCCTTATGTTACCCAACGTAATAAAATATCTCTCATTATTTCCCCTTACCTCCCAATTTTTCTCCCTATCTCCCATTATCTCTACATAATTTCCATTATATAGGCTTATCTCTGCTCATCTCCCATCATTTCTTCTTATCTCCTATTATTTCTCCTTATCTCCCATTATCTCACCTTATTTCCCATTATCTAGGCTTATCTCGACTTATCTCGCAATATTTCTCCTTATTTTCCATCATTTCTCCTTATTTTCCATTATCTCACCATAACTCCCATTATCTAGACTTATCTCTGCTTATCTCCCATTATTTCTCCTTATCTCCCATTATTTATACTTATTTCCCATTACCTCACCTTATCTCCCATTATCGAGGCTTATCTCGACTTATCTCGCAATATTTCTCCTTATCTCCCATTATTTCTCCTTATCTCCCATTATCTCATCATAACTCCCATTATCTAGACTTATCTCTGCTTATCTCCCATTATCTAGGCTTATATCGAAATATATAGAACATATGTATAAATTTATAAAAACACGTAAATCGGATAAGTAGTTCTCGAGTGATAAGCGCACTAACGGACAGACAGACAGACAGTGAGACGTTGTATTTTATATATATTACAGATTACAGATTATAGATATTCTCTGCTACATAAGATTGTTCCATATTTAATGGTTTAGGCTGTGTATTGCAAGAGAACGCGCTAGCGGCAAACTTTTTTCCGACTTCATTCACTATTTTACGTCATTACTCATTCCTTATGCTACCTACCGTAATAAAATATAGCCTATAACCTGGCCAGAGAACATATGTATGTGATGTTTAAAAAAAAAAAGTACGTAAATCAGATACGTGGTTTTCCAGTGACAAGCGCACTAACGGACGGACAGACAGACAAACAGATAAAGAAACGTTGTATTTTATATATATATTATAGATTATAGATAAAAAATGTTTGATACAATAATTCAACGGCTCTGATAAGGCCATCAATTTCTATATTAGTGCCGTCTTTATATGTCAAATAGTTTCGGAGAAAATCAGATGTGACAGGCAGACAGACGGACGGACACCGAAGTGGTCTTATAAGTGTTCCGTATGGAACACTAAAAAATGATGAAGTTATGTGTTAGTGTCTTAACAATTGTAGGGTATCAAAAATTAATTATTAGCGTTGCGATTTGTAGGTCAATATCCACTTACTTAGACACTTAGCCAACATTGTATATAATTTGTTTGAACATGCAAGGCCCATTTAATTATAATGTCAATTATGTCTTAAAAGATGTAACATCATTGTAATCAATTCTATGTGGCATATTCAGTAAAATTGTGATAATAATAAAATTAATTGTTCCCATAGGGTACTAAATTAAAATTTACTTAATTATTATCAGGTGTTACGTTAGTAGGAACTATGGACATATGAATTATACTTGTTAGGTTCAAGCGTTACGCAGCAAAATCACGTAGCGAAATTAATTAATCTCCCATGTTTCCGAACGACACATGACAGTTGGCAGTGATCTATTTGCACTTCGTTATTAATGAATTGAGGACAGTTAAAACATTCTAATATGCCATCAGTTATTATTACTTCAAGGATAGCTTTTACACCGTTTGAAAAGATTAATTACTTATTATTTAATTATAACAACAGAAGAAATGTACTTTTTAGTACAGTAATTCTTTGCAAGAGATTAATATAGTCTATCAAGTACGAACGTGTCCGCGATAATTCATTTTTGGTAGATGCAATTCTGGAGATTCAACAAAAAATCGGTAGAGGGACCCTTTGTCGACGACATTTTTAGTAAAAAGTATCAGTCAATTCCGAACTTTCGTCGAAATCACGTAAAATCCAAAATGATTCAATTGTTTGTGCTTCGGTTCTAAAATTACACATTCCCCGGCCGCTAAATATATTAAAAAGTCGGTATCGTTCATGGAGAAGAGGATAAATCATTTTACGTCCTTACTTACTTAATCCTTATGCCTTTCTACCCCTTGTTAGGAGTGTAAGACCCGTGAAGTTGAGTTATTCTGTATCTGTCTTTTCCTTCTATATTCTTCCATCCTGTTTAAGTTGCCGATTGCCTCTTTTGTTTCTTCTGTACTAGTTCCTTCTGTTTGTATGAGTTCTGTATCTTGTTCCAGTATTATATCTCTATGATTTTTTGTACGCTTTGTCCTTCTAATTTTTTGCATCCATTTTCTTTCCTCTCTATTTCAGTGATTCTTACATAGTGCATTTGTTGTTCTTCTGTCAGTTCATCCTCTTTTCCATTTATACCTCTATTATTCCGTGTTCTCAATCTAAAAACTCGATAATTATTTCCCATTTCTGTCTTCCTATCTATTTCTTTGGTTATCTTCTTATTTGTATTCATTTTACTAGTCCTCTCTTCCGAATCTTTTACCTTTGCCAGGGTTGTCGTCAATCTACCTATCTCTCTCCTTTTTTCTCAGTTTTTTGACTTGACGGTCGCAGTATTCTTTGTTTGTTCTTTCAGTTTCTCTTCCTTAATGTCCCATTTATATTCTCTTCCTTCAATTACGATTTTTTGATATTCTATTTTCACCCTTTTTCCATTCTTTCTCTCGTTCTCTACTATATGCTTCAATTTCTTTTAAATTTCGCGTTCATCCTTTGTTAAATCGTTGTGTATATAAACTCTCTCTCTTAGGTTTTTGAGTTTGTTTTTTATTTTTCATTACAGCTTCCTTATCTCCCGTGTTTCCAAGTTCTATCTTGTATATAGTCGCTCCTATTTTTATCACATCTTTAATCTGTACTTTTGTGTCCATACCTCTCTCCATAAAATGTTCTACACCCATTTTCAGATCTGGTTGGCTATTCTTTTCAAAACTCATTCCCGATATTACAATATTATTCCTTACATTGTCTTTTTCGAGTCTACTCATCTTCAAATCCATACTTCTCATGTTTTCTCTAATTAGCTTATTTTCCTCTTTCAATACTCCATTCTCCTTTCTTAGCTCCTTCAAGTCTTGTTATAAAAACTTTACGTGTGTTCCTCGTATATTTCATTTTCAAACACGGAAGAAAAAGAAAAAAATTGTTGTTTATATTTTTTATCGCCGTAAACAGTAAAATGATCAAGGTCGTCTCTTATCGTTTCGTTAGCTTCATACAATTTCCCAAAATTATTCTCATAAATCTCCAAATTTTTTACTTATTGTCTTAATCTAACACTACACTCTGCTTTATTTCTAGTCCCTCTCGTTTGCAATCGACAAAATAATTAAATAGATGGAAACACTACCGTAATAATGCTCCTTGAACGAGTTGACTATTGCCGGGCGTTCGATTCACGTGTACACACATCGCATCCGAAATTCAACTCACTAAATCATTTTAACGAGACGAAAAATGTCGACGACTTGCCAAAACATGGCTTGGTAGGCAAAGTTGCTCTGAAACTCGAAAAACGAATTGTGTGTTTGTTTTCACGGGACTCAAAATTGACACTGCGTCAAGGAGCGGAAAATCGGGTTTGAATGTGTCCCATGAGACCATTCGATAACATCTTCGTGCTCATGATGTCAAATTCCGAAGCACGTTGAAGAAACCCTTTGCTGGGCGAAAATTACGTCGCGAAACGGCTCGCTTGGGCCCACATTAAGATATTAGAGTGGCCCTCAAAATCGCCGGACGCCAACCCTATTGAAAACGTTTGGTCCCTAGTAAAGAGAAAGCTCAGAGATAAGACTCTGAGGACTCTGACTCAGTTGTCTCGCGAGATTCGAAAAATTTGCAGAGCACGTAGAAAATCTCGTCGACAGCATGCCTGGAAGATGCCAGGCGATTATTGATGCAGAATGTAACTCCGAATCTATTTGACATAGCAAGTTGAAATTTGGCACAAATATAGAAATTGTTGGCTTCATCAGAGCCATGTTAGTTTTGGCGGGTGAAATCGGAAGTGAAAAAAAAAATTATTTGCTAGGTCATCCAGTGGGGTGTCATATGAAAGCTTGTGAAAACACGAGTTCAAAAATATATATTATGTAATACTTACGCAAACACTGACTTATATTATTTTTAAAAAATAGCCAAAAATCGCTGTCCCCCATCCTATCTTTAAGAGTACGGATTAAAAAATTTCGAAAAAGTTCTAGAGTATTCTCCATAAAGTGTAGATTGAGCGAAAATTATCACGAGTACATTACGTTTGATAATTTATGGTATAAAAAAAATATTTGACTTTTTTTTCTTGGAAAGTTGTGAATTTCACCGGAACTAAAAGCTACGAAATATCAATACGTATTTGATGTAATCAGTAATCAATAATATACTCATATCCTGCTTTAAGCATTTGGCCGATCAATAAAATCAACTCTAATGATGACTGGTGACCGACGGATAGGTACCAAGACAAAATAATTTTATTTTATTTGTTTATAATTAAATAAATTTAGGTAGTAAATATTTGTTCTTTTGCTATAGGAAGTAGCTTTTAATTTTGAAAGAAATGATCCTTTGAGATTTCTGCATTTCATCACGAATCAGGGTCTGTAGGTCTGCCTGTTAGCAAGACAACTCCTAAACGATACCGACTTTAATTCTGGTAGATATATAACATCTAAAGTAAGAAAGGAACCTAGAGTTTTTGACAATATCGTTTTAGGTGAAGGATGTGCAATAGGTAGCGGCCGATGGATTTTGATAATTTTAACCATATTACAATACTGGATAACTTACTAAGGTAATTGTGCCGTTGTTAGGACACCAAAGAATACATTGATGGCAAAAAATGTTCTCGAAACACATTTTTCAAAGAATACGTTCTTACTTGATAGACTGTAACTCATCGTTAGAAGTGTGTTCGGCACTTCGTAAAAAAAAATTCCAAAAATCGATCTATCTTCATTAATTTTAATTTCTTAGATAAGACTAAGACAAAACTTTGCGACCTTATGCTCAGCTCTCAATTTTCTTCGAAACTATTTGATATAACATTAGTAGTAATCGAAAAATAAAATATTGAGTGCATCAGATCATTTTAATTTTCATTAAAATCACCGCAGTACTAGAATCTGCATTTAGGGGTTTGAAATTTATTTGTACATTTAGTTTAACTTACGTCGACGATTATTTACTGCCATAAAAGAGAGAAATTTCTTTTAAGATCTGTTTAGTTCATTGTAAGAAACTTTTAAAGCATAGTGACATTTAGAG
Organism: Pachyrhynchus sulphureomaculatus; assembly: GCA_019049505.1. Classification (NCBI taxonomy): domain Eukaryota; kingdom Metazoa; phylum Arthropoda; class Insecta; order Coleoptera; family Curculionidae; genus Pachyrhynchus; species Pachyrhynchus sulphureomaculatus. The sequence continues at coordinate 17,025,756 of CM032450.1, forward strand.
ACTTGAGAAAATTCCATAGAAGTTTAAAGTTGCAAGGTGACAGCAATCTCTTAACAAAATTTAAAACTAACGATGAATTTCAAACTTCAAAACCATTCGGACAGTTCTCTCAAATAATCAGATTTTATTAATCAAATAAAATGAATATATTAGAGAAAAGTGCAGTAGTCTGCGAGGTATGAACTTAATGGCCTCGTCGCTTTAAAATTCCAAATTTAGAAAGTCCCAGTTTTCAACGTTTTTCACCGAGAAAAGTTTGTGAAAGTAAAATTCCGTTAAATGAACTCGAATAAAAATTTTTGTTTGTAAAATTTTTAATAATTTGAAAGAATAACTTATGTCTTGTTCCAACAAATAACCGATTACTAATTCTGCAAATACAGAACAAGTCACCATATTTAATAATTTTGATAACATTTTTAATGAATCCAATAGGATGTTCGGATTGCTTGCAAGAACTTACAAGGAGTTTAAGAAACCAAAAACTTTTGTTTGCCTATATTTGGCATTTGATCACAGTAAACGCTCATTTACGTAAATTATTAGCAATGCACAGTATTTTACACCTTTGAGAAGATTGGAGGCGGTTCAGAAAAATATTCTTAATTTAGTGTCCTTTAAGGCCAATCGTACTGTAGAACTGGTAGCACGAACTTACAACTTATTACCTCTTTCAGACAAAAAACGAATCTCGGATCTCTGTTTTTGGTTTAAATTGCTTTGTTGGATGAGCCTGAACTCTTAAATCAAATAAATTTTAATATACCTATAAGAGACTTAAGAAATTTACCTCTATTTAACTTGCCATGTCATAGCACGAATTTGGGACTCAACACGCCCCTGACAAGCTTGCAGCGCACTTATAACGTCCATCTTTCAGACACTGATATTTTTCGACTAAACGTTAAGCAAGTCAAGGATGCGGCAAAACGACATTTTACAAGTGTCCTTGTTCCTGGCTTGAATATTAAAATTGTCTTTTAAATCAATTTTTATCAATTTTCAAATCAATTTTTTGGTTATATTATGTTAGTTCAAATTACTTTTCATAATTATTATATTGTAAATAGTGGATGTGGTTCTTTGGAACATATGTTCGCATCCTGAATACTTAAATAAATAAATAATAGAATAAAAAAAACGGTCAAGTGCAAGTTGAACTTGCACAATTAGTGTTCCGTACGTTGATTGTTTTCAAAATAAAAATTTTTGTTAGGGTGGTATAAAATGATCAGTGACTTCACAAAACACACCCCAAATGAGTTTTCAATAAAGTTTGTTTCCAATCTTTACTGAAAACTGGTGACCTTGAAATTCTGTTTTTTTTTTTTTATATACCAAATAAATTATTAAAGGTAATGCACTCGTGATAATTTTCGTTCAATCTATACCCCGTCGAGAATATTCCAGAATTTTTTCAAAATTTTTTGATTAGTACTTTTCGAGATAAGGTAGGGGTACAGCGATTTTTTAAAAAGTAATACGAAGAAAAGTGTGCGCAAGTATTACATTATATACGAGTTATATATATATATATATATATATATATATATATATATATATATATATATATATATATACATATTTGTACTCGTGTTTTCACAAGCTTTCATTTGACACCACACTCGATGACCTAGTAAAAAAAAATTTTTTTCACTTCTGATTTCACCCCTCAAAACGAACCCCTTAAGTCAAAATTTATGTTACGGTGGTATAAAATGATCAGTGACTTCACAAAAACACACCCTAAATGAGTTTTCAACAAAGTTTGTTTCCAATCTTTACTGAAATCTGATGACCTTGAAATTTTTGTTTTTTTTATATACCATATAAATTATTAAAGGTAATGCCCTCGTGATAATTTTCGTTCAATCTACACCCCGTGGAGAATATTCCAGAATTTTTTCGAAATTTTTTGATAAGTACTTTTCGAGATAAGGCCCGGGACAGCGATATTTCGCGAATTTTTAAAAATAACACAACGAAAAGTGCGCGCAAGTATAATATTATATATATATTTTTTACTCGTGTTTTCACAAGCTTTCATTTGACACCACACTCGATGACCTAGTAAAAAAATTTTTTTTTTCGCTTCCGACTTCACCCCCCAAAACTAACCCTTAAGTCAAAATTTAATTCTCAAAACTACATGGCTCTGATGAGGCCATCAATTCCTATATTATTACCAAATTTCACCTTTCTATGTCAAATAGTTTCGGAGAAAATCGGGTGTGACAGACAGACAGACAGACAGACAGACAGACAGACAGACAGACAGACAGACAGACAGACAGGCAGACAGACAGACAGACAGACAGACAGACACCGAAAATGATCTTATAAGTGTTCCGTACGGAACACTAAAAATGTGTAAGCATTTATAGGTGTATCTTTCCATTTATATTTTTAATAGCTTTTCCTTGCACTGGGAAGTAAAAGTATAGCATTGCATTATATTTGCATTATATTTATTTAATATTACACCACGGAGTTTCTAGAGGACAAAAAACATATAATTTCATTTTTATTTGTCCATCTCCACACATATATATATATATATATATATATATATATATATATATATATATATATATATATATATATTATATATATATATATGTAAACATTTTTGTAATACAATGTTTTGTCGGAAAATGAGAATTTGTGTTTTATTTATTATTTCAATTCATTACATTTATATTCAACCAATAATAACCTTTATATCACTGACTCTAAATATGTAAAAATAGGTAGAAAACACAACTCTACGAGCCTCAATAATGACTTCTAATATAGGAAACAACATTTTCAACTTTTTTCCCAGCATTTCATCTGTTTAACTGTAATTAAACTAAAGAGATGAAAGAATAACACAGTTTTTAAATTCCTCGACTCCTAGATCTATGAAAATCATATATAACACTAAATATACGGAATAATGCCTCTAACCATCCTCCACCTTTTTAGCTTTTTAAATCTTCGACTATAAATAATTGAAAATAATAAGAAAATAACACAAAAAGATGCGTCACACAATATTTACAAACCAACCTCTCTAACTCCCGTTTCCATCCCTTCAACTCTACATATATTTGACCCTAAATAATTGAGAGTAATAAGAATAACACAATTTTCAGATTCCCAGGCTTTAATAACCGTGAAAAGGAGATATATTACGATATATAAAGAGCACCCTTCTAACCATTTACTCTTTAAATATTTGACTCTAAATAGTTTAAAATAACGAAAGAATAACATAATTTTTGAATTACTTGACTCCCAGAACTCTGGAAAAAATATACTGTATGGTACAAATCTTTTTAATCCACTTTATTCTTGACTATAAATAATTGAACATAATGAAAAAAATAGCATAATTTTTTAATTGCTCGACCTTATGAACCTTTATTAATTATCATTATTATTAATAAAGTTATGTAGACATACAATAAAATATAAGATGTAATATAAAAACAAAAACACTCACATGAATAGTGAGAAGTTGAGTTAACATGAATGGCCATAATTAGCTTGTTACACAGAAACGACTAACAATCCATTAAAGTAAACACTATAAAACTAATACATAAAGTTAAAGAGATCAAATTTATAACAGGGATGTTTTAGAAAACCCTGGATGCTGAAAAACGTTTTTAATTATTAATTAATTCATCCGAAACAACCACCTGTCACCGGCGCCATTCGCAAAATGATTCGACACACCAATGACAAAAGACAGTTACCTGACAGAGATAAGGGACTATTTTTGAAAAACCTAAAAAACCGAAATTGTAAACAACCGGAAGGAGAACTGGTCCATTGGAAAATATATAAATGGTCAAATAGAGAGAAGAAGAACATACCAATTGAACGACCTTAAAACCGACAAGGAAATTCGGATCGAAAACAACCATGAATTTTGTGTAAAGAGGGGAACAAGAGATCTAGCAAAAGAGAAAAAGAGAGAAGGGAGGATAATACGTTGTGATTGTTAGTCGTTTCTGTGTTACAAGCTAATTATGGCCATTCATGTTAACTCAACTTCTCACTATTCATGTGAGTGTGTTTTGTTTTATATTACAACTTGTATTTTATTGTACTTCTACATAACTTTATTAATAATAATAATAATAATAATTTGAATTTGTTAATCGTTGCCCAAGTTTTCTCAGTTAGTTGACTTATTCGCCTTTTCAGTTTTTGCCCTGAAGAAGGTCCCAACCAAGGACCGAAATATTGGCTTAATGAACATTGTATGAACCGAGTTCCCCAACAAATTTTATATTTAAGAATTTTGTTAGATACGGCAACTTTTGCTTTCTTTCTTTATTTGTTATATATAAATATATATATATATATATATATATATATATATATATATATATATATATATATATATATGTATGTATATATATATATATATATATATATATTATATATATATATATATATATACATACATATATATATATATATATATATATATATATATATATATATATATATATATATATATATATATATATACATACATATATATATATATATATATATATATATATATATATATATATATATATATGTTATAATAGAGGTCACGGATGGTGGAATGTAATACATTAAAATTCCGGGCTTCAATCCGTTCGTCTAACAATGAATTTGCACGACGTTACGCCAAAATCTCATTTGGCATTTTCAAGTTCTCTTGCTGCTGCTGCTACTCGATACTGTGATCTTGCTGCTGCCGCTCGAGTTAACTTCGAGCGGCAGCAGCAGCAAAATCACAGTATCGAGTAGCAGCAGCAGCAAGAGCTCTTAAAAATGCAAAATGAAATTTTTGGCGAAACGTCGTGCAAATTCATTATTAAACGAACGGATTGAAACCCGGAATTTTAATGTATTATATATATACATATATACATATATATATATATATATATATATATATATATATATATATATATATATATATATATATACCGTCGACACTCTATATAATGAAAGACCAAAATGTTGACCGAAATTTCACTATAGAAAGTTTTTCACTATATAAAGAAAAAATCCGTATATATTGCTATGTATGCATTTTATATTGGTAATTATTTACTTGTATTTTATAAGGTACAGGCCACAAAAACAATTGCAAAATTGAATTATTAGAAAAGATTTTATTAAACATTTGAAAGTTTAAATAGTACATAGCATGTACAGGGCTAAGTACATACATAAAGTCGGTACGTTTATCTTTACCCGTGCGTCATAGTTTTCAGGTCATATAACAGACGACTATTATATTATTTGTCTCTTTTCACCAATAAATCGTAGGTATTGGTAAAAAGAGACAAAAAATATAATAGTCGTCTGGGATATTGCCTGAAAACTATGACGCACGTGTAAAGATATAACGTACGGACTTTATGTATGTATGTACTACATACGAAATAAAAAGAATAATACAAAATCTGTTAATACATATGTACATACTACGTACATACGTACTAGGAAAAATAATCAGTTATTTTCTTTTGAACATTACTTTTGAAAAATAATTGTTGCTCAACAAAATTCTCGCATTTATTCAAATGCATAAAGATTTGATCAGGTACACTTTCCTGGCCCCTGAGAGTACTTCGCACAATGTCAAATGCATTTCTTATTTCATTTCCACTAAATTTAGCAGGACATTCCCCGGTTTCAGTTTCCTCTTCATGATCTTCTATACTTTTTATATCGTCAATTATGTCTTGGTCAGTTGGGAGATCTGTCGTGCCAACATCATTCTCGATTTCTAAGAAAACTTCAAGTAAAAAATCTGCGTCGACGGTAGCAGTTTTTTGTAGAATACCCCATTGCCTTTTTAAGGTAGCGAGATCCATTTCGTCTTCTTCTTCCCATTCGTCAATTTTTTCAGTAAAACCTGCTTTAGAAAAGCAGTTTTTGATAGTTTTCTGAGAAACATTTTCACTCCATACTTTAGCGACTTCGGTTATACACTCTTTAAGAGTAATCAATTTTTGAACTGAAAGGTTGTTATCAATCGCATTAACAATTTTGTGAACAATTCTGTTTCGGTAATGATGTTTTATGTTTTTTATCATACCCTGGTTCATAGGTTGCAATTTGGAGGTCATGTTTGGTGGAAAAAAGATCAATTCAATATTCCTTAATTTTTTACTTACAGTAACTGGATGTGCAGGACAATTGTCTATAAACATCACAATCTTTCGCTTTTGGCTTTTCATTTTCGTGTCCAGTTCTTTGATCCATCTTTCGAAAATCTCAGAAGTCATCCATGCCTTTTTATTATTGGCGTAATCTAACTCCAGAGATTTAACTCCTTTTAAACAACGGGGACTTTTGCTTTTACCTATGAGCAGTAATTTCAGTTTTTCTGGGCCATCCATGTTTGCTCCAACCATAAGTCTCACCCTTTCTTTATTTGTTTTAACACCAAACATTTATCACTTTTAAAAGCAAAAGTTTTATTTGGCAAACATTTAAAAAACAAAGCGGTTTCATCACAATTGAAAACGTTTTTTGGCTCGTACTTTTTCAATGCACTTTTTAAAAAATCAGTTTCAGTCCAAATGTCACAGTCCTCCTGACTAACGCTTGCACTCTCGCCAGACACCGTCTTGAAAACAATTGAATTGCGAGTCTTCCAGGCACTCAACCACCCTTCACTAGCTTGAAAATTAACGCAGTTAAATTCTTTAGCAAATTGTAGAGCCTTTTGCTTTATTAAATTTTCCGATATTGGTACGTTTTGATGCGTACGGTCCACTTGAAACCATCGTAAAACTGCTTCATTTACATCCTCGTAAGTACTCACCCGTACTCGTTTTCGACTGCTTGAAACACTAGGTTTGTTGATGATACTGTCGCGACTTTTTATTATCAGAGAGACGCAACTTGGAGAAACACCAAATTTTGCAGCACCATCAATTTTTTTGCAGCCTTTATCAACTTCCTCCAAAACTTTAATTTTCTCAGCTAAACTTAAACACACTCGCTTGGACATCTTACTTGATTCTTAAACAAAAAGAAACTGAACCTGAATTTGCGAATTACTAGGCCTCGACTATAAAATGGGTTTTTTTCCCCGGGTTTCTATAAAATGGGTTATTCCGCGGGTTTCTCATAGAAATCTACCCGATTTATTGCCAACTATTAGGCGTTATAAAACGCGTTAAGAACCTTTTCAAAAGAATGCATCGTAAAAATGGAATTCGTGCTAATGTTAGATAAAAATGGGAAACCCGAAATGGCCAAGATCTCAATAAATGCATAAACATTTATACATAAAATTCCGGTAAATATTTTATTATATAGAGTGTTACTATTTTACAGATTCACTATATGCAGGGCTTTTTACATGAAATTTCATTAAAATATTCTAGGTCTTGAAAAAATTGCACTATAAAGAGTTTTTCACTATATAGAGTTTCACTATAAACAGTGTCGACTGTATATACATATATAGTTCTAAAATCAATAGTAAATTTGCAGATCAACGTCTTCAGAAAACACTGTACACGTAATGCCTGGCTCCCCTTAAATACTATTTCTGTTTAAACTAAACATGTGAAAAAAATACCTAACTGTCAAGTTCCTCGGCTCCAGAAACCCTGAAAATTACTAAAGCTACATGACTTAAAAACTATGATTACTATTCTACTTGAAACATTATATGGATACCAAATTTAAAATCGATGTGTAAGTTCATTCTAAAGTTATCGTAACAACCGACAGACAACCAGACAAACAAACAAACAGCTGGAAATTAAAAACTGTTTTTCTGGCACCAAATTTGAAGTTGATAACTTATTTCGTCTGAATGTTATCGTGCCTGCAAACGGACGGATGAAACGGATGAAAAATGAAATGTGTAACCATGAAATACAAAAATCTCAGAATGTATTTTTTTCAGGCATTCAATACTTTCTTTAGCAGGGGACGAAAATATGTTAGAATAATCTCTTTATTATTAATAAGTACAAAGAATGCAGTGGTTGTATGTGCGACAGACTGTATACTACAATTACCCTAAATAAATAACGAGAAACTGGTTTTAGAGATAAATCTCTAAGTCATGTTTAGCATTATTTAATAGATTTCCACAATGAACTATCCTTAGAAAAACATTTTCCTATGTGTACAGCGCAACAATGAGCAAGTGACTCTTGTTAAACTAGCACATGCAAGCCAGTCATTTTCGTAAAGCGACAAATATAATACATCAATGTTACTCTACCTGACAGGTAAATGTTTGTTCTTAAGATTAACGTCTCCTTTTAGTGCTCTGTGTTTATACGCACCAGAATGGTTAAGCCAAATTGCTATATATACATATGTGTTCACTTCTCTACTATAGAAGTACATGTTCTCTCTATTATGTAATGAATGATTGGTATATAAGGGAAGCAAGGCATTGTTTGTAGATTTTTAATTTACAATTACAAGTTCATTCCAACATTTCGATTACATTTAAATAAAATATTAGTTCAGCACGAGTAAAGCTTTTTCTGTAGGGCTATTAAATCCATAAATTTTAATTTTTCTATTTTATTCACAATTCTATATATTATGATCTACATTTATTTATCTAGAAAAACAGAGGAGCATAAATTTAAATACTAGAATATCTGAAAAAGAAGTGATATTTATATCACTAAGCAGCAGTGATATTACACTGTGTTTAATCAAACTTCACTGAAGGGACTGTGAGACAGACCACATCTGGAGAGGTAGTCAGCATAATATCCATAGAGAACAATAACTTTTTCGTCGATAATCGTAAAGAGAGTTTATCTCTAAATGTTACTTTAACTGCGCTATCATAGATCTGATTCGACTGGTGATATTTTAATGGCTGTCCTTTTACCGGTATGTACACTACCTCACCGACAAATCGTAATGGCCATTTGAGTAGGAAATGCAATGCAAATTTCTATTATTGGAAATTTGCATTACCAAGTGTGTATTTTTGACTGAAGTTGTACCGCCCAAAGTTTAGGTTATTTTTACCTCACTGGTTGCATAAACAGTCCTCCATGTTTTAAGTGTTATTTTGTTTTTATAATGTCATTAGATTTAGGTAGTTTTTGAGTGAGGGTATGTCAGAATTTAGTGATACAAATGTAATATCGAGCTGAGATTAGAAAAAGGCATCTTTCAGGAGTTAATTAGTAATAACTATTGCTTCTGACGTCTTAGTGATTTACAATAAAGCTGAATAATAACAGTTGAAATTTAATAACAAAAACCTAAAGATATATATATATATATATATATATATATATATATATATATATATATATATATATATATATATATATATTATATATATCAAATTTAAAACAGTTTCTTTTTGTTTCTTTTTTAGGAGCCTAGCACACGTGCTGCAGAGAAATCTCTAAAGCTCTACAGGAGCGATACGTGTGCGGAGAGGGCGATTCACGTTGGTCTTGAATCGCCCTCTCAAGCTGAGCAACGATGCCAGTGGAAAGAAATGTCCGGACACAACTATCTCAGGCTCTGCAATATTACGTTTTTGTAGCATTTAATTTTCCTTGATTGCTTATATTCCAAAACAGAATTTCTTTCTGGTCTTTGTTAAGTTGAACAACTTCCTGTTGTTTGCATATATTTGCATGGCATTGAGGCTGGAGCAGTGAAGGTGAATGGATTAGTAAGCTTACTGTCATCGGCAAAGCTGTAGATTGTTGTAGTTTTTTTTCAGCAAAGAGTTATTGTAAAATTGAAAGGTAAGAGCAGACAATATGAAGCCTTAGGACACATCAACGTGAATGGCGAAAGAAATCAATTAACGCTCTTTAAGGATACTCGAGAGTCATAAACAAAACTTTTCAAGCTTAGCCACCAGTTCGTCATGCCAAACACAGTCGAACGCCTTGATATATTAAGTACAACCGTCCGAGATTCTCCAAGTGTTCAGTTGCATTGTTCCAAATATGTGTGACATAAGTCTGTTGAACTTGGCTTACAAAAGCCATCTCGATGATCGCTAATAATATCAAATCCTTCTAGGTATGTTAAAAGATGTTTTTTTATCGCTCACGTCTCCGCCTGAGTAGGAATTACTATTTTTCTGGATGAATATCGGCAAGGAAGTCGTAATATCCGTCAACGTTATTCAAGCCCCAAAACAAGTATTTCACCAAACCTTTTAGAAAACGCGGTAGTGCTGCCACGGGCGTTATTATATTTCTGCAACAACTACTACTTATGTATGTGGCTAGGCCAATTATACTTAAATAAATAAGTACTTAACGTGCAGAGATTGGCACCCGGGGCCCTTGATACCGTCTGCCGGCACGATAACCACTGAGCTAGGGCCACCAGATGCTGACTGTAGTTTTTTCTCTAAATTACAAATATTATTGAGAGTAATAGGACTGGTGGATAATTGTTTGGAAAGATCTTTTGCCTTTTTTGAGAAGTGGCTTAACTCTAGCACATCTCCAAAAGAAATGAAATATTCTACTTACCTAAAACCGATAACATTAATTTCAAATAGTCGTATTTATAAAGTTATTTAAAGACATACGTCAATCAGTTTAAACCGACGTGTTTCTCTATTTTATTATGTAACACTCAATTGATTTTCCCTGTTTTTTTAGCGTAGGTGTAAATCGTATGAATGCAAATGTTTTAACACGTAAAGGTTAAGGCCAAAATGTTGAAAAACTCTAATAAAATACCATTTTTTTTTTAATAATTCTACTGAAAACAAATTGCTATGAATTTTAAAAAAACAACACCTATCACAACCAAATTCTGTAATTACCTATTAATTTTAATTTTTGTCAAAAAATATGTTTTGTACATGAATTAGTGATAAGAACACCCTAAAACTGCAAATTCTATTAAGATAAAATAATATTTTATACTTTCTAGAATAATTTGCAACGTCGTACTCAAACCGATTTACAATACTGTAATCAGTGCCAAATATCTAACCTGAACTAACCTGATATCAACTTTGTCGTATAGGGGCCTGATTTCAATTATAAAAAGTACTACCCGTATCACACTACGTGTCAGTGTTATCGTTGCGTTTACTTTCCTCTTTAGTGAAATATTACTGCATTTTTTTTGCAGCTTTGCATTCAGTTTGAATGCTCGGACATCGGCTGCTCAGGCGAATATCCGCAGACAGCAGGAGGTCGTTCAACTTAACAAAGACCTGGAAGAAATTCTATCTTGGGGTGACAGTAACCAAGTGGAATTGAATGCTACAAAAACCCAGGCGGCAGTTTTTTCTAAAAAAGTTAAGGCACTCCACTCCCCTAGCATCGTCGCTCAATTTGTTTGGCGTTAGTTTGGGAGCAAATATGTCCTGGCATGAACATGTTGCAGGCATAGCAAGAAGAGTTTCTCAAAAGTTTGGAATATTATTTCGAACCAGAAATCTTTACACTCCACAACAATTGTTACTTCTTTACAAAGCTCAAATTCGACCAACTATGGAATACTGCTGCCATATTTGGGGTTCCGCTCCCAAACATACACTGCATTTGTTGGATTCTGTTCAGAGAAGAGCTGTTCGTCTAATTGGAGATCCGGAACTGACCGGCGGCCTTGATTCGCTGGAACATCGAAGAACGGTTGGCGACTTGAGTCTATTCTACAAGTATTTTCATGGAAAGTGCTCGAAGGATGTATCCCGCTTAATTCCTCCCAAAACGGTGCATGTTAGTAATACACGTCGCGCTGATGCTTCACATCCGTATGAGGTTCAACTTGTTACTCCGCGTACAACGCTTTTCAAGCAGTCTTTTATATGGAGAACATCATCCCTTGGAATAATGTGCCCAGCGCTGTGTTTCCCACCGAGTACACCTTACAGCGATTCAAGAACAACGTGAAACGCTTTTTTCCGCACACATGCCGCTCCTGGAGCGCTTTAGGGATTTCGCTGCAGCACGTGTGCTAAACCCATAAAAAAATATATATTAAGGTCTCTAATTCATAAAAAAACATAGTTTCCAATTTCTAACGACCCGTCTCTCTGTCGCTCTGAAGGTATGTCTGTTTGTACTACAACTCCTTAATGAGAACGACATCGCTTCCAAGTTCTCTACACATATAACATGTAAAGTAAGAAAAGATAGTTCTTGAACAATGTCGCCTTAGAAGTGTTTGACGGGATTAGGAGGAGTGGGGATGTGGTAAAAGAATTTTCGAAGATATCGTGTAAGCATCCTTCTCAGATTTGTTGGACTCGAGAAATCTTAAAATTAAGGTGTTTAACTTTTGTAACCAAGCCTTTTATTAGTGAAAAAAAATCACATTCTGACATCTTCACATTTTTTCGCGTTCAAGTCACCAAAAAATATAGTTTTCAATTTTGTATAGTTGAACTGTTTATCGGTCTCTTCATTGCCACGATAACTCTCGAACAAAATGAGCTGTCGATTTTAAATTTGGTACACATATAATATCTGGAGAGGGAGAAAGCGGCTGTTTGAATATATTGTTTATATACGAGTATATAAGTTAAGTTACTACCTAGCAAGTCAAGTGACGATGCTCGATGAATGGAGTATCCAGACATATAGCCGGATTCTGCAACATTAAAAAAAAAAAAATTTGCACTTGCTTACTGTCACCAGGCGACTGAATTTCTTTCAGAACTTTGTTAAGTTGAACAACTTCTTGCTGTTTACGACTATTTGTATGGGTAGCTGCTCAAGAGTTTCAAGGTACAAGAAGAAACAAGGGCATATATGTAAATTGGATTCTTGGTCCTTTCTAGTCAGAGTAGGATCCAGTATGGGACTTTGAGGCACACTAGCGTCGATAGTAAAGATATTAGAAAGAAAACTGTCAACTAGCACTCGTAAAGAATACGCTCTGGGGACATACAAGAGGAATAAATAAAACTTGTCAAACATACCATAAGAACTTAGCTTAACCAATAATTAGTCGTATTCAACACGGCCGAACGATTTGAGTATATGAAGGGCAACGGCTCGAGACCCTGCAAAATGTTTAATTGTATTACTCCACATATGTATGACATAATTTAAAAGATCTGCTTTTTTTTATGGGTCTAGCACACGTGCTACAGGGAAGTCCCTAAAGCGCTACAGGAGCGACACGTGTGCGGAGAAAAGCGATTCACGTTGTTCTTGAATCGCTGTAGATTGTACTCGGTGGGAAACACAGTCCTGGGCAAATTATTCCAAAGGGATGATGTTCTCCATATAAAAGACCGCTTGAAGAGCGTTGTACGAGGAGTAACAAGCTGAACCTCATACGAATGTGAAGAATTAGCGCGACGTGTACTTCTAACATGCACCGCTCTGGGAGGAATTAAGCGGGCCACATCCTTAGAACACTTTCCATGAAAGTACTTGTACAATAGGCTCAAGTCGCCAACCGTTCTTCGATGTTCCAGCGAATCAAGGCCGTCGGTCAGTTCCGGGTCTCCAATCAGACGAACAGCTCTTCTCTGAATAGAATCCAACAAATGCAGTGTATGTTTGGGAGCGGAGCTCCAAACATGGGAGCAGTATTCCATAGTTGGTCGAATTCGAGCTTTGTAAAGAATTAACAGTTGTTGGGGAGTGTAAAGCTCTCCTTGTTATGCCTGCAACATATTCATGCCAGGACATATTTGCTCCCAAATTAACGCCCAACGAATTGAGTGACGATGTTAGAGGGATGGAGTGCCCCGACATAACTATGTCGGGTTCAGCAACGTTAACTTTTTTAGAGAAAACTGCCGCCTGGGTTTTTGTAGCGTTAAATTCCACTTGGTTACTGGCACCCAAGATAGGATCTCTTCCAGGTCTTTGTTCAGTTAAATGACTTCCTGCTGTGTGCGGATATTGGTCTGAGTAGCCGATGTCCGAGCGTTCAAAGTGAATGAAGAGATAAGTGTACTGTCATCTACAAAGCTGTAGATGACAGTGACGGTCTTTTCCAGCAGATCGTTAATGTAAATGAGAAAGAGAGTAGGAGACAGTATGGAGCCTTAGGGTACACCGGCGTTGATAGTGAAGGTGTTAGAAACAAATTCGTCGACTACCACTCGTAAAGAACGCTCTTTGAGGAAACATGAGAGCCACAAACAGAACCTTTCAGACATACAATAAGAACTTAGCTTAGCCAACAGCCCATCGTGCCAAACACGGTCAAATGCCTTGGATATGTCAAGAGCAACCGCTCGAGATTCTCCAAAGTGTTTAATTGCGTTGTTCCAGACATGTGTTACATAAGTCAGAAGATCTCCTGTTGATCTATTTTTACGAAAGTCATATTGATGATCGCTAATAATGTTGAATCCTTCAAGATATTTTAGAAGATGCTGATTGACAGCCTTTTCCATGACTTTCTATTGAATTTTATTATTTTTTAGGTATCGGCTGAACTGTAGCACATTTCCAGCAGGAAGGAACTATTCCCCTTCTGTAGGATAGGTTGAAAAGTCTACAGAAAACTGGTGTTAGTTCCCTCGCACAGTTTTTAAGAACTATGGCAGGTATTCCGTCAGGGCCTTTTTGGTGTCTAGCTTCATCAGTATACGCTTTATGATACGCTGTCTGAAGACAACATTGGGCATCCTTGACTGCACTATGGGAATAGTACGTGGTGTTTTTCCTTGGAAATCGACAGTAGAATGTGAAGCAAAGAGTTCAGCCAACAAGTTCGCTTTCTCAACAGGTGTCGTTGCAATAGAATTATCTGGCCGTGTGAGTGGTGGTATAGTGGATTTGATGAAATTTTAACTAACTGCTGTTGATCTTTGCTTACGAAAGTCATATTAATATTAATCTTTCAATATATTTTAAAAGATGCCAATTGATGTAATTTTTTTTTGTTAAAATTTTTTATATAAAAACTCTTCTTACTAATTATATAAATTTTAGCTATGTTGGGATTTGGGAATGCCACATAAAACAATGTATTATTGTATTTGGCGTACGATCTGATAACCATATTACCATTATTAGAAGCGATAATTGACATAAATTTGACTTTAAATTAAACTGTACTCATGAGTCATAACAAAATAATCTTAAATCTGTATCCTTCTACAAATTATTGGCACCTAGAAGGAATCAAATGCTATAACGTTACATCGATTGTAAACCAGATATTCTTCACATTTTTTGGTTATAACTAAACTCGATATGTTAAAATATTTGTCCTCAAACCGGTAGCGCCCTGTATATAATATTTTTTTATTGCGCCTTTTCCAAAAGATCCCATTAACGAATGTGTCAATATCTAAGTAAACAAAAAGGTTCCGGCCAAGCCGAAATTAAAAGCTTTTTTAGCGTCTGTTTGGCACAAAATAAAATCAATAGCCAAGATTTTTTTAATAAAAAGTGATTAATATGTCAATTTATCTTTTATGAGGCAGCTTCCTAAACGAGAAAGTTAAAGATAGAAATTTTTGGTAAAAATAACTAGCGTTAAAATGAGCTTAATTTAAATAAACTAACAATCGTCCGAATCCGCCGCTCAAGTGCCAAAGTTGATTTTACGGATTTAGGAAGTTTATTATTGAAACTTTAAGAGTAAATTTTGTGAGTTTTTGTTAGACTTGGATCCTATTTGGCTCAGGCAATATTAAAATAGAAGATTAATTAAACGTTTGCTAGGGATTTTCAAATATTTCAACACCAGTTTTATCGGTTAAAAAAATATTGAAGTTTTGAGAAAACTAAACTTTACAGCTTAAGCCGTTAAAATAGTTCTTAAAGCAAGCAAAATTTTAAATTTTTAGTAATTTTTTATTCATTTATGTCAAACCGACATTGTGCATCATGCTGTACAGCATATCATATAACATACGTTACAATAAACATGGGCAAGGTATTCGCTTTAAGAGTAAATCCTATTTAACATTATTTACTAAAATTCAACAATGAAATCATAACTTGTTACCATCAACACAGTCAGGATTTCGCAAAGATCACAGCTGTACCACTGCTCTTCTAAAAGTGAGCGATGACATCTTCGAGGCTACTGATCGTGGTGAGCTTACTGTGATTGTTCTGCTGGACTTCTCCAAAAGCATTTGACAGACTAGATCATCATCTGCTTATTGCTACACTAAGATATCTTGGGTTTAGTGGTGAGGCTTGTCTTATGATTGAGAGTTATCTTGCAGGAAGACCGCAGTGTGTAAAACTAAATGGACAAGAGTACAAGCCAATAAAAATCTGTAATGGTGTTCCACAGGGGTCTATCTTAGGGCCTCTGTTTTTCACTCTATATACATCTCAGCTTTGTACCTATCTTAAATATTCAGATTTACATCTTTACGCTGACGACTCACAAATCTAATTGTCTTTCAAGCCTGAACAAATTATTGAGGGTAATAATAAAATTAACGAGGAGGATCTTGCACTTTTAGTGAGTGCCTCCGAAAAACACTGTTTGGTACTAAACCCAAAAAAAATGTCAGTTGCTATTGTTTGGACGTACCGCTTGGAGAAAGCAATATTCTAACCATTTAAACATTATTGTAGGTACTGAGCGGCCAGAAAAAAACTTGGATAATGTTAGGAACTTGGGTTTGATAATGGATATAGAGTTGAGATTCACAGCACATATAAATAATTGCATAAAAAAGACGTTTACTAATCTTAAACTTATTTATAGCCAGCGTCATTTATTAAGTGTAAATTTGAAAAAACTATTATGCGATAGCTTAGTTTTGTCCCACTTCACATTTTGTGATACAGTGTATGGTCCCTGTCTCCTGGAATGGGATGCTCGGTGTATTCAGCGCATTCAGAATTACTGTGTCAGGCTGATTGGTGGTATAAGAAAATATGATAGGGGTGTGACTGCAAAGATGAAAGAAGTTGGGTGGCGCTCCATGAAAGAAAGGAGACTTCTTCATAGTTTAGTAATATTTAATAAAATAAATAAAATGCGCCCAAATTACTTGTATCAAAAAATTAAATTTAGACATGATGCTCACAACCTAGACTTAAGGCATAAACAACAAATATCACCACCCTTGCATAGAACAGCACAATATCAAAGATCATTCAGTTATCAGGTCTATAGCATTTATAATAAAGTTCCAGATAATTTAAAAAGTCTTAAAGGCTTGAAATTTAAAAATGAAATTGGCAAAATTACATCATTATTTTTATAAATTGTTTTCTTATGTTTACATGATACATCCGAAATATGTTTGCAACAGTACATGTATGCCCCATAATTATATATGATACATAAGTAATATAATAATTTTTTTTTAGGTTAGGATAGGTTAAGATAGGATGCCAAGCTTCAACTTCGCCTTTTGTAAATTAAACAATAAAGTCATCATTATTATTATATTTTATGGAAAACTATTTTCGCGCAATGTATAATACAATAATGATAGTGGGAGAGGGGGAAAGGGGAAGAGGGGGAGAGAGAGAGAGGGGGGTAGTCTTGATCGATTAGTTAAACAGCAAACGGTTATTATGATTTATATATAAATATATGTATATATATATATATATATATATATATATATATATATATATATATATATATATATATATAACAAATAAAGAAAGAAAGCAAAAGTTGCCGTATCTAACAAAATTCTTAAAATATAAAATTAATTGGGGAACTCGGCAAAGAAAACCCTTTGCCGAGTTCCCCAACTAATTATATATGCATATATATATATATATATATATATATATATATATATATATATATATATATATATATATATATATATATAATATATATATATATATATATATATATATATATATATATATATATATATATATATATATATATATATATTATATATATATATATATATATATATATATATATATATATATATATTCATTTTTCCACTAAAGAGTTATATTTTCTCTATGGCTAGTATATACAACAGTGCCTGTAATTTTTTTAAAATAATATTATAAGATCATACGAAAATATACGCCATATTTAAACAAAAAATTAATTCAGCTCGAACTAGGGTTTGTTTTTAACGTCTCTAAATTTTAATTTTTCTATCTTAATTCACGATTTTAGAAATTACAATCATTTTTCATCCAGAAAAAAGCCTGGGGCTAGCACGTCTGCAAAGAGAACACAACTTATATATATATATATATATATATATATATATATATATATATATATATATATATATATATATATATATATATATATATATATATATATATATATATATGTATATATATATATATATATATATATATATATATATATATATATATATATATATATATATATATATATATATATATGTTCTTTCTCACATTTAGTCAATGTGGTTCCATATTTGACTGACGAGCTTAAGACAAGTCAGCACAAACGCTATTACAATTGGATATTAAGGAATGATCTGACAATCTTATATGTCTTCAAAATCACTGACTTCTGAATTTTCTTGTATGGGTTTGTGTTGAGTCCTAATTGTACTAAGTGTTTTGTGAACGTTGTTGGTGTAAGGCCTGCTGACATGACAAGGGGGACAAGATGATTTTTTCTTGTCTCCATAGCCTTTTTTACATGGCTTGGTTTGGCTCTGGTGGTTGTATTTGTCCCGCATCTGTGTCGGTTGTGTATGGGGATAGTATTCGATGGGTCCAGACGGCGAATAATTTTTTTTCTTTGTCAGGTTAGTTCAGATTAGTTGTGATTTGCTTATAGCAAAGCATGACGTGTTCGTTGATTTCTATGGTGCAACCCATGCGTTGCTTTGATTTTCCCACCTTGGTGGGTGTCGGCTTACTCGCCGGCACAACACTTTTGACAGATCCATTTTCTTTTGCCCGGTCTTCGTAGTTGTGGTAGAGCTGCCATTACCCGCGACATCCTGGACCGTTACGTCGCTTGCTCGATGCGTTTTTTATTAATTTATTGTTGTTTGGGGTGTTTTCAGTGTTCTTTCATGTCAGAAGCTCAAAGTGTCTCGACATTGGGTTGCTTGTTAGTAGAAGATTAATAGTTGGTGTGTTTTTTTTGGGCTTATTATTGTTGGTCTGTCTTTGAAAGTTATTATTGTTCTTCCTTGTTTTGGGAAGATATCATATCAGCACACACAGCATAACATGACTCAGGTACCTCGGGATCGTCAATGCCAGTACTAGGAGAATCCTGGGATTCTCCTAGCCCCTGAGAGGATATATACATATATATATATATATATATATATATATATATATATATATATATATATATATATATATATATATATACATATATATGTATATATATGTATATATATGTATATATACATATATATATATATACATATATATACATATATATATATATATATATATATATATATATATATATATATATATATATATATATATATATATATATATATATATATATATATATATATATATATATATATATATATTATTACAAAAAAGTTCTTCTTTCTCACATTTGGTCAATGTGGTTCCATATTTGGCTGACAGGCGCAAACCAAGTCAGCACAAACGCATTACCATTGTGTATTAAGGAATGACCTGACAATGTTACATGTTTTCAAAATGACTTCTGAATGTTTTTGTGTATGTTTGTGTTGAGTCCTAATTGTACTAAGTGTGGTGTGAATGTTGTTGGTGTAAGGCCTGTGGCTGATATAATGAGGGGGACAATGATGACTTTTTCTTGTTTCCATAGCCTTTTTATTTCCGTTGCAAGGTCTGTGTATTTGGAAATTTTTTCTGTGTATTTCGTTTGGATGTTTGTGTCGTTGGGGACAGCTATGTCAATTAGATAGGTGACTTTTCCTTTTTTGCACTGAAAAGTAATATCGGGTCTATTGGCGGAGACTGTTTTATCTGTATGGATACTGATGTCCCAGTAGAGTTTGTAATCTTTATTTTCAAGTACGGATGTTGGTGTGTATTTGTAGTATGGATCTGTGTTTTCTATGAGTTTGTATGTTGTGGCTAGTGCTTGGTGAACCACTTTCGCAGCTGAATCATGCCTGGCTGTGCACTATGTTCCGGCCAATATTTTTCATCCGCTCGTTATATGTTCGATCGTTTCTTTCTGCTGGTGGCATTTTCTACATCTGTCCTCTGCAATAGTCTGGTCTTTGATGATATGCTTTTGGTAGTTTCTGGTTAATATGACTTTATCCTGGATGGCAAGTAAGAAGCCTTCTGTTTCAGGGAATAGCTGTCCATCCTGTAACCAAGTGTATGATTGTTTTTTATTTACGTGGTCTTGTTCTATGTGGTATCTGTGTTTTCCGTGGAGTGTTTTCTCTGACCACGTTTTCATCTTTTCCTATTGTAATTGGGCGTGACTGTGTGTGTCTGCTGAGTGGTCTGCCCGGGATAAGTCGAGAGGTGTGTAGTTTTTGACTGCTTTCACTGTCGCTGTGTGGAGGCTGGTTTGCTTGCTGTGAAAGAATTTCCTAAGTGCTTGTATTTGTTTTGTGTGTAATGATCTGATGTCTATAATTCCTCTTCCTCCTGCCTTCCTCTCGATGGTAAGTCTTTCTTTGCATGCGTTGGGGTGTAATTTCCTGTATTTGGTGAATTGAGATCGTATAAGAATGTGAATATTTTCTATGTCTGTTTGTAACCATTTGATGATACCAAATGAATATGTGAGTATAGGTATAGCGAACGTGTTGATGGCTTTAGTGAGATTCTTAGAGTTGAGCCTTGTTTGCAAGAGTTTCGTCAGTCTGTTTTTGAATTCGGTTCTGAGCTCTGTTTTGATGTGAGTGTGGTTGAGTTTGGTGCTTTGTTGGAAGCCTAGATATTTGTATGTTTCTTTGTCGAACATGTTATCGAGTGTTTCATTGTTGATGGTTTCTGTCTCATGGTGGCACTTCCATTGGCCTTTGTTGATGTGGAGCACTTTGCATTTACTTATACCAAATTCCATATTGACATCTAAGGTGAATATTTCTGTGATTTTGAGGAGTTCTTTCAGGTGTGTTTGTGTGGCAGCGTAGAGTTTTATGTCGTCCATATATAGGAGGTGGATTATTTTATGTTGATTCACTTTTTGGTGTCTAATATTGAAGCCATGCTCTGTTCTGTTTAGTATATTTGAGAGTGGATTGAGACAGAGGCAAAACCAAAGAGCGCTGAGCGAGTCTCCCTGAAATATACCCCGTCTGATGTACAGCTCTGCTGTTTGGATGCGTTCGGTTTGTGTTTCTAGGCGTATTTTGGTTTTCCATGTTTTCATAATTTGCGCGAGAAACTGCCTGAGGTGTTGGTTGATTTTATAAATTTCTAGGGCTCTGATTAACCAGCTGTGGGGTATGGAGTCGAAGGCTTTTTTATAGTCTATGTAACGATGTGCACCCCTTCTGCTCTTCTGTGAGAATATTGTTGTCTGTTAGGTGTTGTTCTATTTTCTTCGAAATTGTGGCTGTGATGATCTTGTATAGGGTTGGAAGACAGGTGATAGGTCGGTAGTTTGACGGGTTTGTGGTGTCTGAGCTTTTGAGTTTAACGTATGTTATTCCTTGTGTAAGGAAAGTGGGAAATGTGTGTGGTTGTAGAATGGCTTTGTTGATTTGGTGTGCGAGTGCTTCGTGTGTGGTGGTAAACTGTTTGTACCAGAAGTTTTGTATATTGTCTATTCCAGGACATTTCCAGTTGTGTGTGTGTGTTTGATAGTTTCTGTAATTTCTTGTGTATTTAATGTGGGATTTTCTTCTTCTGTCACATGTTTATGTTTGTCTTCTTCGGCTTTGATCCAGGGGGTGTTATTATTGTGTAGTTTGGGTTCTGACCAGATACTTTTCCAATAATCTGTGAGTTCTTGCTTGTTTGGTGGTTCAGTCGCTGCTATCTGTTTGTTGTACATAGTTTTCCGGTAGAACTGTTTTTCGCTTCTTCGGAAGAGGTTGTTGGTGTCTTTCCTCTCATTTGATTCTTTGTATCTACGGAGTCTTGCGGCATATACAGATAGTTTTTGTTTCAAGGTATCGAGGATTTCTGGCAGTGTTCTGTTGGGAGACTTAGATTTAATCTTGTTTGCCCCCTGTGTGACACGTTTGGACGCGTTCCCGCTTATAAACTGGGTAAGATGTCCTAGATCTCTCCTTATTATTATTATTTTTATTATTATTATTTTGGTAAAATTCATTTATTATATTCAGAATAGTCCCCGCATGTTAAATGAGTTTTTTAGCCCATCTTTTGAGATGTCCTTCCTTATCCTATTCGACGGCTTTTGAATGTCTTCAATGTTCGCCTAATGTCGACAAATGTTATTTCGGAAATTGATACAAGTCACACGGAGCCAAATTAAACAAATATGGTGAATGGTTGATGATGAAAATGTCGTTTTTGGTCAAAAAATCCGTAATAACCGGCGAACGATTAGATCGTGTAATAGTCGCCAACTTCCACTTTCATAATATTGTGGCCGCACATGACGAGTACGTGACGATAACACCTAGGTAATAAATAGCATTACGCGTTTGGCCAAGTGGAACGAATTCCTTGTGCACTATGTGTGCAATCATAGAAACAAATCAACATTGTTCTACTTTTGATTTTTGTTCAGATTTTCTTCTCTTAGAGAGCTTTTCAGAGCTTTAGCGCTTGGTTTCTGGATCATATTGAAAACACCACGTCTCATCGCCAATTGCAATAAAATACTTGAAGATTTTGTCCTTTATTGGCAAGTGGTCAAACGATAAACTAAAAAATGTATGGCGGCTAATTTGTGTGTTTAATTCATCGTTTGGTCACTTTCCTCTGAACAGAGTAAACTTCAATAATAAAAGGAATCGTATTAGGAATATAACTAGAGTTAATGGTTATGACGATGACTTAATAAACAAGTTAATAAATAGACAGAAGTTCAGGTTAAATATTCAGGATTCCACCTTTGTTACACGCGAAGAAAATGACGAAGTATGTCTTCATACCATATAATCCGAGATATAGCAGGGGACTCAATAAGATATTTAATAAGGTAGGCCTCACCTTAGTCTATAAGTCATCAGACAATCTGAGGAATATCTTAGGATATCCCAAAAACAAGATTCCTGATTGTGAGAAAAGTGGAATTTATGAAATTAGTTGTAATGATTGCGACAAAAAGTACGTTGGGCAAACTAAAAGGTCAATTAAAACACGATTTCAAGAACATTTAGCACATTTAAAATACGGTAGAACAGAAAAGTCTAGCATTGCCGAACATGCCCTTGAAGCTGATCATATTGTAACATTAATTAAAAATATATCTGATAGGAGATTGTTAAACACATACGAAAGTATGGAAATTATAAAATATAAAAGTAGTTTAAATAAAGACAGAGAGTCTATCCTTATAGCCCCCTCTACTGATTACTTGACCGGAACTGATGGCCTCGCCTATGCCATTAGTTCCACCTGAGCAATTTAGGTGTTAGGCTAAGTATAAATAGTGGAGATTTGTAGTTTAGCTTTAGTCAATCATCGCTCCTGATGAAGCTAATATGGTTAACGAAACGCGCGTCGAGTGAAAAAATAAAGTGTTTGGTGTAGTGGTAACATATACTGAGTAGGATCATTGTGCCAAAGATTCTACATTCCCAACGTATATGCAAATGTGATTGAAAAACTCTTATTTGAGTTGACAAATTAACTATTTTCTTGACAGTAGTTATGAAATCTACTGAAATTGGTTTGCAGATTATCACATCGAATATACTTATACACATTCCTTTCAGGATTCTCGGAGTAAAGGAATCCGAAAATCGGGTTATTTTTCCAAAAAAGGTTTTTTTTTTTTTTACTTTCCCCCACAAAGACAAAGACAACTTTAATATTCCTTTTTCACTTTTATATAAATATTTATAAAATAACTACAGTAAGTTTCTCGCATTATATGTATTAAATATTGCTGCCGTTATATTAGACAACGTAGATTATTGTAAAATACAGCTTTAAGGAACGTCTGATTCACCCGGTCCTTAAAACTTTTTAGATTTTTGACAATTTATTGCGTCGGAAACTCACAGAACGGAACAAAGGTCAACTTTCATAAAAGTGCAATAAATTTTGATAAGTTATTTCGGTAAAGGATATTAATTTGTTATAGTTTGTAATATTTAATGTTAAGATGTTAAGGTTGTTGTCAAATATAAATAAGTATGTAGAAAGATATGTAGTACTTATTGGGTAAACACGATCAGTAAGTTTTGCCTTAGATATATATATATATATATATATATATATATATATATATATATATATATATATATATATATATATATATATATATATATATATATATATATATATATATATATATATATATATATATATATATATATATATATATATATATATATATATACATATATATATATATATATATATATATATATATATATATATATATATATATATATATATAATATATATATATATATATATATATTATATATATATATATATATAGAGTGTTATGGAATTCACTGCATTTATTAGCACTAGCGTCTGCTTGTAGCTAAACCGATTACAGAAAATTCACCTTAAATAGCAGATCTCAATAATAAAAGGAAAAATCGACCCTGAAGAAATAATGGCAAATATGCTGCCACTTGTAAAGCATACACCTACACAATAGGGTCGGACCAGAAGGTCAGGTTTACAGTGTTGCGAGATTTGACTTGGCTTTTCCCAAAGAATTTAATAAAAAAAAACATATAAAAATTGTTACCTTTTAAAATAATTAGTTCCTGACCCAAACAAATTAATTACACAAGTTTTATATTTCAATATTTAATTATAATAATGTAATTCACTAAAATTTTATTTGCTTCATTGTAAAAACAACGGCATAATAAAGAGATTGTTAAGGTGAGTCCAAAGATTCTAAAACCGACAAATTATTTGTTGTCAGCGTCCGACGCCGTGTGTTTTCTATCATTATTTTTATTTGTTATAGCGATAAACTGGTAAACTCATAATTCTGTTAAAGCTCTAATATCTAACGATCCCTAATCCTTTTACCCCTTCTTTGTGAACTTTGAAAATAACTAATGTTTAGAGTTCTTGTCTCCGAACACACTGAAAAACACATATACCATGATAAACACGAAATCGCCCTTCTGCAAGGGTTTGGGTACTTTACCAGTTTTTTTTCTTTTGCTAAAGGGAAATGTTGTATTCGTAAAAATGTAACCTCCAAGATTTTGCCTTTATTAACGATTTAGGGTCAATAGATTACGAGAAACATGACTTTCTCGTAATCTATTGACTTACTTCAACATTCCTTTAACCTCGTATATGTTATACTGTAAATAATTGTTCCTAGAATTTAAGCCTTCTTACATTCCATAGTACCACTGAAACTATACAACATTTAATAATCCCTACCCCTGCTTCGCAACCCCTCGACTCCTATAACTGTAACTTTACTTTAAATAATTATGCATAAAATTTGTTTATTACCTCAACAAAAAAAAAAACAAGAATCAAAATGCTAATAAAACCATACAAAATTTAGCGACACACCGTTTTCACCCCTTCTCTGAAAGTAATACAGCTCAAGAAAGTTTCATCCCTACTTCAAATATCGTAAATCTACCAAATTGGAAATTATTCACTCGTTCTGTTGGAGAGTTATCCTGCCGACAAACAGACCGACAAAAATGGAAATCGGTGTTTTTTGTGATAATAAAACATGAAGAAAAGCAAAAATATTCGTTGGAGACTAAAATACTTTTTGTAATCAGGGGAAGTGAAAAGATTCATAGCATCCTAAATCAGCTGATGTCCACCATATTTAATTAGATCGACTGCAATATACATCGATTTGCACAATCATTTTGCATTTCTTTGATTTTCTTCATTAGATCACGTCGTACTCAAAATTTTTTTGGCTCTGTGGTAAAATATTATAAACTGACATATTTAGTTTTAGAATTAGACTGATTTTTATATTATACGTTTTAATTTTGGGACCTACACATTTCTACCTATTCTCCACGGTTAATAAGAGTTTTTTTTTAAGTAATTTTATAATCCTGTTCATAAAAAGCAGAGTGAATAAATAACTAAATCCAATTTTAAAATTCAATCCTGATGTTTGAGAGGTCTGCAAACGGCCTGGGCTTGTTACACCACCAAACATTAAAA
Source organism: Pachyrhynchus sulphureomaculatus (assembly GCA_019049505.1). NCBI lineage: Eukaryota > Metazoa > Arthropoda > Insecta > Coleoptera > Curculionidae > Pachyrhynchus > Pachyrhynchus sulphureomaculatus. The sequence continues at coordinate 17,051,867 of CM032450.1, forward strand.
CTGCGTAAAGCTTACTGTGTTACCAACTCTTTAATAAGTATCTTAACAATCTATAACGTTGCCGATAAAAAGAAAACTTCTTTAACGGTTTTTTTTTTATTAAAGTTGGCAGCCAAAAAATAAAAAATCCATTATCCAAAGTCTTGGTTTATGTTCCAGAACGCTATAATATTAAGAGTCTAATGAGAAGGCGGACTTCTACCACAAAATATCCCTTAAAATTTTCCAGTACATTTAATATTGTCGGCCATGTCATTTCACATTTGAGGTGTGATGTTTTATAAGGGAATATAAGAGGAAAGATGCAAATTTTGTCACCGTAAATATTCAAGCCAAGGGTTGTTGATTTAAACAAGACGCCACTTTACTATTTAATTACATACTTTATTTAATCATGACTTACAAGTATTCTATTTGCGAAAGGTAAAACTACAGGGTTTTAGGAGCTTCACTCTAAGGAAATTATTTTATCAAGTGCAGCATAAAGCATTTTTAACTCAGGCTGGGCTTTACTTTCTGACAATGCTAAGGCGCGTGACGTCAAAAGAATTAAGATTAGGTTTCAACTGAGGTAGGAAAAGTGACGAAACAGATCTACCACAAGCAAAGATAAAATCTCACATTTCGCGTAATTTCCGTATAGAATGTGCTAAGAAAGTTGTTTACGAGTGGCAGCTGACCGATTTCTGTTTAGTACATTACTATCAACGCGGTGTGCCTCGTGGTTTCAGTACTGTCTCCTACTCTCTTTGGTTTTTGCTTTACTATCCGCTGGAAAGAACGAGGAATCCAATCTACACATTTGCCGATGACAGTACCTTTGTTTCTTCATTTACCTTAGAGGCACGAACATAAGCTACCTATGTAAATACTAGCAGGCCGCACGATGTTGCGCAACTTAACAAAAACCTGGAAGAAATTTTGTTTTGGGGGGACAGTAATCAATATATCAATATATATATATATATATATATATATATATATATATATATATATATATATATATATATATACATATATATATATATATATATATATATATATATATATATATATATATATATATATATATATGTATATATATAAGCGGTCTTTGGATAAGAACTAAAAAGTTTTGGACACCTTTTTAGCTACGCCAAGTTTTCGAAAATATCTCATTTTCTTTATCTGGGTGCTAAGTGGTGTGTTCAAGAATTGTTGTTTGTGGAGGCACTTTATTGCACCTATTCATCAGAAAAAACAGAAAACTCGACATATTCATCTCTGGGAAATATAATAAAATTTTACTTCATTTTGTTGGAAGAGTACAGACAATTTGAAAAATTCTGGACACCCAAATGCGGTCATTACACCGGAAAACCTCAAAAAAATCCACAAAATTGTTTTGGATAAACCGTGAAGTAAAATTGCGTAAGATAGCTGACATTCTAAAGATATCAAAAGAATATTTTGCATGAACATTTGGGCATGAGAAAGCTCTGTTCGAAATGGGTACCGCGTTTGCTCACAGTGGACCAAAAACAACAACGTGTTGATGATTGTGAAAGCTGTTTAAGCGCAATAAAAAGGAAATCGTCAGTCAGCCGGTGAAAGCCGCCCGAAGCGACCAAAGACACAACAGTCGGCTGGGAAGGTTTTGGCCTCTGTATTTTGGGATGCGCATGGAATAATTTTCATTAACTATGATGAGAAGGGAAAAATCATTAATAGCGAATATTATATAAAGTTATTGGTGAGTTTACGAGCAGATATTACAAAAAAAACGACCCAAATGAACCAGAAAAAGTGCTCTTTCATCAAAACAATGCACCGTGTCACAAGTAAATGGTTACGATGGCAAAATTGCATGAATTGAAGTTCGAATTGCTTCCTCATCCACCGATTTTCCAGATTTGGCCCCCAGCGACTATTATCTATTCGCAGATCTCAAAAAATCCTCGCGGGAAAGAGATTTGGCTCCAATGAAGAAATTATCGGCGAAACTAAGGCCTGTTTTGAAGGCAAAGACAAATCCTTCTACAAGAAAAGTATAGAAACGTTAGAAAAAGCGTTGGAATGATTGTATCGCTTTTCAGCCTACGTGTTATATCCTATTAAAAGTAAGGTCCCATCTTCAGAGCGCCCTGTATAGTACTATTTTTTTAAGAGACACAAATAAACTAAAGTTTGCAAGTATTCCTTCTATAAAATAAACAACACGAGGTTTTCGTGACTCTCCGTAAAAGCAATTATTTCGAAGGTCCTTTTTTAATGGCGATTTATCCGAAAACTTATTTTGTTCCCATAGGCGTCATATCAAGCAAGATAATCAAAATAGCTATTTCCGTTTTAATCGAAGTGTCAAAGCTGTAAGCTGCATAAACTATATTTTAAAATTGAGTTGTTTTGCTAATCATTCTAATAACGGATGCATGCTAGGAATACACGTCGTGGTAATACATCATTTCCATATGAGATCCAGCTTATTATTCCTCTTGAAGAATTCTATTATCTCGAGAACGTCGTAATTTTCGAATGAAACTACCGGAAGTAAAAAAGAAATTCATTCAAACCGGATGTTTTTGCATAACTTCAGTATTAATATAAACAAAACAAACCGATTGTGGTATACCGACAAACTTACGTGAGCATGAGGCATCATGAGCACAAAGATGTCGAATGGTCTCATGGGACACATTCAAACCTAGTTTTTTCAATCTTATGACGCAACGTCAATTTCGGGTACCGTGAAAACAAAGACACGATTCGTTTTTTGACTTTCGGAATGACTTTGCTTACCGAGCCACGTTCTGGCAAGTCGTCGATATTTTTCATCTCGTTAAAATGATAAATTCTCGCGGACACGTTCTTACTTGACAGACTGTATACAAAAATTACTCAGTAAAAAAACATATAAGCAACGATAATTTTTGTATCAATCATTTTATAATGTCCCTATAGATTACGAAAAATCCTGGTGTCAATTTTAGTTATGCCACCCGGTAAACTGCCGTTTCTAATCGATCCAGTGCATATAGCTCACGTAACAAATTTATTTGATTTCGATAAGTGTTTTTGATTTGTATGGAAACAATATGCTTGTATATGTGTTTCGTTTCAAGCAAACGAATCCAAAATAATATTGTTTGAGTTATCAAAGGAGCTTTTTTGTTTGCTTTTTCTTACTTCATTTTTACCTCTCTTTTGAGCTACGCTGAGATAAAAGTGGAAAAACTAAACTAAGTTTATTTGCTAAATTCGTAATACGAACATAACCGAATCACCAGAAAGAAACAGTGTTTTTTTAGCTTACATAAAAGCAGTCGAGTTAAAAGGTAAAAAGGTAGTTGGTATTACTCCAAAGTACTCCTAAAAATATAATAAATAATGTTAGGTACTGCGTTCTAGTAGGGTCTTCGTTTTTAGATTCTTATTAACCAAAAGTGACTTGGTTAACTGAAAAGATCAAAAGAAGAGAATAACAGTTCTTCAGGTTGATATAACATTGGTACAATCAGCCGGACAAATTCCCTTTGGGTAATTTTATTTATCAAATCAACATCTATAATATATATAAAATGCAACGTATCTCTGTCTGTCTGTCCGTTAATGCGCTTATCACTGGAGAACCACTTATCCGATTTTCGTACTTTTTTTTTAAAACATACATATGTTCTCCGGTCAGGTTATAGGCTATATTTTATTACGATAGGTAGCATAGGGAATGAGCAGTGACGATAATAGTGAATGAAGTCGGAAAAAGTTTGCCGCTAGCGCGTTCTCTTGCAATACACAATCTAAACCATTAAATATGGAACAATATTATGTAGCAGAGAATATCTATAATCTATAATATATATAAAATGCAATGTCTCTCCGTCTGTCTGTCTGTCCATTAGTGCATTTATCATGCGAGAACTACTTATCCGATTTACGTGTCTTTTTTTAAATTCATACATATATTCTTTGGCCAGGTTATATAATAATAATCTATATCTATAATATATATATATAAAATGCGCCGGATATATTTTATTACGTTAGGTAACATAAGGAATAAGCAGTGACGATAATGGTAAATCAAGTCAAAGGAAAGTTTGCCGCTAGCGCGTTCTCTTGCAATACACTGCCTAAGCATTAAATATGGAACAATATCATGTAGCAAAGAATATAATATATATAAAATACAACGTGCGCTTATCACTCGAGAACCCCGAATCCGATTTACATATTTTTATAAATTTATACATATGTTCTATATAATTCGATATAAGCCTAGATAATGGGAGATAAGGTGAGATAATGGGAGATAAGGAGAAATAATGGGAGATAAGTCGAGATAAGCCTCGATAATGGGAGATAAGGTGAGATAATGGGAGATAAGTATAAATAATGGGAGATAATGAGAAATAATGGGAGATAAGCAGAGATAAGTCTAGATAATGGGAGTTATGGTGAGATAATGGGAGATAAGGAGAAATAATGAGAGATAAGGAGAAATATTGCGAGATAAGTCGAGATAAGCCTAGATAATGGGAAATAAGGGGAGATAATGGGAGATAACGAGAAATAATGGGAGATAAGGAGAAATAATGGGAGATGAGCAGAGATAAGCCTAGATAATGGAAATCATGTAGAGATAATGGGAGATAAGGAGAAATATTGGGAGATAAGGGGAAATAATGGGAGATATTTTATAACGTTGGGTAATATAAGAAATAAGCAATGACGATAGTAGTGAATCAAGTCCACGCGAGCGCAGCCGCGGGCCCGGCTAGTTCAATAATATATTTAAACTTCTTGTAAAACGTTCTTTAATTTTACACTTTAACTTTTATGCTGAAAAAAATGTATGTAAAACTACATTTTTATAGAAATTTACTGAAATACTTATTGTTTACCGGTAAAAATTAAAAAAACTTGAATCTGAGCTGTAAAATTACATATATTTTATCAGTGCAACAATCGGGTTCAAGAAGCAGAGGGGGAGCATATAAATACAAAGAACGTTGCTTTAAGGAAAACAAGAGACGACTAAAGATCTTTTCGTACGAAGGATTTTTAAAGATGATCGGAGAAATAGCTTTTTACAAAAAAAATCCTTTCACATAACGAAACTTTAGAAGTTGAACCTCCATTAAAAATCGATGAAGGAGAGTGGAGTTTTTTCATAAAAAAGAACCCTTTCATATTATTCAATGCAAAGAAATTCTGTTATTTGAGGCCCCCCCCTTTTTTGCTGACTCTTGACTCGGAATTATTTAAGATGTATTTACTGTTATTGTGCACAGGACAAAAAAAATTTTGGTTTTTTTCGCGTGAGACTAAATGCCGCCCAAAAACTGTCATATTGAATTTTTAATATGACTATAGCAAGTATCACTAGCGTCAAATTGTTCAAGTATCCGCTCACTAAAATCTATTTAGTAGTTTAAACCTAATTTAATAACCTGTCAAGTGCAAGTTGAACTTGCGCAATTACTGTTCCGCACGTTGATTGCTTTAAAAAAAAAGCGTTTGTTACGGATGATCAGTGATTTCACAAAACACACCCCAAATGAGTTTTCAACAAAGTTTGTTTTCGATCAATTTTTATTTAATATACCAGATGAATTATTAAAGGTAATGCAGGTAATTTTCGTCCAATCTACACCCCGTGGAAAATATTCCAGAATTTTTTCAAAATTTTTTGATCAGTACTTTTCAAGATAAAGGGATGCAACTATTTTTTGCGATTTTTTTAAAAATAATGCGAAGAAAAGTGTGAGCAAATATTATATTATATATATTTTTGAACTCATATTTTTACAAGCTTTCATTTGACACCCCACTCGATGACTCAGTAAAAAAACTTTTTTTTCATTTCCGATTTCACCCTCCAAAACTAACCCCTTAAGTCAAAATTTAACTTTCAAAACTACAACGCTCTGATGAGGCCATCAATCCCTATATTAATATCACATTTCAACTTTCTATGTCAAATAGTTTCCGAGAAAATCGGGTGCGACAGACAGACAAAACGGACAGACGAGCAGACGAAGGGACAGACGGACAGACACCAGAGTAATCTTATGCTTTTGATGTGCTATTTTCGACATCATATAGACGTTTTTTCCTGAAAAATTAGTGTATTTAAAATCCATCTCTTATGTAATATCCAACTTAATAAGTTAAGGCTGGACAAAATACCGCTATGTAGATTTTTTCTAGCAAAGCTATCACATAAGTCCGAAATAAACCACATTTAAGTGCCAGTAATGGCTGGTTGAGTCCTTATGAGAGGTTATAATGTTTCGCGTAGTTGATTTTGGAATGTCCAATTCATATTCAACTAATCTAAAGCACGCAATCGAGTTTGGATGGCTCGACTTTTTGTTGCCCTCAGCTTCTTACGGCCACTTTAAAGTCACTTAAGCTACTCAAATACTTGAGTATGGGATTAACATTCACCACCGTAGAATTTTTAAAACATTCAGATTGCCAAGTTTAACACAAAAGCTAATCGATGCTCTTTATTTGAAACTCATTTTCCTTATGCTTGACCGTTCGTCAAAAAACACTGCACTTTTAAGACAGTAATTCGTCATCTAATGGAATACATGTTAAATAAGAGCTGACACAATAATAATAGATCTGACCGCTTTTTCACAAGGCGTGTATTGAGACTACTACGGAAATCTAAGCGTTGAAATATTTCAAAATTTATTGTAACGTTTTCATAATACAGACTAAAATGATTATTTAGAACGATGCTATGGAAAGGAAACTGATTGGTCTTTAATTGTATTCAGATGGGCCCTCGACAGTCTCGTATTTGAGAATTCCCTTATTGGTTGTTCACCACTTGCGGCCCTCCACCACATTCTAATTGGGCAATAATAGCTACACAATGGCTGTTCTCTCATTTCATGAAATTAAACCCACATCGATGGACTTTAATTAGACGGTTTTATTTTTCTTTGATTTCAACGAAATTTATGAACCAGATTTAAATTAAATGGAATAGCGTCAAAACTATATATCTATATATATATATATATATATATATATATATATATATATATATATATATATATATATATATATATATATATATACAGTCCCTGGCCAAATTATTAGACGCACTGTATTTTTTTTAGTAATTTTATGTTTCTTAAGAGTTATGCAATAATGGTATATTTAAACTACAATATTATTGATTTTTATTTAAAAGAATTGTTGTAGACTACATATTTGTATTTATTTTTAACATATGGCAACACTGTGTTGGCAAAGTGATACATGAACGTAAACAAGTACAAACCTGTATCAGTCGCGATCGGAATCGAGTCAGGTTCGGACGTGTTTCTGTGGCTTTATGGACTGTGATTGTTTGTTTAACAGTTTTATACTACTCAGTTATTAGTTTATTTTGTATGCAGTGTTTTAAAAAAGTAATTGGACTATTTTCATTATGGGCAGAAAAGGCGATCTTTCACCACGTAAAAAAGCTGAAGTGAAGGCCCTTGTGATTGCGAAAACATTTACAAACCGAGAAATATCACGAAGATTGGAGGTTTCTGAAGCTAGTGTACGACGCATAAAAAAGAAAATTGAGTCAGGGAAGGAATTAAGCCCGAAAAGAAAGAAAAGATGCGGTAGAAAACCAATTTTCACTCCACGGTCAGAGAGATGTTTGAAGAAAATTTGTGTAGAAAACAGATTTGCTACCACAAAGGTAATAAAATCACAACTCCAGGATGCTAGCGTAAATGCTTCTGAGCGCACTGTTCGAAGAAAATTGAAAGAATTAGATTTTAAGGCCTGTCGCCCCGCCAGGAAGCCCAAGTTAACAGCTGCAATGAAAGCAAAGCAACTGAAGTGGGCCAAACAATGGCAAGACAAAGATGTGGACTTCTGGAGATCGGTAAGATACAGCAATTTAATCAATAATTGATACATTATTATCATTTTCAGTTAAATAAAGCAAATAAACATGGAAGTTTATATATTTTTTCCTATTTTTGACAGGTCTGCTTCAGTGACGAAAGCACATTCGAAATTTTGCAGAATAAAGCTCAGTATGTGCGTCGTCGTCATGGAGAAAAGTTTCATCCTGATTGTGTCGTCCCGACGGTTAAACATCCCACCAAAGTGATGATTTGGTCAGTCATCAGCGGCAAGGGCACTGGACGTCTGTACGTCGTCAAAGGAATAATGAGGCAAGATCAGTACAAAGAAGTATTACAAAATCGGTTGATTCCGCAGCTCAGAGAATGGTTTCCAAATGGGGAACCATTCACTTTCATGCAAGATGGAGCTCCCTGCCACACTGCTCGGTCTGTTAAAGCTTTTTTGGAAGAAAAAAAATATCCCTCTGTTGGATTGGCCGGGTAATAGTCCATTGAAAATGTGTGGGAGCTGATGAAAAGAGAAGTGGCTAAAGATGTGATTACCAACAAAACCCAGCTCCTAGAAAAGATTATTCATGTGTGGAATCATCATCCTCAAATGCAGGAGACAGTACAATCTTGCATTGATAGCATGCCGCGCAGAATTAAAGCTTTGATAGCGGCTAAAGGTGGCTCAACTAAATATTGACTTTTACTAACATTAATTTCACTTTTCTTTAAAACTTAATAAAATGCTTTTCTAAATTAATGCTGTTTTATTTATGTCAAATAAATAGGTAATTGATTGGATAATATAAAAATAAAAAACAAATCAATTTAAAATAATAAAACGGTACAATATCACTCGGTAATTAATATTTTACATGAAATCTTGCAGTACGTCTAATAATTTGGCTAGGGACTGTATATATATATATATATATATATATATATATATATATATAGAATGTCTTAAAAAAATGATTAATAATGTAGAATCCGATAGATTGGGTCAAAATAAGGTCAAAAGTTCATAAAAAATTATCGAGCTACAATCCCCTAAAAGGGGCATTCGGAAAATGACTGTTATTCATTATTTGCAAAACTGTTGTAGGTTATACCGTCCTAAACAGCATACACTGATTCAAAGCGTGATTCTAAGATTGTCGACATTGATAGAGAGGACTTCAAATTCAGGGAAAGGCGGGGTAAGAATATCATCATCATTATGTCATTCAATAAAACTTTTTATGATTATTGCTAGTTATGCTTCTTTTTACTAATTATAATTCGTTTATTTATATATATATATATATATATATATATATATATATATATATATATATATATATATATATATATATATATATATAAATATATATATATATATATATATATATATATATATATATATATATATATATATATATATATTTATAATTATAGAGGTATATGCGTTACAAACACTATAAACAGACTGTACGATAAAATATTGTAGAATAGAATTAGAGAAACAATTAAAGGAAAGATATCCGAAAACCAAAGCGGATTTACTCCGGGCCGGTCGTGTATAGACAACTTGTTTACTTTACAACAATTGATAGAAAAGAAGATCCAAAAAGATGATGAAATACATATGACCTTTATAGATCTTAAGAAGGCATACGATAGTGTACCGAGAAATAAACTTTGGCATGTCTTGAGAACAGTAGGGATAAAAGAAGGGATGATAACAACAATAAAAGAGTTATATAATGAAAATATAGGATATGTGAAACAGGGACGCTATCTCTCGGAAGCTATCCGCATTACAAAAGGTCTAAGGCAAGGGTGTTCCCTTTCACCAATCTTATTTAATATATTTGTAGACAACGCTCTAAAGAAATGGAACCGCACTTCCCAAAGCATGGGCATCCCCATTAGTGATAAACACCTATTATCGTTAAACTTTGCAAACGACCAAGTAATAATAACACAAGATGGATTCGATATGGAATATGTATTGAAGAGATTATACACAGACTACAAGAAATGGGGACTAGAGGTGAGCCTTGAAAAGACGGAGTATATGGTTATGAACTCGGAAATAGCATTTGATGTCTTAATTAACAACGATACACATGTCAAACAAGTCAAGGAATTTAAATATCTAGGGGTACTGATTGACAACAAAAATGGTATAGGTAAAAAGGAAATACAGAATAAAATACAAAAAGCCAGGAGGATCATAGGAGATCTTAACTCAATATGGTGGGATCAAAACATAACTACACAAAACAAAAAGAGAATTGGAAGAACATACAAGTAGAATCGGTTTTAAGTTATGGTAGTGAACTATGGGTAATGAAAGAAGAGGATAAAAGAAAAATTACGACGATAGAGATGAATTACCTGAGAAGAAGCGCCGGAGTGTCCAAATTCCAACACATAACAAACCAAAAAAATACGCAATAGAACAGCAGCAACAGAAACAATTATACAAAGAATAGCAAATAGAGGATTAAAATGGTTTGGACACCTACTCAGAATGAACGATACAAGATGGCCCAAAAGGCTCTGGACATGAAAACCACCGGGAAGAAATAAAAAAGGACGTCCACGTAGATCCTGGAATGAAGATATGAGACAAGCCATGAGATCACGACGAATGGACGAAGTGATGGCGGACGATAGAGAGGTTTGGAGAAGGCGAATGGGAACACAACACTTAGTTGTATAATTATTATATATTACTTGTGTATGTATACAGTTAAACCCAAATATATATATATATATATATATATATATATATATATATATATATATATATATATATATATATATATATATAGAGGAGAAGCGTAGTCTTGACCGACTAGTTAAACAGCAGTATTGTGTTCTTGGGGTAAGCGGTCTTTGAAAAAGAACTAAAAAGTTTTGGACACCTTTTTAGCTACGCCAAGCTCTCGAAAATCTTTCATTTTCTTCATCAGGGCTACAATTATAGTAGAATATCAGTATCTTTGAGATTAAAAGTAAAGAACAACCCCTATTTTATATGTAACATTAAAGTACTCACTGCTATGTGGTGTGTTCAAAAATTGTTGTTTGTGGGGGCACTTTATTGCACTTATTCATCAGAAAAAAAAATTGTAAGTAATTTCTTATACAACCTTATAAATTTATAAATCACATTTCATAACGAGCGTCTTAACTTTATTTTTCTGTACCTTGTTTACATTTTAGTATCCAGAAGAAGCTACCATTAGGCACCGAAAGTTTGATAACCAAAAAAAAAGCAGCTCATCTCTTCTCCTCATATGGGCGATCCCCAGTAGTTAAACTTCCGATTCTTATATCTTTTCTGATGAATAAGTGCAATAAAGTGCCCCCACAAACAACAATTTTTGAACACACCACTTAGCAGTAAGTACTTTAATGTTACATATAAAATAGGGTTGTTCTTTACTTTTAATCTCAAAAAATAGTGATATTTTGCTGTAATTGTAGCCCTGATGAAGAAAATGAAATATTTTCAAAAGCTTGGCGTAGCTAAAAAGGTGTCCAAAACTTTTTAGTTCTTTTCCAAAGACCGCTTACCCCAAGAACACAATACTGCTATATATATATATATATATATATATATATATATATATATATATATATATATATATATATATATATATATATATATATATATATATATATCTTACTTTATGTGTCTTTTTGTTATATAATTAAAAAATAAAAATTAAATATAATAAATAACTTTTCAATAGTGACATTCATTTTGAATACTTTAAATTACTTTGTTATAAAATTAAAGAATAAATATAATAAATAATAAATAACTTGTCTAATAGCAGCATCCACCAAAATTTACTGTATTTCTAACTTTAATGTTTTGGGTTTTTTGTCGACCTGCTGACGACATAACTACCAACACTATCTGGTTCAGATTTAAATATCACTAAAAAGTTACTAAATACGATGTGAACAAATTTAAAATGGAGTACCATTTCAACATTATGGTCTTTCTTACAGTTGTTTTTGTCTCAAAAATTGTTATTAATTAATGTTATTGACAATGTTTTATTCTTGATACCTGTGTAATTCTCTAAGTGTCCTTTTGTCATGTTTTTTTGTGTGATTATACCTTCTACCTGGCCAACAAAATACAAATTTTATTGTTTTCACCAGAGATGAATTAACTACTAAATTTTGTAAGTAATTTCTTATACAACCTTATAAATTTATAAATCACATTTCATAACGAGCGTCTTAACTTTATTTTTCTGTACCTTGTTTACATTTTAGTATCCAGAAGAAGCTACCATTAGGCAGCGAAAGTTTGATAACCAAAAAAAAAAAAAAGCAGATACTAGAGCCTATAGATCTTTGATTGCTCATCTCTTCTCCTCATAAGGGCGTTCCCCAGTAGTCAAACTTCCGATTCTTATATATATATATATAATATATATATATATATATATATATATATATATATATATATATATATATATATATATATATATATATATATATATATAAATATATATATATATATATATATATATATATATATATATATATATATATATATATATATATAAATATATATATATATATATATATATATATAAAAAATATATATATATATATATATATATATATATATATATATAATATATATATATATATATATATATATATATATATATATATATATATATATATATATATATATATATATAAATATATATATATATATATATATATATATATATATATACAATGTGTCCTAAAAAGTTTCATACAAATGGAGAAAAAGTTTATCTTACATATTACAAAAAAAAATATTCTTAATAAATAGTTCTGCATCACATGGAACTCCATAATCAAGCATCAAAAATATTTTATGGTATACAGTGAAAATAAAAAATAATGATTTATAATGAAGAGTAGGGTGTTTAAATTTAAATACGGAGCAAAATATTAATTGAATATGTTAATGGGAACTAAAAAATTATACTCACGTTTAGATTTGGGGCCTTCCTAGTTAAAAATTCAAAAAACTCCAGTGAACACGTCACTAATTGTCGGATTATTTATTGAATAATGGAAAACGAAATTAATGAAAAACTAGTGCACTGATTTTGATTGTATGATATTTTTGTTAAAAATTTGATAACCTTTTTATCTGCTTTGCAACAATTACATCCATAATAAATTTGTGCTAATATCATTTTGTTTTCAAATTGCAACATTACTTAATTACTATGTACATAACATAACAACTAAACATATGGATTAATTCTAACTTTATTGCACAAATGCTTCTATGTATCCACCTTCCTTTTCTAAACAGGTGATTGTTCTTCGAGAAAAATCTTTGATTACAACTCTAATTACGTCAGGAGTTATAGTACTTTACTCTTCATTATAAATCATTATTTTTTTATTTTCCCTGTATACCACCAAATATTTTACACTTTTGATGCTTGATTATGGTTTCCCAAGTTATGTAGAACTTTTTATCAAAAATAAATTTTTTGTAATACATGTATGTAAGATAAACTTTTTCTCCATTTTTATAAAACTTTTTGGGACACACTATATATATATATATATATATATATTATATATGGTTTGAAAAGTCCGTGCAAAGTCCGAGAGATGGCACCCCCGGCGCGTATCGAGGTCATGTTTAGTTAGTAGCATCTCTTGAATGAACGCACACCAAGTTTCAGCCATATTGGTCTATTTCTTTGTGTTTGGCATTCGTGTGAATCAAGGAAGTCGAGTGATTTTTAAGAAATGGACGAAAAAGAATTTCGTGTGGTGATTAAACATTACTTTATGAAAGGCAAAACGCCTCAGGAGACTAAAGAGAAGCTTGATAAACATTATGGTGACTCTGCACCTTCGATTAGAACAGTTTATAAGTGGTTTCAAAATTTTCGGACTGGCCATATGACACAAGTGACGCTGAACGTTCTGGACGGCCTGTGGAGGTTACGACTCCAGAAATCATTGATCAAATCCATGATATGGTGATGGATGACAGAAGAGTTAAGGTGCGTGAGATTTCTTGTGCTGTGGGCATCTCGACTGAACGAGTACATAATATTTTGTATAAACATTTGGACACGAGAAAGCTATCCGCAAGATGGGTGCCGCGATTGCTCACGCTTGACCAAAAACGGAATCGTGTGAAGTGTTTGCAGCTGTTCCAGAAGAATCCGGAGGACTTTAAGCGTCGTTTCGTCACTGTGGATGAAACATGGATACATTACTATACTCCTGAGACCAAACAACAATCAACCAACTCGTTTCACATCCCCCCTATTCTCCAGACTTGGCTCCCTCGGACTACTATTTGTTCCCCAATTTGAAGAAATGGCTGGCGGGACAAAGATTTTATTCAAACAAGGAGGTGATTGCAGACACTAATGGATATTTTGCAGACTTGGACAAATCCTATTATTCGGAAGGGATCAACAAACTAGAACATCATTGGACGAAGTGTATAAGCCTAAAAGGAGACTATGTCGAAAAATAAAAAAGGTTTACCCCAAACACATAAGTAGTTTTTATTTTTGCACGGACTTTTCAAACCAGCCTCGTATATATATATATATATATATATATATATATATATATATATATATATATATATATATATATATATATAAATGGCCAAAGCTCATATTTCAATCCACTGTTCTCTCATTTGTCAAGCCATCTCGAGACGCGTTTCGCGTATCACGGTTCATCAGTCAAGTTAGGATCGACAAACCAAAGAAGAGAACTTCGAGTACTTATTCTCGTACTGGCGTAACGTCATAGTATGATTTAATAAATTGTACCTAGAACCAAAGTTGTACCTGCTCCTCAATCGGAGGCTGTCGACGGCCGCAAGCCGACAGAGAAATGATCAGCAAATTGCCAACATTCGACGCAGGCAGCGTAATTGGATGAAGATTCCACTCCATACATATCTAATTCAACGTAATTATTATTATTACTATTAATAACCGGTCAAGTGCAAGTTGAACTTGCGCAATTGGTGTTCCGTACGTTGATTGCTTTCAAAATAAAAAATTTTTGTTACAGAGGTATAAAATGATCAGTGATTTCACAAAACACACCCCAAATGAGTTTTCAATAAAGTTTGTTTCCAATCTTTACTGAAATCTGATGACTTTGAAATTTTTGTTTTTTATATACCAGATAAATTATTAAAGGTAATGCACTCGTGATAATTTTCGTTCAATCTACACCCCGTGGAGAATATTCCAGAATTTTTTCAAAATTTTTTGATAAGTACTTTTCGAGATAAGGCGGGGGACAGCGATTTTTCGCGATTTTTTAAAAATAATACAAAGAAAAGTGCGCGCAAGTATTACATTATATATATATATATATATATATATATATATATATATATATATATATATATATATATATATATTTTACTCATGTTTTCACAAGCTTTCATTTGACACCACACTCGATGACCTTGTAAAAAAATGTTTTTTTCACTTCCAATTTCATCCCCCAAAAACTAACCCCTTAAGTCAAAATTTAACCCTCAAAACTACATGGCTCTGATGAGGCCATCAATTCCTATATTATTACCAAATTTCAACTTTCTATGTCAAATAGTTTCGGCGAAAATCGGGTATGACAGACAGACAGACAGACACCGAAGTGATCTTATAAGTGTTCCGTACGGAACACTAAAAATGGAAGTCTTTTTGAGGAATCTCAACGATAATGGATAAATCTAAAGTATAAATATATAATAGCAAAGAAATATATGAGTTAAAATTATGAGTGAGTGGTAAAGTTATTTTCCATTTTTTTTCTTTTGAATATAGGGTTATATTACAATTAAACAACTTATTCCTCAGACGTTTTGCTCAGGCATGGCTGGCTTTTTCAGTAATTTTTTTTGTTTTATTTTGGTTGTAGTCGCATCTACAAATTAAACCAGGTTTCTTAACTAACCAATAATCAATACATTTAAAAATTATTTTTCAGCACAGGTCGCTACGTCCGTATATGACAATTAAACTATTCTTAAAACACCTAAACACTTACTTTAAAATCTATAGTATATAAAATAAAATGATAATTATAAAATAATTATTAAATTTACATACCTCGACATGCACCTTTGACACACTATTAGAAACTATTTTTATTGTTTTGTTATCAGTATCAGATATTTTGATTTTTTGTAACTATAGTATGTTTACTTCGTTTTTGGGGCACAATTGTACTATGGTAATAATTTAATGAAATTAATACTTAATCAATTAATTAATTAATTGGTGGTAAATTCGACTTCAGTTATTTACTTCTTGTTTGTCGTTACATGCGTGTTTTTCTTTTTTAATGTGTATCGTTTCTTTGATAAGAAGTTTGCGATAGTTCCTTTCCTGGGTGACTATTTTGGAGTTTCGGAAATCGAATTCGTGTTTTTTCAGTACTTTCATGTTTATGTAGGGCAGTAGACACGTTTTTTTGTGTATTAGTGCCCATTTAGTCTATTGTCAAGGTATTGTGTTGTCATTCCTATATATTTTTTGGGGCAATTAGGGCAACGTTTGACATTTTGTTAGGTGGTGTTTGAGCTTTTAGTGGTGTGAATAGCGATGAAAGACGGTATTGAGCTTTGTGACAGATACGGATCTCGTGTTTTTTCATTATGTATTTAATCTTTTCTGAAAGTGGTGGCGTGTACGGCATTGCTACGTGTATTACTGTGTTCTTTCTTGGTTTTAGTTTGTTTTTGGATTGTCGTATTATAGAATTTATGTGTTCGTTGTTTAATGATTGTGTCTACAAGTTTTTTAAGACAGTTGTTGTGAAGGATTTTACGGACTTTATTTATTACCTCGGTTCGGAATTTACCAGAAGTTAAGGTAAGAGCTCTATCCGTTAGTCCAATGATCACACTTTTCTTATGGGTGTTAGGGTGGTTAGAGTGGAAGTTTAGGTAGCGTCCAGACCACGTGTTCTTTGTGTACCATTTGATTTCCAGTTCTTCATTGTCGGTGTTTCTTATAATCGTTATATCTAAGAAGTTAATTTGGTGGTTATTTTCTATCTCGCTGGTGAATTGGATTTTCAGGTGAAAACTATTAAATTCGTTGAGAATGCAATTTATTTTGTTAGTTGGTACGGCTGTAATGCAATCATCAAGAACAAGAAAGGTTTTTTTTTGAGAATTGCTTCCTCTAAATGTTCCATTAGGAGCTGTGTAACTGTAGACGATATGGGGGATCCCATGGCACAGCCATCGAGTTGTTGGTAGAAATTATTTTTATATTAAAAACAGTTATTACTTGAGGTTAAATGTATAGATTCTACGGACATATTTTGACTTAACGTAGTATATCCTTTATTTTACCCCACTTTTTTTTCAGTATGTCAGTTAGTAGTTCAATGGGAATGTTTGTATATAATAATACTATATCAAGTGACATTAGAGTATAATTTTTGGGTATTTTTATGTTATCAAAGAATTTTTTAAAACTAAAGAAGTCTTTAAGATACTAGTCAGTTTTGTAGGTGATTTTTGATAAGCAATTACCTAGGTACTTTGATAATTTGTAAAACGGAGGCTGTAAACTGGAAACAATTGGTCATAGGGGTGTCCCTGGTTTATGATATTTTGGTTTTCTTTTTCATAAACCTTTTGGATTCAATTTTATGGATGAGAGTATTGTTTTTAATTTATACGTTTTTTGTTGGGGCACAGCCTATTTTTGGATACATTTGTTTGTCTGACAGTACCATTTCCATTCGTATTCGTTAGTGTTCATGATTACAGTTTTGTTGCCTTTATCAAGTTTCAGTATGGTAATGTTAGGATTGTCTTTAATAAATTATTTTGTTCTTTTAACTTGCCTTATTATTATTTTCTGGAAGCAGGTTTGTTTGATTTGTTGTGTTTTACTTTAACTTTATGATTAGTTATTACATTAACCACATCCGCACGTATACTGTCTTGAATGTCATCAGGTTTATTCTGAATTACACTTTCTATGCTAGCAATATATTCTATAATAGGAATTTCTTTTTCGGTCTTAATGTTATGGAACATTTACCAGGTGTACAAGTATGAAATGCAGATTTCAGACAACAGATGGTGCACCAATGCAGTTTGTGCTATAAAGATTTGACACTGCGCCATTTTGTTGTGTCATTAACAAGTGTCAGACGCGCACGAGTGATATATTCAAAAAGAGTGTGCATAGTGTCGTGTTGTTGTGTTCAATATGTCGAAATTTATACCGAACAAAGAGCATTTGCGGACAACATTAATTTTTTGTTTTCATTTGAAGAAAACTGCTGCTGAATCATACCGATTACTTCGAGAATGGTGAACATGCTCCATCGCAAGATACGTGTGAACGATGGTTTCGGCGTTTCAAAAGTGGTGACTTCGATGTTGCAGACAAGGAACGTGGAAAACCACCAAAAAAATATGAAGATGTGGAATTGCAAGCATTGTTGGACGAAGATAATTTGCAAACACAAAAACAACTCGCCGAGCAATTGGGCGTTAGTCGACAAGCTCTTTCCAATCGACTACAAGAGATGGGAAAGATTCAGAAGCCGGTAGATGGGTACCACATGAGTTGAACGACAGACAAATGGAAGAGCGCAAAAACACGTGTGATATTTTGCTCGCTCGGTACAAAAGGAAATCGTTTTTGCATCGTATAGTTACAGGGGATGAAAAGTGGATTTATTTTGAGAATCCCAAGCGCAAAAAATCATGGGTAGACCCAGGCGCACCATCCACATCGACCGCAAGACCGAATCGCTTTGGCAGAAAGACGATGCTCTGTGTTTGGTGGGACCAGAGGGGCGTGGTCTATTATGAGCTGTTAAAACCTGGGGAAAGCGGTTAATACTAAACGTTACCAACAACAATCGACCGATTTGAACCGTTCGCTGCTTGAAAAAAAGCCAGAATACCGAAAGAGGCAACACAAAGTCATTTTTTTTCATGATAATGCTCCATCACATACGGCAAAACCAGTTCGCGACGCGTTGGAAGCACTCAGCTGGGAAGTTCTACCCCATGCGGCTTACTCACCAGACTGGGCTTCCTTCCGATTACAACTTGTTTGCATCGATGGGTCACGCACTTGCTGAGCAGCGCTTTGGTTTTTACGAAGATGTGAAAAAATGGCTCGATAAATGGTTCGCAGCAAAAGGGGAAGATTTTTACTGGCGTGGTATTCACAAATTGCCCGAAAGATGGGAAAAATATCTTCCGAATTTAACATGTTCTTTTAGAAAAAAAAATCAGCGTTTCATACTTGTACACCTGGCAGAGGAAGAAATTCTCAAAAAAAAACTCAGATTCTGTTTTTGTTGTTTAAAAAAATATGTTGATGATTGCATTACAGCCGTACCAACTAACAAAATAAATTGTATTCTCAACGAATTTAATAGTTTCCACCCGAAAATCCAATTCCCCAACGAGATAAAAAATAACCACCAAATTAACTTCTTAGATATAACGATTATAAGAAACACCAACAACGAAGAACTGGAAATGAAATGGTACAAAAAGAACATGTGGTCCAGACGCTAACTAAACATCCATTCTAACCACCCTAACACCCATAAGAAAAGTGTGATCATTGGACTAACGAATAGAGATCTTACCTTAACTTCTGGTAAATTCTGAACCGAGGTGATAAATAAAGTCCGTAAAATCCTTCACAACAACAACTAGCTTAATAAACTTCGAGAGACAATCGTTAAACAACGAACACTGAAATTCTATAATACGACAATTCAAAAACAAACTAAAACCAAGAACAAAGTAATACACATAGCAATGCCGTACACACCACAACTTTCAGAAAAAATTAAATGCATAATAAAAAAACACGAGATCCGTGTCTGTTACAAAGCTCAACACCGTGTTTGATCGCTATTCATACTACTAAAAGCTCAAACACCATCTAACAAAATGTCAAACGCAGTATATTTTATCCCATTCGCCTCTACTGCCCTGCATAAACATGAAAGTACTTAAAAACACGAATTTGATTTCCGACACTCCAAAATAGTCACCCAGGAAAGGAACTATCGCAAACTTCTTATTAAAGAAATGATACACATTAAAAAAGGAAAACACGCATGTAACGACAAACAAGATGTAAATAAATTAAGTCGAATTTACCACCAATTAATTAAATAATTAATTAAGTACTAATGTCATTAAATTATTATCATAGTACAATTGTGACCCAAAAACGAAGTAAACATACTATATTTAAAAAAAAATTAAAATATCTAGTAGGAACAAAAAAACAAAAAAAATGGTGTCTAATAGTGTGTCAAAGGTGCATATCGAAGTATTTAAATTTAATAATTATAATCATTTTATTTTACCAGGTGTACAAGTATGAAATGCGAATTTTTTTCTAAAAGAACATGTTAAATTCGGAAGAATGATAAAAAGTGCTTTATTCAAAGTACGCTCCATCGCTTGTTATACATTTTTCCCATCTTTCGGGCAATTTGTGAGTACCACGCCAGTAAAAATCTTCCCTTTTTGCTGAGAACCATTCATCGAGCCATTTTTTCACATCTTCGTACGAACCAAAGCGCTACTCAGCAAGTGCGTAACCCATCGATGCAAACTAGTGGTAATCGGAAGGAACCAAGTCTGGTAAGTAAGCCGCATGGGGTTGAACTTTCCAGCTGAGTGCTTCCAACGTGTCGCGAACTGGTTTTGCCGTATGTGATGGAGCATTGTCATGAAGAAAAATGAATTTGTGTTGCCTCTTTCGGTATTCTGGCCTTTTTTCAAGCAGCGAACGGTTCAAATCGGTCAATTGTTGTTGGTAACATTTAGTATTAACCGTTTCCCCAGGTTTTAACAGCTCATAATAGATCACGCCCCTCTTGTTCCACCAAACACAGAGCATCGTCTTTCTGTCAAAGCGATTCGGTCTTGCGGTCGATGTGGATGGTGCGCCTGGGTCTACCCATGATTTTTTGCGCTTGGGGTTCTCAAAATAAATCCGCTTTTCATCCCCTGTAACTATACGATGCAAAAACGACTTCCTTTTGTACCGAGCGAGCAAAATGTCACAGGTGTTTTTGCGCTTTTCCATTTGCCTGTCGTTCAACTCATGTGGTACCCATCTCCCGGTCTCTGAATCTTTCCCATCTCTCGTAGCCGATTGGAAACAGCTTGTTGACTAACGCCCAATTGCTCGGCGAGTTGTTTTTGTGTTTGCAAATCATCTTCGTCCAACAATGCTTGCAATTCTACATCTTCGTATTTTTTTGGCAGTTTTCCACGTTCCTTGTCTGCAACATCGAAGTCACCACTTTTGAAACGCTGGAACCATCGTTCGAACGTATCTTGCGATGGAGCATGTTCACCATAAACTTCTCGAAGTAATCGGTATGATTCAACAGCAGTTTTCTTCAAATGAAAACAAAAATTAATGCTGTCCGCAAATGCTCTTTGTTCGGTATAAATTTCGACATATTGAACACAACAACACAACACTATGCACACACCTTTCCAATTTATCACTCGTGCGCGTCTGACACTTGTTGTTGACACAACAAAATGGTGCAGTGTCAAATCTTTATAGCACAAACTGCATTGGTGAACCATCTGTTGTCTGACATCCGCATTCCATACTTGTACACCTGGTATATATATATATATATATATATATATATATATATATATAATATATATATATATATATATATATATATATATATATATATATATATATATATATATATATATATATATATATATATATATATATATATATATATATATATAATATATATAATATATATAAAATGCAACGTCTCTCTGTCTGTCTGTCTGTCTGTCCGTTAGTGTGCTTATCACTGAAGAACACTTAACCGATTTACGTACTTTTTTTTTTAAAAACATACATATGTTCTCTGGCCAGGTTATAGGCTATATTTTATTACGATAGGTAGCAAAAGGAATGAGCAGTGACGATAATAGTGAATGAAGTCTGAAAAAAAAGTTTGCCGCTAGCGCATTCCCTTGCAATACACTGCCTAAACCATTGAATATGGAACAATATTATGTAGTAGAGAATATATATATAATCTATAATATATATAAAATGCAATGTCTCTCTATCTGTCTGTCCATTAGTGCGTTTATCACGCGAGAACCACTTATCCGATTTACGTGTCTTTTTTTTTAAATTCATACATATATATTCTTTGGCCAGGTTATATAATAATAATAATAATCTATATCTATAATATATACAAAATGCAACGTCTCTCTGTCTGTCTGTCCGTTAGTGCGCTAATCCTTCGAGAACCACTTATCTAATTTACGTGATTTTTTAAATTCTACATATGTTCTCTGACCAGGTTATAAATATATATTTTATTACATTTATAATATATATAAAATGCAACGTCTCTCTGTCTGTCTGTCTGTCTGTCTGTTAGTGCACTTATCACTGGAGAACCACTTATCCGATTTACGTGCTTTTTTTTAAAACATACATATGTTCTCTGGTCAAGTTATCTATCTATAATATATATAAAATGCAACGTCTCTCTGTTTGTCTGTCTGTCTGTCCGTTAGTGCGTTACGTGTTTTTTTTTTTTAAAACATACATATGTTCTCTGGCCAGGTATAGGATATATTTAATTGCGTTAAGTAACATAAAGAATAAGCAGTGACGATAACAGCAAATCAAATCGGAAAAAAAAAAAGGTTACCCTTAGCGCCTCCTCTTGCAATATACTGCCTAAACTATTAAATATGGAACAATATCATGTTGTAAAGAATATAATATATACAAAATGCAACGTCTGTCTGTCTGTCTGTCCATTAGTGCGCGTATCACTTGAGTACCACTTATCCGATTTATGTGTTTTTATAAATTTATACATATGTTCTATATAATTCGATATAAGCCTAGATAATGAGAGTGATAAGTATAAATAATGGGAGATAAGTCTAATAATGGGAGTTATGGTGAGATAACGGGGGAGTAATGGTGAGATAATGGGGGATAAGGAGAAATAATGGGAGATAAGGAGAAATAATGGGAGCTGAGCAGAGATAAGCCTAAATAATAGAAATTATGTAGAGATAATGGGAGATAAGAAGAAATAATGGGAGATAAGGGGAAATAATGGCAGATATTTTATTACGTTAGGTAACATAAGGAATAAGCAGTGACGATAGTAGTGAATCAAGTCCACGCGAGCGCAGCCGCGGGCACGGCTAGTATATATATATATATATATATATATATATATATATATATATATATATATATATATATATATATATATATATATATATATATATATATATAATGCGTAGAAGAAAAAGAACATATAGATTTTGAGCAATACGAATTTTGGAGACGCGGCTGGAGGCCGTTAAATATTGTTCATATTCAATAGAAATATGAGAAGGTTTCCTGGTTTTGTCTGAGTTAATGGAAATATTTTTAAATGATTATTTATAGGTAAACATTAAAGTAGCGGAGTAATTTATTTTTTAATGTAGAACTTATTTAGATTTTTTTTTTTAATTAAAAAGTTTGATGAAAACTATATCTTGGAGAACATATGCTGTCTAAAAATATCCCTCTTTGTCCTTTTCACGATTGCCAGCCTTGAGAAGCATTAATTTTATTTAAGTTAAAAACAATATAAAGTAATGAGGTCAAGGTTTGTAGTTGTTCCTTTCAGTTAAACATTTTCATCAATTAACTGGCAACGTTGTAAGGAATACAGAACAGTCAGAAACAGTAAAGCAGGCCCGCGGTGTCATTAGCTAATCTATTTAGGGGTTTATTTGTTTGGGAGGCGCACTCGTATAATAGATGGTCAAATGTCGCAACCCAGCTAGAATTGGGATCACAGTGTGAAACTGAAACGTCCCTGTGGGGCGCCTTGAGCCTACGTTTGTCGTGGCGTGCCACAAGGGATCTCTGTTCTAGAGGTCGCAAGATATCGAACTTTTTAGTCTTAATATGTAGTTTGTTAAGGAAATTCATCGGGAAAATGTATCGCTGTAACTTATTATTGTATTAACATTGGCTATAAATGCTTCAAAAAAAGTCCTGAACCCAATTCTTTAAGACCCTCCGTCCATATTTTACATATTTCTTTACAAAATTATGCATACAGTTTGTAAATTCACAGAATATTAAATAGTTTACGAATTAATTTTTGACTTCCCTTGCTAAAAAAAAAGAATTGTATTCGTGAAAAAATCACCCTCCGAGATATTTGCATTTTTTCACGTTTCAGGGTCCCTAAATTAGAAAAACTTACTTTCATACTTTCGTCGGTCTATCTGTCTGTCGGCCTGTTAACAAGGTAACTCTGGAACGAAATGAAATATCACATAGGCGAAAGAGGGTGAGAGGGATGAGAGGGATAGTTGTCGTTAAATATTGTATGATTTTAAGAGAATTATGTGACATTCGCTAGGTGTTAATTTATAGTATATAAAAGCGTACTTTGGAATTGAAGATATATATCTCATATATTATAAAAAATATATATATATAGATCATCTATCTTATATATATATATATATATATATACTCGACTATATAAGCAGCGTTCTAATCTTCACAATATCCACATAACAGGCGATTCATATATATATATATATATATATATATATTTCAAACTATTTATATATATAGTATATTCTAATAGTATATAAAGTTATATTACTCTTATATATATATATATATATATATATATATATATATCATATTATATATAGCATATATATATATTTTGTCCAGATGCTATAATATAGGCTCTCATGTTTCCTCAGAGAGCGTTCTTTACGAGTGGCAGTAGACGGATTTCTTTCTAATACCTTCACTATCAACGCCAATGTACCCCAAGGCTCCATACTATCTATACTATCTTTTTTCATTTACATTAACGATCTGCTAGAAAAAATTTTGACCGGAAACCCAATCTACAGCTTTGCAGATGACAGTACGCTTATCTCTTCATTCACTTTGAACGCTCGGACATCGGCTACTCAGATGAATATCCGCAGACAGCGGGAAGTCATTCAACTTGACAAAGACCTGGAAGAAATTCTATCTTGGGGTAAACCCAATCCAAGTGGAATTTAACGCTACAAAAACCCAGGCGGCAGTTTTTTCTAAAAAAGTTAATGTTGCTGAACCCGACATAGTTATGGCGGGGCACTCCATTCCTCTAACATCGTCACTCAATTTGTTGGGCGTTAATTTGGGAGCAAATATGTCCTGGCATAAACATCTCGCAGACATAGCAAAGAGAGCTTCTCAAAAGTTGGGAATATTATTTCGAACCAGAAAACTTTACACTCCACAACAACTGTTAATTCTTTACAAAGCTCAAATTCAACCAACTATGGAATACTGCTCCCATGTTTGGGGCTCCGCTCCTAAACATACATTGCATTTGTTGGATTCTATTCAGAGAAGAGCGTTCGTCTGATTGGAGACCCGGGAACTGACCGACGGCCTTGATTCGCTGGAACATCGAAGAACGGTTGGCGACTTGAGCCTATTCTACAAGTATTTTCATGGAGAGTATTCGAGGGATGTAGCCCACTTAATTCCTCCCAGAGCGGTGCATGTTAGAAATACACGTCGCGCTAATACTTCACATTCGTATGAGGTTAAGCTTGTTACTCCTCGTACAAGCAGTATTTTATATGGAGAACATCATCCCTTTGGAATAATTGGCCCAGGACTGTGTTCCCGACTGAGTACATTTACAGCGATTCAAGAAAAACGTGAATCGCTTTTTCCGCACACGTATCGCTCCTGTAGCGCTTTAGGGACTTCCCTGCAGCAGGTGTGCTAGATCCATAAAAAAAAGTCAAATATATAAATAATTAAACTGGGGAGGAAAGGGACTTTCAATATATTGTGTCATCGTCCTTTTCAGGATCTTTATATTAGATAGATCTAGATATTACGTTTTTTTTTTTTCATTATTTCCAATTTTAAGAGGACATATTTTGGAGGGAAGTACTCATAAAGGGTTACATATACCCGGGCACTACAAAAAGTATGTATATTGTTTTTTTTTAATGTTAACAATATATTTTATCAGGTTAAATGGACAACTGATGAAAACTATGGGCCTGCTTGTCTGGTTGAAGCAGCTCAAAATACACTACACCCAGCTAATCCCACTGGATACAAAAACATAATTGGAGCCATGAATATTCGGCTTTAGTGCGGATGTTGATGGTTCACCAGGCTCCGCCCATGATTTTTTGCACTTTGAATTATCGTAGCGTATCTATTTTTCATCACCAGCTACAAGACTATGCAAAAAAAACCTTTCCGATTGTGCCGTTGAAGCAGTTGTACACAGGTGAAGAATCGCCTAGTTGCTTTTGAAAGCTTACGTTTGAACGAAAAAATTGACACCCTTGAATTTTTTTTTTCATCAATTCTATTTTTGGGTATTGGGGTCGCTCCCTCGCGAAACGTCCTATATATATATATATATATATATATATATATATATATATATATATATATATATATATATATATATATATATATATATTTTTTTATATATATATATATATATATATATATATATATATATATATAAACTCCTGAACAAAATTAACACAACAATCTGAAAATTAATTTATCTTTTTCTTATGTCAGTTTTAAAGTTTATCGAGTATTTGAATAGTAGGCTATGCATATTTTGTTTCGTTGTTCATGACAGAAATCAAAACAAGTCGTTTAGATTTACAGTTTTAAAGAATTTTTTAGAAGATAAACAATTTTCTGTAATAATGCGATAGATTTTCTTTAAAAGTAAACTTATAAATTGTTCCCTTTTTCAAAGTAATACGTTTTTGTGGTAGACTGTTTTATTTTTGACCCCGAAGAATTAGAAAAATGAATCGAACTAGAAATTTAACTGAACAAGAGGTAGTGCGAGCCTCAGTTTTATTGGACGAGGGATATTGTCAGAGTTATGTTGCCAATTTGTTAGGCAAACATCGTTCCACAATAAGTCGTATGATAAGACGCTTGAATAAAGTAGGAACTTATTCTAGAAGGCTAGGGCAAGGGCGAAAACGATGCACTAGCGACCTAGATGAACGTTTTATAAGACAATATGCTTTAAGAAACAGGACTGTCACTAGTTCTATAATAAGAAACGAACTCGAAGCTGTTCGCAAGGTCACAATTTCTTCTAAAACAGTTAGAAGACGGTTAAATGAAGCTGGATTAAACAGTAGGAGACCAGCCACTGCGCCCTTGCTTACTAGAGAGAACAGAGTTGCCAAGTTACGTTTTGCTCGAAATCACGAAAACTGGTCTGTGGATGATTGGAAACAAGTTTTCTTGACAGATGAAACTAGGGTTAGTCTAAAACATCCAGATGGTCGTGAGCGAGTATGGCGAAGACCAGGAGAGAGGTTTGCTCCTTGCAATATCTCTGCAAGGATTCCATTCGACGTTGGCTCTGTTATGTTCTGGGGTGGCATCTGCTTTGATGCTCGCACAGAGTTAGTTCCTGTCCGTACGAGATCCATAAATGCTGACTACTATCTTGAGAATATTGTAATAGAACATGTGATGCCTTTCGGTTATTTTGTGGGGCCCAATTTCCTGTTTATGCAAGACAACGCTCGACCTCACGTAGCTAGGGAGGTACTCGATTATCTTAATCAAGTTGATATACCGATTATGCAATGGCCACCAAAAAGCCCGGATCTGAATCCGATAGAACATGTATGGGATCACCTTAAGAAAAATGTGAAACGTCATATACCTGCACCTAGTAACCTGAGGGAACTTGAAAATGCTGTTATCACAGAATGGGAGCAAATTCCTCAAGATTTTATCCAAAATTTAATTAGAAGCATGCCTAGGCGCATAAACGCTATCATCCGAAGTAAAGGAGGCAACACACGCTACTAGTGTCCCAGTTACACCATTAATTTTGCTACTAGTGTCCCAGTTTATTTTTTTCATTATTACATAATTTCAACGATTTTGTTATTAGGTCTTAAGAATAATTTTAATTCGAATCTTATAGAGAAATTTGGTAGCTAATTCACTTTTAAAGTATCCGAATAAGTTTTTTCTAACTTTTAGTGTAATCAGTGTTCATAAAAAATTATTAAAATTAATTCATTATAGAGATTTGTATGATTTAATATATTGTTGCGGTAATTTTGTCCAGGAGTGCATATATATATATATATATATATATATATATATATATATATATATATATATATATTCGTGTGAATCAAGGAAGTCGAGTGATTTTCAAGAAATGGACGAAAAAGAATTTCGTGTGGTGATTAAACATTACTTTATGAAAGGCAAAACGCCTCAGGAGACTAAAGAGAAGCTTGATAAACATTATGGTGACTCTGCACCTTCGATTAGAACAGTTTATAAGTGGTTTCAAAATCTTCGGACTGGCCATATGGGCACAAGTGACGCTGAACGTTCTGGACGGCCTGTGGAGGTTACGACTCCAGAAATCATTGATCAAATCCATGATATGGTGATGGATGATAGAAGAGTTAAAGTGCGTGAGATTGCTAGTGCTGTGGGCATCTCGACTGAATGGGTACATAATATTTTGCATAAACATTTGGACATGAGAAAGCTATCCGCAAGATGGGTACCGCGATTGCTCACGCTTGACCAAAAACGGAATCGTGTGAAGTGTTGCAAGGATGGTTTGCAGCTGTTTCAGAAGAATCCGGAGGACTTTAAGCGTCGTTTCGTCACTGTGGATGAAACATGGATACATTACTATACTCCTGAGACCAAACAACAATCTAAACAATGGGTTACCAAGGGAGAATCTGCACCAAAAAAGGCGAAGACCGTTCCTTCGGCCGGAAAGGTTATGGCGACTGTCTTTTGGGATTCGCAAGGGATAATCCTCATCGACTATCTGGAAAAGGGTAAAAAAAAAAACTATTACAGGTGAATATTATTCATCGTTATTGGACCGTTTGAAAACCGAGCTACAAGAAAAACGCCCGCGATTGGCCCACAAGAAAGTCCTTTTCCATCACGGCAACGCACCAGCACACACCTCAGCAGTTGTGGTCGCAAAATTAATGGAAATAGGATTCCAACTCGTTTCACATCCCCCCTATTCTCCAGACTTGGCTCCCTCGGACTACTATTTGTTCCCCAATTTGAAGAAAAATGGCTGGCGGGACAAAGATTTTATTCAAACGAGGAGGTGATTGTAGACACTAATGGATATTTTGCAGACTTGGACAAATCCTATTATTCGGAAGGGATCAACAAACTAGAACATCGTTGGACGAAGTGTATAAGCCTAAAAGGAGACTATGTCGAAAAATAAAAAAGGTTTACCCCAAACACATAAGTAGTTTTTATTTTTGCACGGACTTTTCAAACCAGCCTCGTATATATATATATATATATATATATATATATATATATATATATATATATATATATATATATATATATATATTTCCCTGTTATGTTATTAAAACCGACGACATTTATTTTCGATAGTTTGTCACCTGAGTACGAAACAACATGACACTGTATGATTGGAAAAAAATGAAACAATTTGCCATTATTTGTGGTAATTGTTACTGAAGTATATTTCATTTCTTGAAAATATTGACAAGAAAAGAGCTAAATTAATTAACGCCGCGTATAGCCATTAAAACAAGGACTCCGTAGCTCTAAATAATTCAAAGAAACATATTGTTTGTAGTAACTCAAAGGTCTAATAATTTTGTTAAATTTAGTTTTTTTTAGTTAAAATTATTTTATTGATTTATCTTTTCTTGTTGACAGAAACCGCTTTCTAGAACAACTTCGTCGATTATATATTGCATCTTCAATTTAGTTTTCCTAATCTACTCTTAAGAGAACCCTTTAAATCCTGTCAAATTGCTTTCTTTACGTCACGCGCTTAAATGAAACATCAACCAGCATCACGGCCATGCTTACGGTCCCATATCATTGAACTAGCCCTCATAAACAACAATTAACTACGAGCCTTTTGAGAGAAATACTTATTTGCAACATAAAAATTATCCTACGTGTGCACTTAAAGGAACCTGGGAGCAAAAATAGATAGAAAACACAAGAGTATGGCAAAAGAGTGTGAATTACTCGCTCGTGAAGACTATGCCTGTACTGTTCCCTTCCTAACCGGAAGTGTTGTTTGCGTCAGAAAATCACACTATAAGATATTTGCATTTCTTTTCGTTTCAGGGTCCCTAGATCACGAAAAACATAGTTTCAGGGGAAGGGGATAAATGTGATGAGGGCAATTGTATTATTAGAAATTTTCCTGGTTTTTAGTTTTGCTACGATGACAAATTTTAAGCATTATTATTTATAATTAAACCTGTAAAAAGTTAAACGGCAGGAGAGAGAGTTAAAATGACTGCTTGGCACATACATGGCCTGTCCGGAAAGAAATGTCAAGTTGATTAAAAGAAAACTGTTGATCAGATAGGTATAATACATTAAAATTCTTCAAAATAGTCTCCTCCTGCGTCGACACATTTTTTACAGCGCGATTTCCAAGCTGCGAAATGTCCTGGAAGACTTTTAAAGCCGTTGTACAAACTGCTTTCACGTCGTCAATTGTTCTGAAACGATGTCCTTTCAGGGGGATTTTCAAGCGGGGAAACAAAAAGAAGTTTCAGGGAGCTACGTCGGGACTATAGGGTGACTGGGGCAGCGTTACCACGTTAGATCTGGCGAGGTAGCTGGTCCCGACGCGACGAAGGCGATGTAGGCTGGCGCGTTGTCATGATGAAGTTTCCAATCGCTGCTGATGTCTGGCCTGACGCACCGGATCCTTATTCTCAGTTTCTTGAGAACTTCCACGTAAAATTTTGAGTTGTTGGTTGTCCCGTGAGATAGCAACTAATGGTGGACAATCCTCCTGATGTGAAAAAAACACAATAAGCATGGTCTTGATCTTGAATTTACTATTGGCGCCTTCAGCCATCTGTAGACTTACCTTTGTGATAAGCACTCATCTCCGAAGGCCTGCTGGATCATTGGAAAAATTTCCACTGCGGACTTGCCAAGTTTCACACAAAACTTTATCGCATATCTTTGTTCCAGCGAGCAATGCATCGCGACTTTTACAAGAGACGAAACAGAGGTTCACGAAATCGCCCATCCTTACCCTCTGAGAGTTCGGTAGTTGACTTCCCCCACCACCGATTTCCAGCGGATAGAGGGCGCTGCGACGTACAATCGCTTCACCAGAAAATCGGTGACATTACTTGCCGGACAGATCCTGTATCATGGTATTAATCATCTGATCAGCTGTTTGTGATTAATATCCCACCATACAGTCCCAGGAATTAGATAAGTCGACTCGATATCCCCAAAAATATTCACTTTGACTCTAGAAGACATGTTCAAATCGATAAAGTGGGAAAATAAAGAAATACTAATAGACGGTGAACGATTAAATCACTTAACGTTCGCAGATATCACTCTGATAGCCAACACAAAAGAAGAATTACAAGAAATACCGACAGAATTAAATGACAAGTCTCGAGAAATAGGTCTAAAAATAAACTTCACCAAAACCAAATATTTGAACAACAAAAGTGAAGATAACAGCCAGGAACTATTAATAAAGGGTGAAAGAATAGGATTATTTACAGTCAGAATTGGGGAAGGTTGTAAGATGTGTTATTTCGTGCACATATTGTGTACATCTTATTAATTACTTGTAGTTAAACACATAAGGAGTTAGCAAAGTGGAGGAGGGGTTAGAGGAATTGTTTTGTATGTATATCGTATATATGGTTTTGTATTCATTAGGGTTTTTAGAGTTCAGGAATTTGAAAATTCAGCAAATTTTTCTTTGTTTTCAGTTAGTGAGTACCAAACGTAAAAGAGATTAACAATATGGAGGAGGTTAGAGGTTAAAGGGGTTGCTTCGTATATATCGTGTGGTATGTTTTTTTTTAACAAGCGGACGATTAAGATAAAACCAAACACGATTCTGAAGATATTGAGAACTTAGGAAGGTAAACGAGGAATTCTGCAAATGAGATCTCACTATAAATTTAAACAAAACAGAATAACTTGGAGGTGTAGGACAAGATGTACAAGTTGAAGACGGAAACATTGTAAAAACTTGTGGTGAGTTTGTATACTTGGTTACCAAAATAGACAATACTGGCAAATGTGATGAGATGATTAACAGGCGTATTAATAACACAAAAAAAATTACCCGAGCACTCAATTCCATACTGTGGCAAAAGAATATAACAACAAAAATGAAAATGCGAACTTACGATACAGTTGTTAACAGGACATAACATACGGCTCTAAAGTTTGGCAAATTAGTAAAAACATGGAACGAAAACTCCTTGTCACAGAGATGGATTTCCTGAGAAGATCGGCCGGAATATCGAAACTAGAAAAGATAACAAACGAGGAGATCAGAAAACTAACAAAAAAGAATTAGTCTGGTATGGGCATGTTAACTCAATGGATGAGGAAAGACTACTGAAAATAGTAATAATAATGGAGACCGAAAGGCATGCACAAACGCGGACGCTCAAGAGAAACATGGAGTAATAGTGCAATGAAATCTATAAGGACGAAAATGGAACAACAGGAAACGATAGCAGCAAGGAACTGAAAGGCGACCACATTTGCTGTGAACCTTGATATATATGTATATATGTATGTATGTATGTATGTATGTATGTATGTATGTATGTATGTATGTATGTATGTATATATATATATATATATATATATATATATATATATATATATATATATATATATATATATATATATATATATATATAAATACATATACAAAAATGTCACTTCATAAGAGGAATAAGACAAGGCGACTCGATATTCTCAAAGCTGTTCACGTTGGCTTTATCAGACATGTTCAAATCGTTAAAGTAGGAAAATAAAGGAATACTAATGATGATGTCACTCTGATTGCCAACACAAAAGAAGAATTGCTGATGGAATTAAGTCTCTAGAAATAGGTCTAAAAATAAACGTCACCAAAACCAAATATTTGAACAACGAAAGTGAAGATAACAGCCAGGAACTATTAATAGAAGGTGAAATAATAGGAAAGGTACAAACATTCATATATTTAGGACAAAAAATCTAAATATCAAAAAATTTAGATAGAAGAGTCTCGTTAGCTTGGTCTGCGTTCGGAAGGTTACAATCTACATTTAAATTGGATATCCCAAATACAATAAAAGTCAAAGTATTCAATCAATATGTACTGCCGGTATTAACATATGACACTGAAACGTGGGCTTTAAATAAAAGTATAATAAATAAACTCCAGGTAACCCAAAGAGCAATGAAGAGGAGAATGCTAAATATTAGACTCCAAGATCGTATTCCTAACATCGAGATACGAAGAAGATCAAAAGTAATAGATGTAATACTACGAATAAGTATATTAAG
Source organism: Pachyrhynchus sulphureomaculatus (assembly GCA_019049505.1). NCBI lineage: Eukaryota > Metazoa > Arthropoda > Insecta > Coleoptera > Curculionidae > Pachyrhynchus > Pachyrhynchus sulphureomaculatus. Next base: position 17,085,240 of record CM032450.1, read on the forward strand.
GTGGAATTGGGCGGGGCATATTGCAAAGCTAAATGATAACAGATGGAGATGCCGTATAGTTGACTGGAGGCCTAGAGAACACAAAAGATGCAGAGGTAGACCACAGACAAGATGGACGGACGACATTGGTCACGATTGGATGCAAAAAGCAAACAACAAAACTCATTCGAGACAACTTAGGGAGGCTTACATCCGACTATGGATGGAATAAGCTAATGATGATGATGATGATGATACAGTTCCTATCATTTAAACTACTGAGTTGCGTCCTCTTAAGTGTGAGAAAGTCAAACTCGGTATTGATTTTAAAACTGCATGATATTAGGGGAAGTTGAACGTAAAAGAATAGAATTGCTATATTAGCTCCAAATATTAAAAAAAAAATAAACTCACTTGTTAATTGATTTACAAATATTGTAAATGCCTACAAAAAAAAAAAAAATTAAAATTCAAACACAAATCGTAAATCTGTCAGACATGTAGTATATAGATTTAATGGTATTTTCCGGAATGCCAATATTATTCTTATCAAAAACACATAAAATAATGTAAAAAATAACGACAATAGGGCTTCGAACGATTTTAAAATTTAAAATATTTCCACGCATGAATAAAAATCCTCATGAAAACCAAATGTTCTACATTATCCATAAAATTCATAGAATTGTCTATAGTGTTAAATATGCATTGTACGTTGAAAATCAGTGTTCAAAACTCTTTAGAATTCATTAATAAATCCATAGTTCTAGCTCTCAACCAAGACAAGATTTTAATTTCTTTTGATATCAGTTATCTGTTCCCTAGTGTGCCAATAAAGAGTCGCTTAAAATGAATAACCTCGAGAAAAAAATTATTGATGAATACTTAATTTTGGACAAAATTATTTTGAATCAGTTTTTTGTTCAAAAAGAAATCAGAGCTATATGTAATTGATTATCACCATTCCTTTTATTAGGAGTAAGTTCGGAATCGAGAACAGCCAAGAATTTGAGTACCTCCCAACGGTATAGTAATACGTAAAAGTTTTTGGTTTAGCTACTTAAAACACATTTTTTTTGGAAAATTCAACTTTCCTCATCAATATAGTGTCCTACAGAAACGTTATAATCAGTCCAACGCTTTGGTAACATTTCTATAACTTTCTTGTAGAAGGATTTGTCTTTGCCTTTAAAATAGGCGTCAGTTTCGGCGATAACTTCTTCATTGGAGCCAAATGTGTTTCCCGTAAGCATTTTTTTGCGATCTGCGAATAGATAATAGTCGCTGGGAACCAAATTTGTAGAATACGGTGGATGAGGAATCATTCGAGCTCCAATTCATGGAATTTTGCCATCGTAACCATTGTCTTGTGACACGGTGCAGTGTCTTAATGAAAGAGCACTTTTTTCTTGTTCATTTGGAGCCTTTTCTTTGCGATTTCTGCCTTCAAACGCACCAATAACTTTATATAATATTCGCTATTAATGGTTTTTCCAATTTACCAAGAGAGCTTTTTTAGACAGGAGAAGGCGAAGAATACTAATATTTAATTAAAAATATCATACAGAGTTACATAAAAAAGTGATGACAATTTAAATGTATACACAGCACAATAAGTGGTTCCCCCCACAATTTACAACAAAGCTGTGAACTGATTTCGATTTCTGATCTCAGAAAACCCCTTTGCACCGAATCTTGCATACATAGTACAATTATTAAGAAAGCTACTTAAGAAAAACTAAAATAAAAGTATAACTTTGACACCCTGTATCTCAAAAATTATGAATTTTTGGATTAAGGTGTATATATATAAATAATATATATATATATATATATATATATATATATATATATATATATATATATATATATATATATACATATATATATATATATATATATATATATATATATATATATATATATATATATATATATATATATATATATATATATATATATATATATATATATATATATTTATATATATATATATATATATATATATATATATATATATATATATATATATATACATACATACATATATATATATATATATATATATATATATATATATATATATATATATATATATACGAGGCTGGTTTGAAAAGTCCGAGAGATGGCACCACCGGCGCGTATCGAGGTCATGTTTAGTTAGTAGCATCTCTTGAATGAACGCACACCAAGTTTCAGCCATATTGGTCTATTTCTTTGTGTTTGGCATTCGTGTGAATCAAGGAAGTCGAGTGATTTTCAAGAAATGGACGAAAAAGAATTTCGTGTGGTGATTAAACATTACTTTATGAAAGGCAAAAAACGCCTCAGGAGACTAAAGAGAAGCTTGATAAACATTATGGTGACTCTGCACCTTCGATTAGAACAGTTTATAAGTGGTTTCAAAATTTTCGGACTGGCCATATGGGCACAAGTGACGCTGAACGTTCTGGACGGCCTGTGGAGGTTACGACTCCAGAAATCATTAATCAAATCCATGATATGGTGATGGATGACAGAAGAGTTAAGGTGCGTGAGATTGCTAGTGGTGTGGGCATCTCGACTGAACGGGTACATAATATTCTGCATAAACATTTGGACATGAGAAAGCTATCCGCAAGATAGGTGCCGCGATTGCTCACGCTTGACCAAAAACGGAATCGTGTGAAGTGTTGCAAGGATGGTTTGCAGCTGTTCCAGAAGAATTCGGAGGACTTTAAGCGTCGTTTCGTCACTGTGGATGAAACATGGATACATTACTATACTCCTGAGACCAAACAACAATCTAAACAATGGGTTACCAAGGGGGAATCTGCACCAAAAAAGGCGAAGACCGTTCCTTCGGCCGGAAAGGTTATGGCGACTGTCTTTTGGGATTCGCAAGGGATAATCCTCATCGACTATCTGGAAAAGGGTTTTGTTTAAAACTATTACAGGTAAATATTATTCATCGTTATTGGATCGTTTGAAAACCGAGCTGCAAGAAAAACGCCCGCGATTGGCCCACAAGAAAGTCCTTTTCCATCACGACAACGCACCAGCACACACCTCAGCAGTTGTGGTCGCAAAATTAATGGAAATAGGATTCCAACTCGTCTCACATCCCCCCTATTCTCCAGACTTGGCTCCCTCGGACTACTATTTGTTCCCCAATTTGAAGAAATGGCTGGCGGGACAAAGATTTTATTCAAACGAGGAGGTGATTGCAGACACTAATGGATATTTTGCAGACTTGGACAAATCCTATTATTCGGAAGGGATCAACAAACTAGAACATCGTTAGACGAAGTGTATAAGCCTAAAAGGAGACTATGTCGAAAAATAAAAAAGGTTTACCCCAAACACATAAGTAGTTTTTATTTTTGCACGGACTTTTCAAACCAGCCTCGTATATATATATATATATATATATATATATATATATATATATATATATATATATATATATATATGTGTGTGTGTAATGTAAAATAAAATAAATGTACATATACAACAAACATATTTACTGCCTCTTATGGCGTGAATAAACGTAGATGAAGATAGACTGCACAGATTAATGTCACTGCAGATTTTATTAAATATATCCATAGACTGATACAGTGGTGTTTTAATTAGGAAATTTGTAGAACGTGTAGGCAAGTAGAACACAACAGCAAAAGTAGATGAAGATACACTGCACAGATTAATGTCACTGCAGATTTTATTAAATATATCCATAGACTGATACAGTGGTGTTTTAATTAAGAAATTTGTAGAAGGTGTAGGCAAGTAGAACACAGCAGCAAGTCTGATAGCTCGTAAAGAAACATGAAAGTTTATATGTGATAAAAACGCAGAGCAACTTATAAGGAATCTACATACCGTAAATAAAAATTGAACCAATATATAATTTCTGTGATTAAATAAAGACGGTATTTGAAATCTATTCAAGAGAATGCTCTGTTCCAGACCTCTAGGAGAATATATCCCATCCCCCTTTAATGCAAGGAATTTAACAAACCTTCGTTGTTGGTTATTTTCCAATTGGGTAATATATTTATAAAAAATAGGATTCCATACAAACACACCAAATTACAGCTTAGCTCTCAAAAAGCTAAAAGAGAGTGTGTTTAGTGTTTGAGTATTCATAAAATCACCAGAATTTCTTAGTATAAACCCGAGCATTCTCGTTGCAATGCTGCAGATACTATTAATATGTAATGAAAAAGAAAGGTTGGGGTCAAAAATGACTCCAAGGTCGTTAAAAGTGTCACAACTCTTAATTGGTGTATCCTCTATGTGATAATTTAATTTAGTTGTTCGTTCAACTTAACAAAGATGTGGAAGAAATTCTAACTTGGGGTGACAGTAACCAAGTAGAATTTAACGCTACTAAAACCCAGGCGGCAGTTTTTTCTAAAAAAAGTTAACGTTGCTGAACCCGACATAGTCATGTCGGGGCACTCCATTCCCCTAGCATCATCACTCAATTTGTTGGGCGTTAATTTGGGGGCAAATATGTCCTGGCATGAATATATTGCAGGCATAGCAAGGAGAGCTTCTCAAAAATTGGGACTATTATTCCAAACCAGAAAGCTTTACACTTCACAACAACTGTTAATTCTTTACAAACCTCAAATTCGACCAACCATGGAATACTGCTCCCATGTTTGGGGCTCCGCTCCCAAACATACACTGCATTTTTTGAATTCTATTCAAAGAAGAGCTCTTCGTCTAATTGGAGACCCGGAACTGACCGGCGGCCTTGATTGGCTGGAACATTGAAGAACGGTTGGCGACTTGAGTCCCTTCTACAAGTATTTTCATGGAAAGTGTTGAAAGGATGTAGCCCGCTTAATTCCTCCCAGAGCGGTACATGTTAGAAATACACGTCGCGGTAATACTTCACATCCGTACGAGGTTCAGCTTATTATTCGCGTACGACGCTTTTCAAGCAGTCTTTCATATGAAGAACATCATCCCTTTGAAATAATTTGCCCAGGGCTGTGTTTCCCACCGAGTACAATTTACAGCGATTCAAGAACAACGTGAATCGCTTTCTCCGCACACATGCCGCTCCCGGAGCACTGTAGGGACTTCCCTGTAGCACGTGTGCTGGACCCATAAAAAACAACTTGTAAATATCCTAGTAAAGCATTTGTTAATATTTAGAGTTAACTTGTTGGTACTGCACCAATTATCCACAACATTAAGATCACCCTGAATAAAATAACAATCATTTGTCTCCTGAATTTCTTTAAATATTTTTAGTTCGTCAGCAAATAGCGACTTATATCATTGATAAAAATGGAAAATAATAAAGGATCAAGGCTAGTGGCTTTAAATTTAACAGATTTATGGAAACAGATTTCACATATGTGCGTAATTAGATGTTAACAAAAAAACCTTACATCAAAAAACATCCCTGTGTTAAAATTTTAAGACTACAAAAATTTTACTGGCAAAAAGTATGCTTTTCAAATTTTCTTTGAAAAATAAGTTGTTCTACAAAGATTTTAATTCGTTGCCTTTTACCCGTTTTAATTCTATTTTAAACTAAGTTGCTTATACTGAGTGGGTTGTTAGATAGGAATAGAACTAAATGTAGCATTATTTTCGTTCAAAGAAGTCAGTTTAATGGAATTAAACGGAAAATAAACGAAAAACAAAAAACAAATAGGTTCATGGCTCACACTAGGTGGTGTTTCAAGAATCTCGAATTAGTTCTTGTGATTTTGCGCCGGTGAAAAGCAGTTGGTTACGCCTTTAGCATGTAACGTTTAAATGGGACCAAACCAGCTCAAGTAAGTTCGGTTAATCGAGACAATAGAGAGAATACGCCAAAGTCAAGTATAATGGAGAAGAGTAAGGAAAAGCACAAATTATTATATTATGAATGTTTATCTACGAGGTTAACTAATTCGACGTCGACGGTATTATACAGTGACCGGCAAAAGGTTGAACACTTAATAAGTTTTATTATCGATAATGTTTTTGTTGATAACATATTATACCTGTTCTTAAACTTATTTTGCTACACGGCAATTTTTTATATAGATTTTATACAATATTGTGAAAAAAAACGATTAGAATTTGGTAAATGACGCTCTAGTAATATAAAAAAGACAACGCTTATATTCTACTACGATTTTTTAATAAGATTTAGCTTCAAATACCCATTCTACTAGCTGTATCACTGTAATAATACAAAGGTTGAAAGATTTATCTCGTTGCATGAAAAATGGTTCTTGAGATTAAAGTCAGTGGCGCACCCATTTTCAAGAGAAGGGGGCATGCGGATACAAAGGAAGAAAAGATACACTAAAGGCGGAGATACTTATAGAAGTTGGTGTCAATCGAGAAACAGGGTGCCGTCAAACGGCACTCAGGAAGCGAAACTCCTTGGTAAAAAAAGACACTCTAGTACTAGAACTCAAAAAGCTTATATTTCTCTCTCAAGGCAGTATACTAAATATGGATGAACGGGACAGGGGGCAAGGTAGGGGAGATTTTTCACAAAAAAAACTCTATCTACATTGCAATTTTACCGAATCAGCGTAACTCTAACAACTTAGCACCTAATGTAAAAATCGTTTGAGGGCAGTATTTTCTACATCCATAGGGGTGACGAGGAGGGATATGCCCCGTTAGGCTATGCCATAGAATCGACTGACTTCCCGACGTTTCGCTTATTATTACACAAGATATCTTCATGGATACACTTATTAAATCTCTATTATTATATGAAGATTGGTCTACGAGAGTAATTAATTTAATATGTATATGTATATATATATATATATATATATATATATATATATATATATATATATATATATACATATACAGTCCCTGGCCAAATTATTAGACGCACTGCAAGATTTCATGTAAAATATTAATTACCGAGTGATATTGTACCGTTTTATTATTTTAAATTGATTTGTTTTTTATTTTTATATTATCCAATCAATTACCTATTTATTTGACATAAATAAAACAGCATTAATTTAGAAAAGCATAAGTTTATTAAGTTTTAAAGAAAAGTGAAATTAATGTTAGTATATATTTAGTTGAGCCACCTTTAGCCGCTATCAAAGCTTTAATTCTGCGCGGCATGCTATCAATGCAAGATTGTACTGTCTCCTGCATTTGAGGATGATGATTCCACACATGAATAATCTTTTCTAGGAGCTGGGTTTTGTTGGTAATCACATCTTTAGCCACTTCTCTTTTCATCAGCTCCCACACATTTTCAATGGGGTTCATACCCGGCCAATCCAACAGAGGGATATTTTTTTCTGCCAAAAAAGCTTTAACAGACCGAGCAGTGTGGCAGGGAGCTCCATTTTGCATGAAAGTGAATGGTTCCCCATTTGGAAACCATTCTCTGAGCTGCGGAATCAACCGATTTTGTAATACTTCTTTGTACTGATCTTGCCTCATTATTCCTTTGACGACGTACAGACGTCCAGTGCCCTTGCCGCTGATGACTGACCAAATCATCACTTTGGTGGGATGTTTAACCGTCGGGACGACACAATCAGGATGAAACTTTTCTCCATGACGACGACGCACATACTGAGCTTTATTCTGCAAAATTTCGAATGTGCTTTCGTCACCGAAGCAGACCTGTCAAAAATAGGAAAAATATATAAACTTCCATGTTTATTTGCTTTATTTAACTGAAAATGATAATAATGTATCAATTATTGATTAAATTGCTGTATCTTACCGATCTCCAGAAGTCCACATCTTTGTCTTGCCATTGTTTGGCCCACTTCAGGCGCTTTGCTTTCATTGCAGCTGTTAACTTGGGCTTCCTGGCGGGGCGAAAGGCCTTAAAATCTAATTCTTTCAATTTTCTTCGAACAGTGCGCTCAGAAGCATTTACGCTAGCATCCTGGAGTTGTGATTTTATTACCTTTGTGGTAGCAAATCTGTTTTCTACACAAAATTTTCTTCAAACATCTCTCTGACCGTGGAGTGAAAATTGGTTTTCTACCGCATCTTTTCTTTCTTTTCGGGCTTAATTCCTTCCCTGACTCAATTTTCTTTTTTATGCGTCGTACACTAGCTTCAGAAACCTCCAATCTTCGTGATATTTCTCGGTTTGTAAATGTTTTCGCAATCACAAGGGCCTTCACTTCAGCTTTTTTACGTGGTGAAAGATCGCCTTTTCTACCCATAATGAAAATAGTCCAATTACTTTTTTTAAAACCCTGCATCCAAAATAAACTAATAACTGAGTAGTATAAAACTGTTAAACAAACAATCACAGTCCATAAAGCCACAGAAACACGTCCGTACCTGACTCGATTCCGATCGCGACTGATACAGGTTTGTACTTGTTTACGTTCATGTATCACTTTGTCAACACAGTGTTGCCATATGTTAAAAATAAATACAAATATGTAGTCTACAACAATTCTTTTAAACAAAAATCAATAATATTGTAGTTTAAATATACCATTATTGCATAAAAACTCTTAAGAAACATAAAATTACTAAAAAAAAAATACAGTGCGTCTAATAATTTGGCCAGGGACTGTATATTGGCGGCAATGTTCAAATAAAGAGGAAATTTTTTAAACTAAAGGAGCGTTTGGTGGAACAACTTACGCCCAATTTAAAAATCGATGACGGTGGATGGGAAAGAACGAAACCCTAAATAAAAAAAGCTTTATTTTTTTTACTTTGCTTAGGAAACATTCAGTACAAAAAAAAAGATACAAAATTAATTGTAGATATCGATACCAGCACTCCATACTGCTCAAAAATATCAATAGCAGCAAATATATAATATAAAGACAAAACTAGAAGGTAATTTTAATTCAGTTACAACTACAGTTTTTGGGGTGTACGATGACCACTACAAATTTTTAAAAGACGAGTATCCTCGCGTCATTTGACACACTTTTTTCATGTTTTTCTTATCAATAGGAAACAAGGTATCCCAAAAAAGCATTAGTTTTTAAATAACACTATGCAACACCAAAAAAATCACCAACATCTACAGTGATTCATATTAGGAACATCTTATTTGTTTTATACATCTAAAGAGGCAGCCGGGACGGACATACGCAACACCATATATATATATATATATATATATATATATATATATATATATATATATATATATATATATATATATATATACGTAGCGTATCCATGGGGTTGCGTATGTCCGTCCCGGCATATATATATATATATATATATATATATATATATATATATATATATATATATATATAAACATAATAATTTGTTTTCCTTTTTTTGAACCTTATTATTTTTTATTAATTACGTGATTTTTCTATTATTGGGTATCTAAGTTCGGTAACGAACGATTTTTTTTTTGACGTTTCGCCCAATTTTTTGGGCATCTTGAAAGTATACACGTGGGTGTGTTACAATAACACACCGACAAACTTGAATACCCATAATGGTATACAATACCCAATAATAGAAAAATCACGTAATTAATATACATATATATATATATATATATATATATATATATATATATATATATATATATATTATATATATATATATATATATATATATATATATATATCAACCAGTTCTTTTATCATGCATAATTTTTATTTCTCTAGTTGCTTCTGCAAATATTAGTTTTCACCCCTCAATTTTGCAATAGTTACTTTCAAAATACTTAGTTTTTGTATTGAGATTAGAAAATGGTACACTAGTAGGATAGCGTAATTTTACGTAAAATAAACTTAAAAAAATATTACAACAAACATATTTCCATTGTTCAACCCATACTGAAACTTTTTAAAAGTGAAAATACAATACTGTAGCTGGACTAAAATCATATAAAAAATTATTTTTATCATTTGAAGTTTGTTTATACTTTCAGACAAAGGTGTCGACAAATGAAAAGCAGCAGAAAAAAGTAATTATTGCATCGAGAGAGACCAAAATGTTGATTCAATACACGGACATTCATTTACGCTTTCGACACTTCTATTGTTCTTTTAATGAAGAAAAGTGCAATTGAAATTTAGAGCTTTAGTTGTGTAAATTAGTTCTCACGATTAGTGAATCTTTCAACACAAGTTATTTAGATTTTCTAATGCCTTTCAAACGTGTAACTAAAATAGGCTACATTTTAAATTACATTCTTTGATCAAACTCAGTACCGAAAATACTCACAAAATTTAATTTATATTAATAATAAATTTCTTCAGCATCGAAACATCCAAATTTTATCCCTCCTCCGCAAAATTTAACTCGGGCCTTTTCAACAACCTCCAGTTAAATTAGTATAACGTTGATTGATTCGAGTCATAGGCGTCGATTTGTTGTTACTATATCGCCATTCATTCATATCAAAGCAAAATATAATTTTTTTAGAGGAAGAAGGCTCAGCATATTATGTGTGTAAATAGGTTGGTAGATTGAGAACTTGAAAGCATAATCCCTACGAACCAGAATTTTGTTAAGCTAGAATGAGAAGACGCTATTTTAAATTTGGATTTGAAAAATATAATTACAAATAAGTTCGACTTACTTTGAACTCTTAAGCTTGGGAATTCTGAAGAGCTCATTTTTGAAAAAAAAAATAATAAAAATGGTTCCACAGAGCTAACAAATTAGAAAGACAATTTAGAATTTATATACAGGGTTTCAATCCCTTAGTCTAACAATGAAGTTTTTTAAAAATTATATATATATATTAGGGTGACCACAAAAAATCGATGTCGAAATTTTGTTCGTCTGGACCCTACAAAACGATTCCCCTTTCCAGATATTGAGATAGCCGAAATTTGAGCTCGATTAAACGACGTTAACCCGTGCCGCTCGTCGCTCAAAGTTTGAAAAAATCCAAATTTTTGGCCAAAAAGCTGACATATGGAGCCATAACTCCAGAATGGTAAATAATAGAAACACGCTTAATATCTCAAAAGATGTTGTTCTTCAAAATTTATATTCTATACATAATTGTTGTTATTTTAAGTCAAACCGAGTTACAACAGCCTTTAGCACCAAAAACGTGACCTGGTACCAGTAGGAGCCAGTTTGGGAGTATTCTAAGAATTTTACGGGTTTTTACATAATGTGTCTCGGAATTAACATTTTTTTTGTTAAAAAGTATTTTGGAACTCAATTTTCAAACATAAAGAGCCTTTTGTTCAAATTTAATCTTTTATTATATGGGGATTACCTGACTAGTTTACCAAAGAAAGACCCGTTTGACAGGTAAAAAGGAGGGTGAATCTAATTTCTATTTTAGGGATGGTGATTTTACTTCAGCGTACAAGCAATCTTTTATTTATTCAGTTTAGTTTCTAAAGTGCCTTTGAGCTGGTTAGATCGAACAATTATCTAGTGAAGATATTTTAAGACACTGAAGAGGACATCATCTACCAGGAACTTGAGAGCTTGGAGGAAATGGACATCCCTGAAGAAGCTGCAGAAGATCCAGGACCATCTGAGAGCAAGAGAATGAAAGTTTCATTTGCAAGGGGCGTTAAAGAGATTTTAAACATGAAATTGTCCATTTTATTAAATCGATGTAAGGTATCCGACAGAAATGCCACGAGAATTTTAAATAGCTACTCTAGAAGCACTAAACCTTGACCCTCTTGAGTACAAAGTCTCGAAAACTTTATTACATGATAGAAGGCAAATGTTCAGAGAACAATATAATAAAAAAAAATTTTTGATAAAGTAAACATTCCTGAAAAAGAGCCCGTGGTTGTCCATTGGGACGGTAAACTTTTACCGGGTGTTTTAAAAAATGAACAATGTGAGCGAATAGCTATAGCTATTTCATATGGCGAAAAGGAACAGCTGCTGGGAGTTCCTGTAACAGCAAACAGCTCTGGAGAGGAGAAAGCAGTAGCCGTATATGAATGCCTACATGAATGGGGTCTTCTCAACACCGTCAAGGCGATGTGCTTCGACACTACAGCATCCAACACGGGAAGACTCAAAGGAGCATGCGTCATATTGGAGCAAATGTTAGGAAGAGAATTGTTATACCTAGCTTGCCGTCACCATATCTTGGAAATTCTGTTAAGAGGCGTATTCGACACAAAAATGGGATCAACCACTGGACCTCATCCAGACATTTTCAAGAGATTCCTCACTGCGTGGCCCAAGATAGACAAAGGAAAATACGACACAGGTATCAGTGACAATCTAATACAAAAGCAGCTAACTCCAGAAGTAATTGCAAATGTTACTGCTGAATTCGAGACCAAATTAACTGAGAGCCACCCCAGAGATGACTACAAGGAGCTATTGTAGTTGGTTCTCGTATTTGTTGGATCACTAGACGGCAATGTTGTGGATTTTAGAACTCCAGGAGCCATTCATCACGCTAGGTGGATGGCAAAGGCTATTTACTGCTTTAAAAATGTTCATTTTTCGTCGTCAATTTAAGATGTCTAAAGAAGAAGAAAGTTCTGTGCGTGCCATTTCTGTTTTCCTAGTTAAAATTTATTGTAAAGCTTAGTTCAATGCTCCAAAAGCTCATCTTGCACCAAAGCAAGATTTAGGTATTTTGCATAGTCTGTTAGACTATAAAGAATGTGACAACGACATTGCAGAAATAGCCCTGACCAAATTTTCGAACCATTTGTGGTATTTGAATGCAAAGTTGGTGGGATTATCGTTTTTTGATCCCACCATTACAGACGATGAAAAGTTGTTAATGGCTAATAAATTGCTCAGTAGCACAGATGAACCATCACAGCACGCTAGGGTTGTAAATCCAAAAGTTACGTTTCAAAAACTACTTTAACAAAAGCTCTAGAATAGATTAGATAACTATGTAAAATTATCAACTCATGTAGGTACTACGTCTGTATCTTTTCTGTGTTTGTTTTGTATGTATTATATACCTAATTTTTATATTTTAAAATAAAAAATGTCATTAGACTTATCAGTATTACTTGTTTTTTTATTATATTTCTACTTTAAACTCAAAAATATACCAAAAAAAAAGCAAAATTTATCACTTAATAACAAAATATACGAAGTATGTTCCTAGTGGTACCAGGTCACGTTTTTGGGGCTAAAGGCTGTTGTAACTCGGTTTGACTTAAAATAACAACAATTATGTATAGAATATAAATTTTGAAGAACAACATTAGCTTTGTTTTGAGATATTAAGCGTGTTTCTATTATTTACCGTTCTGGAGTTATGGCTCCATATGTCAGCTTTTTGGCCAAAAATTTGGATTTTTTTCAAACTTTGAGCGACGAGCGGCACGGGTTAACGTCGTTTAATCGAGCTCAAATTTCGGCTATCCCAATATCTGGAAAGAGGAATCGTTTTGTGGGATCCAGACGAACAAGATTCCGACATTTTTTTTCCCCCTCTATGAGATCCGGTCACTCTAATATATATATATATATATATATATATATATATATATATATATATATATATATATATATATATATATATAATGATTTGTAAAAATTTCTTTTTAATTTGCGAGCTCTGTACGACCATTTTTATTGTCTCTAAGTTTTTTTTAAAGAATGAAGTCTTCAGAAATTTCCAATTTTTCACGCTGTATTTTGCTAAAAATACTTTTTTCGATGAAATTTTGGTTCTAGACCAAACCGAACCTACACACAAATTCTCAAAATCAAAGAAATGTTGGTGGCTCGAGTATATTCTTTAACTATCTTATGGGAAGTTTTGGATAGTCGTGCTAATACAACATATTCGTATGAGGTACAGCTTGTGACTATTCGTACCATTTTCTTAAAGGACTCAATTACATGGGGAATCCCGCTCCTTTGGAATTAACTAACCAAGATATTGTTTCCCACCGAGTACGACCTGCAGCGATTTAAGACCAACGTGAATCGCTACTTTAGTGCACGCACCGCTTTTGTAGCAATTTAAGGTTTTTCCTGCAACTCGGATGCTGCACCCATAAAAAAATAATTTATATTAGGGGTCACCGAAACCATTTATAATTTAGAATTTTAAAAACTACAAATTTACATTTAAACATTAAAAGGCTTTGGGAGTTTGATATAGTCATGTTAGTTAGCATGCCAAAATTGGATCATTGAATCCGATTGGCAGTAATTGATATTATACCATGAAAAAATTATTGCTTTTCCACTTTCCGAAAAAATTGAAATATTAGAAAAACTACTAGGTGTAGGTATATAACATTATTAACAATAAAGTAATAAAATTTTACGCAGAATTTAAAGATAAATTAGAAAATAAGATGTTCCGTTTAAAAAAAATATGTTATATCGGCCACACTTTTTTGAGGTACCCTGTATACTCAAAAGTAATTTTAAACTGTGCACCTTAACATTCCCTAAAACTATTGTATTTAACATTTTTTCGTCATTCACGAAACAAATGAGATACTGAACTTTGCTCTGTCGTTGACTCCCCCCAGTTTTACATTTTATTTATTAAAATAAATTTTTGACAACATTAAATGCGTTTTCTGAAAACCTTCACGGTGGATGTCTTTTTTGCGATTTTTTTTGGATTTAGCACAAAAAAATACTTAAGAAAACACGTGTCTTACTTAAAAGACAGGGAGTTTTTTTGTATACCTTGTAACATTCATTTTTTCCTAGATTTTAAGACCATATAATGTTACTGATTTTTCTCTTAATAATGTACTTCTTTTCATTTTTGTATCGAGCGGTATATTAATCAGAAATTCCTAGCCGCTCGTTATATAGTGTGCTGTGCGGGTTTGCGACCGAATCTATCGATACGCCGGGATTGGTCAAATGTTTGTATCCGGAGTTTTGGTTCCGGCGTCGCCATATTACAGACAGAGTGCCCACGGCTTATTTAAGGGTCCGGAGGACAGGAATCTTGGCTTAGAACACCGAGCCGCCGCCAGGCTGAGTACCATCGAGCCGCCGCCAGGCTTAGTAACATCAAGCCGCAGCCAGGCTAATTTCCACCAAGCCGCAGTAGAGGCTTACGACAATATCTACGAGAGCCAAGTTAAGCACGAGTTTTTTTATCATAAAGCCGTAGTGGGCGTTGTGTGTTTTCTAAATGGAGTAGCTAAAGTAGGCTCTTCTCAAAAGTGTGAAATCGGTTTTGTGTTGCATTGAAGGCCTAGAAGCCCATAGGAAGACCGTAAGTCACCAGAACATACATCAATAAATATATTCCCCGCAAATAAGTGTATTAACAGCAATTTGAACTGAAAAATCGCGAAGTGAAAATCACGACTCTTCGATTTCGGGTGTAGTCAAAATTTAGAAGTAAAATCTCTGATTTAGGGACTCTAATTTATAAAAACTACTTTTAGGCTAGAATTCTTTTTTGTATTCCTTAAAACTGCAAAGGTTGGAACTTTTATTTTAAATCATGAATAAATTCTCTTTTTTTTTTTGTTGATTAAAGCTAGTGTCTCACTGAATACCTATTTTTCTTTTCAGGATAAGAAAAGTTGTACTAGTATAATTCTTTTTAGTAATATCCGTAAAACACTTCAGTATTTTTTCATTTTTTTTAACTGAAGTTAGATCCTTTCTATTTTAAAATGAATGGTGCCCAAAAATTTGTACGACTGAAGCTTTTTTAAAAAATAGAAAATAATTCCAAAAAGACGTATAACAATTATCTCTTACCCATATTTCTCTACCAAGGAAAACTGAGCTAGTGTTTTGTTTAATTTCTTTAGTTCTTTTAAAATCATTATTCACTCAATTCATTCTCAGAAATTAAAAGAAGGTTGCAAGAAAATTGTGCCCAAGCGTGGGAAAAACAATTTTCACAGGGTACAAAATGACGCCGCAAAAAGCGACCAATTAATATACACGGTACAAAATAACGCCTCAAAAAGCGGGCAAGTTAACAGGTTACAACCTGTGTAATTTATCTCATGCATAAAAAAAAATCAAGGTCATCAGTTTTCAGGAAAAATCGGAAACAAACTTTGTTGAAAACACATTTGGGTGTATTTTGTGAAGTCATTGATCATTTTATTCCTCCGTAACAAAATTTTTTATTTTAAACTAATCAACGTACGGAACACTAATTGCGCAAGTCCGACTTGCAGTTGGCCGGTTATTTAATTTTTAGGAATCTCTCTAAATTAAATGGTGTCTGTTTTATCCCAAAATGAAAACGTCAAATAAATATTTTAAATTGAAGACTTTCTTTAGCTTTTCAGAAATTATTACAGAACTTCTCGAGAAAGTAATTTTGTCTGCAATAATTAAAAGTAGTATGGAAAACAATACAGTTATAAATAACATAAATTTAGAAAATTTCAAGGGAAAAAGGGGTTGATCCCCTGTGCATTTCTAGCCGTAGGAACGATGACTACACCTGGCGTATATACGCGTCTAAATTTCCAACATCCAAAATAAACGGACGAAATTTATCCCAGGTGTTTACACTGAATTCTGAAAACATTTAAATTAATTTAATTAATTACTACAGTACATACAAAATGGTAAGCTATCTCATAAATTTATTAAAAACTAAATTATTTTAAAGAAGTCCATCTTTTTTTAGACAAACGATTAAAAAGGTATTATATAGTATGTTAATTTAATAGGTATCTCCAAATTCACTTTCAAATGTAAACTATTTTCCGCCACTTTCAATTGAAAGAAATGCGTCTGAAGCTGTGCAAATTGTTTGTACAACTTTGAGAAAAAGTAATGTGATGCACAAGATGTGCGAATTATTGTACGCGCGATTTTGAAGCGGTGACCTTGATCTTTAAGATCGTGAACTTTTTTATATTTTCTTCAGATTGAGAAGTTCTCCCTCATGCAGCGTATTCTTCTGTCTAATTGCAACAGTAATCAAACAAAATGTTTATTTATTTATGAACAGCAATTACAAGTAGAACTTTCCACATACGTAAATTGAGCTTAGGACTTTTCCTTTATAGGATCAGTGCATATTGAGTGTATCTCTATCTTGGCTCAACTGTACTTTACACCACTTGACCAGTTTGGACAAAGGATCCTTCATTAGAATGATATCGGCCAGCTAAGTCTAATAACATAACATTCATTAGGAGGCGGCATATCGGGGTGGAAGTTTAAATTTTCATTAGGTATGGGGATTTATTCCGGTTAGTTCAGGTTGGTTGATGGTTGGTAGGTTGTAGGCAGCATACGCATTTATGCCTCTCTTGAATTTATGAGTGTCGTCCCTTTAAAAGAATTCCTTTCAAGTCCTTCATGTGGCAATTTATCGTCACGATATCCGAACAAAATATGTCTGTTCTGTTAAATCCATATAGGATGAGACAGGATAGATAAAATTCATATAGGATGTACATGGAAGTTTTTTGTTTTTATCGTCTATACATCGAACAATGGGGACAATACATAATTTTGTGGCCGCAATTTTCAAGGAATCTTAAAAAAATTTTTCCTAAATCTTGATTTCTCTATCGATCTGTCTGAGCGGATTTTTGATTATTTGCCATGATTTTTGCTAATTTGTTATTAATGAATATATATTGCTTTCTTTTCAAAAAAAAGGCAATAAAATGAGTCTCAGTAACGTAATATTCAAGGAATCTCAATAATTCTTTTTTTGTAGGATTATTGATTATTGATCATGATTTGAACCCATTTTCAATATAGTTTTTAGCCGTTTAGGCCAAGCATATTAAACCTATCGGAACCCTATGCAAGGAGGAAAAATGATTTTCCTCTTTGTATAGGGTGTCCTAAACCTTTTTAAACCAGGAACTCCAAACCTAACATAACCTACTGTAGCGAAGACCAAACCTAACGTAACCTAATGTAATGAACTTTAAACTAACATGACCTAATGTACCGGACCCCAAACCTAACATAACATAATGTAGCGAGTTCCTGATTTAAAAGACTTAAGTTTAGGAAACGTTCATCTAATCATTTTTCCTCTTTAAGTTGGGAATGTGGAATCTTTGGCACAATGATACTACTCAGTATATATCACCACTACACCAAACACTTTATTTTTGCACTCGATGCGCGTTTCGCTAACCATGTTAGTTTAGGTGCTAGGCCAAGTATAAATAGTGGATATTTGTAGTTTAGCTTTAGTCAATCATCGCTCCTGATGAAGCTATCATGGTTAGCGAAACGCGCGTCGAGTGCAAAAATAAAGTGTTTGGTGTAGTGGTGATATATACTGAGTAGTATTTTTCCTCTTTGCATAGGGTTATGATAAGTCTGATGTTCTTGGTGTATGTAGCTAAAACCTATATTTATGGCAAAATGAGTTCAAATTATGGTCATGAAAAAATGGTTTCAAATTATGGCCCAGACAGATCAATAGAGAGATCAAAAACGAAGATTATAAAAATTTATTTTTTAAATTCCTTTAAAATTGCGTGACAGACACATTTTATTGTCTAAAAAGGTGTTTTTTTTTTTGAAAAATAAAGCAATATATATATATATATATATATATATATATATATATATATATATATATACATATATATATATATATATATATATATATATATATATATATATATATATATACATATATTGATAAATTAGTAAAAAATCGTGGTAAATAATCAAAAATCCGCTTATACAGATCGATAAAGAATAAAAATTACGTACTGTCCCACCAACTCTCTTGGACTGCATGAGCGGGGTGTCGTCAAGCCAAACTTCTTATGAAACAAACTACGACAGGCAGAACAAAGGAACTCTTGTCGATGTCAAAACAAAGGCTACGCCTGAGTATAGAACTCCTTACGGGACATGTGGCACTACAAGCCCATTTATATAACCTCAAATTGGCTGAGCGGAAAACATGTCGGCTGTGCGAGGGAGAAAGCGAGGACAGTATTCCCATTTTGTGCGAATGTCTTGCACTAAGAGTTAAAAGATACAGATACTGGGGTCAACTATTCTGTGAACCCAAAGATCTACAAGAGGTCAGGGTGAGTAGCCTATGTCTCTTGGCAGAAAATGCCGGACTAGGACTGTGACCCTGATTCGATAGTGGGGAGTCACAGGAGAACTTTTAGATCTAGGTGACACTAGGGACTCTAGGTACCACCCACTCTTTTTACTACTACTAGTACAAGGCTCTTGTTAATTCACTTTAGTTCTGCTTAGTTCGTGTTATGTTTTGTATCTAATTGGAAGCGAAGCGCCTACTCATCCTACTAAGTCTATGTTAGTTGTGGTTAGTTCAACTTAGTGTAAATTAGTTACATCTAATTCAAATTAGATGAAATTTGTATATTTTTGCGGATTTTTAGAATTCGAAATACAGTAATACCCCGCTTAGCGCGACCCCGTTACGCGCGGTTTCACTATAACGCGAATTTCAAATTTCGCGCTCATGTAGTCATTAACTTCTCTATGGTCGCGGGGGGGATCCCCGCTTTCTCTGAATATTCTCTTTGAAGAATTGGGAATTCCCTGTCCTTCGACTTTGTTCTATGGGGATTTCCTCGTTCGTTTCGTGTGTTCATTTGTTCCGTAATGTTAGTTCGGTCGGCTGGCAGTTTTGTTTTAATATTTATTGGAGATACATACATACATAATTTAACCCTACGTTAAAAATGCCGCCTGTAAAGAAAAAAGAGCGTAAAAGCGTCACTTTGGAATTGAAGATGAAAGTGTTAAGAAGAATGGAAAATGGAGGCAAAGCAACAATTGTTGGGAGAGATTTTGGACTCTCAGAATCGACTGTGAGAACGATTTATAAAAATCGGGAAAAAAAATTAAAATCTCCAGCGAAGGTTCAACACCTATAAGTGCAACAAAAACTTTCTCGTTCGAGATCATCTATCTTAGAAAGAATGGAGAAATTACTGTCAGTCTGGATCGAAGATTTGAATAAGAAGAACACACCACTAAGTCAAGATCTCATATGCACAAAAGCAAAATCTTTGTATGAGATGCTGAAAACAAAAGAAGGAGAAGGGAGTGCCACTCCGACTTTTGCTGCCAGCAGAGGCTGGTTCCATCGGTTCAAGCAGCGTTCTAATCTTCACAATATCCACATAACAGGCGAGGCGGCCAGCGCGGACATTCAAGCTGCAGCTGAGTTTCCAGACAAGTTTCAAGACTTCGTTAGACGAGAGAAAATTCCTGCTTGTCTCATCTTCAATGTTGATGAGACCGCACTTTACTGGAAAAAAATGCCATCTCGAACATTCATTTCTAAGGAAGAACGTCAAGCCAGTGGTTTCAAAGCTGCGAAAGATCGACTAACACTTCTGCTGGGTGGTAATGCCACTGGTGATTTCAAACTGAAACCTTTACTAGTGTACCATTCAGAAACACCCCCCGTGCAATGCGAGGCACAGACAAGACAAGTCTACCAGTTGTGTGGCGATCAAACAGAAAGGCGTGGGTTACACGGGAAATTTTTCAAGAATGGTATTCTAATAGTTTTTGCCCATCAGTCAAATCATACTGTGACAGAAATGGGCTTGAACCTAAAGTTATATTACTCGTAGACAATGCCCCAGGACATCCAACCTCACTTGATACGCCCAGAGACTTAAAAGTGTACGTAAAGTTCCTTCCACCAAACACTACGTCAATATTACAACCTATGGACCAGGGAGCAATAGCAAACTTCAAAGCTTATTACCATCGCCGCACTTTTAGCCAACTAATTCATGAAACTGACGGGGAAGGAAGACAGTCTATGCGAGAGTGGTGGAAGTCATACAACATTATGAAGTCTATTCACAACATAGAAGAGGCTTGGAAGGAAGTTAAAATGAGTTGTATGAATGGGGTGTGGCGTAATCTTTGGCCAGATGTAGTGGAAGCACCTAGAAGAATTGTCCAGATGCAGAGACAAGTGCTTGAAGACATTGCTGCAATGATTGAGGGGTCTGAACTTGAAGATGTCACGGTAGAAGATCTCGTAGAACTTGTAGCAACGCACGACGATCCTATTAGCAATGAAGATCTGATCGAGTTACAGAATAATCCTATCTACGATGAGGAAGAACAAGTAGAAGAGAAAGTTTTATCTTCAGGGGAAATACAAAATGCACTTTCAAAAATTTATTCAGGTTTGGACATATTGCAGAGTATAGACAATAATGATGACCGTGTCTTGACCGTGTGTCAAACAATTAAAAACAGTGTTGGGTGTTATGAACGTATTTTACAAGAACGTAAACAAAACGTTACCCAAAAGACAATAGATGTATTTTTCCGTAAAAAATAAGAGTATGTATTGCATAAAGTGTTCTTAGAATTAAAGTGATTGATTAAAATGATTTGTATTTTTTTGTATTAAATTTTGACTATGTTTAATCATAAACCTCGATATACGCGAATTTCAGTTAACGCGATTTTTTTTCGGAACGTATCCCTCGCGTAAAGCGGGGTATTACTGTACACAATTTTTACGCAAATCTTAAGTTTTTAGGACTTTGTATTTGTAAGTCAAACGAGATATTTAATTTTTATAAAACTCAGACAAAATACAACGCTTTTCTAAAGCTCCAGAATATTCTTCGTTGAGGATGTCAGGGGCAACATAAAAAATGTTAATTTGTTGTTGTTTGCAATATGTGGAGATGATTAAGACCTATTTTTCATGTCAACTTTACAAAATCTTGATTGTTTAGGCAGGATAAAGTGACACTTCAAACACATCTTTTTTGGAGGAATTTCCCCCAGTAAACTGATTTCCAAAGGAGTTGACGCAAGGTAATCACCACGTAGCTTCCATTTTACAGCAATGGATACAATATACAGTATTAAAAAATAGATCCTATGTTGTGCAGTGACCGATAACTTTACCATTCACTTAAGAGAATGCTGGAAATATAATGCCTCGCATTCAGTTTGATATTTAATAAAGTTTTTTGATATATACCAACTTCGTTTTAGGGCGTCAATACTAATGAACTAAAGAAAAAACGTAACTGCTATTTTTACAGTTCCGTACGGAACACTTATTGGATCACTTCGGTGTCCATTTGTTACACCCGATTTTCACCGAAACTAGTTGACATATAAAGTTGAAATTAGAGCCAATCATCGAATGGGATAACAAATGAAAGCCTGTGAAAACATAAGTTCAAAAACATATAAGATATAATACTTGCGTACACTTTTCTTTGTATTATTTTTAAAAAATAGCCAAAAATCTCTGTACCTCCACCCTATCTCAAAAAGCACTGATCAAAAAATTTTTTAAAAGTTCTGGAATAGTCTTCATAAAGTGTAGATTGAGCAAAAATATCATGAGTGCATTACGTATGATAATTTATCTGGTATAAAAAAAAACTATTTGACTGACAAAATGGTGAAGGCGAATATAACTTGGACAAAGAGCTACTGCTTTAAAAATATGGTGAACAACGAATAGGTACCGAGATATAAAATAATTTTATTTTATTTGTTTAAAATTAAACTTGCATTACTAGATTCTAGATTGGCTATTAAGTAGCTAAGATACTATAACTGTTATACATTAGTGACTAAGAAAAAACGTGAAAATTCATATTGGCCCTTAAGATAACAGGACACTTCACAACAACTGTTAATTCTTTACAAAGCTCAAATTCGACCAACTATGAAATACTGCTCCCATGTTTGGGGCTCCGCTCCCAAACATACACTGCATTTGTTGGATTCTATTCAGAGAAGAGCTGTTCGTCTGATTGGAGACCCGGAACTGACAGGTGGCCTTGATTCGCTGGAACATCGAAGAACGGTTGGCGACTTGAGCCTATTCTACAAGTATTTTCATGGAAAGTGTTCGAAGGATGTAGCCCGCTTAATTCCTCCCAGAGCGGTACACGTCACGCTAATACTTCACATCCGTATGAGGTTCAGCTTGTTACTCCTAGTACAACGCTTTTTCAATTTATATGGAGAACATCATCCCTTTGGAATAATTTGCCCAGGACTGTGTTTTTCCCACCGAGTACAATTTACAGCGATTTAAGAACAACGTGAATCGCTTTCTCCGCACACGTGCCGCTCCTGTAGCGCTTTAGGGACTTCCCTGTAGCACGTGTGCTAGACCCATAAAAAAAAAAAAAACTTAGCCAAGGTAAGGATTTTATTTTATTTTAAAAGGAATTACGGTACGCAACACTAATTGCGTAAGTTCAACTTACGCTTGCCGGTTTTTTAAACTACAAAATAAGTGGTTGCAAGTTCCTTGTCATTATAAAGAAAATATGTCCAACTAACACGACTATAACAGAAAGAAATTCTTCTTCAATGACGCAGAACAACGAAAATAGATTTACTTTTGATTTTAAAGCAAAGATATTTTATTTTAAAACCTCTCCTAAAATATATGAAAGGGGCACAAAGCTACTTATATAAAGTCGTTAGGATCGCCATTGCAGTGCAATAAATCCCTGACTTCCGCCTAATTAAAAATGTACATTTGAAATTATAAAAGGAAACTTTAACTGCGCGAAACTGTACGTCGAATATTGTAACAGATTGTTTTAATTTTCGAAGGGATATAAATTCGGATTAAATTGAGGTTTCCTTAATTTCAAGTTCAACCCGCTTTTAGACGTAATTCGTTGGACTCTTTAAGCCTTTGAAAAACCCTCGTTATTTCAACTATTATAAATTAAAGTAAATATTTTTTTGAAAAATATTATTTAATAAAAAACATTTTTGGACTTTGAAATTTACGCTAAGGGAAATACCAAATTTGCTGCCAATAAACTGGTGGCGAGAGTCAATAAAACACTGAACGGTTTGACTATTTTAGTCAAACTGTATTTGCTTTCTAAAAAAGTCAGTAAAGTGCAAGAACATAATACTAAAATAAGTATTGAGTTTGCCTTTTTCCCGCTAAGGAATAAAAATTTAAAAAAAATCTTCTACATACGTTACTATGTAACCCCCTCCACCATCTTATTAACTTATATATAACATGAAGAAATGAAAAAATCCCTTATAATGATTATGGTAATAGGGTAGTAAGGAAAAATGAAGTACCAAGGAAGGCCTCAGGACATGAGTAGATACCATTTTCTCTTATATTACCTGAGAAATATGACACTAAAGCTATCTAACGAAACAAGGCAATTTTTTCGATAACCCTATATATATATATATATATTATATATATATATATATATATATATATATATATATATATATATACTCGTATATATAATGGTAGTTGCATAGGGTCATAGTTAGTGTCAGTTGGAAGCAAAGCTGACATTTGGCAATAGCAGACGTGCAAAAACTATTTGAATTCGTTTATTCAGATTTAATTTAATTTCTGCAAAAGTTCACCATATTTCACAATTTTATTTCGATAAAGGCCGACCTACGAGGAAATCTAAGCTGTTCATGGTCAATATTCGTTAATAAAACCGCTTTCGCTCTGAAAATTTCGATGTGAAAGATGCTCCTCGCACTGGTCGACCACTAATAAAAAACGTTGAGAGAATTTTGGCCAAAGTTGACTAAGTCCGGCATGTAAGTAGCCCTGACATTGCCCAAGAACTAAACATCCGTCACCAAACCATTTTAAACCAGTAAGCTACAAAAAGAAGCTTGATGTTTGGGTGCCACATGTTTTGACGCTGAAAAATTGAGTCGGTCTAATTTCCATCTGTGAGTCTCTACAGAAACATAACAAGATCGATTTATTTCAAGCAGATGATCACAAGCAATAAAAACTGCATCACATATGATAATAATGTGCGAAAAGATCATGTCGAAAAAGGGTGAAAACTCCACAAACGATGGCAAAGCCCGGATTGACGCCAAAAGAGGTGATGGTGGAATTGGAAGGGACTCGTACATCAAGAGCTGCTGCAGCCTGGCCAAACAACTGATTCTAAACTTTACCGTCACCAACTGAAAAACGACTGGAAATAGTTAACAGAAAGGATGTCGTCTTCCACCATGACATCGCCAGACCACACACATCTTTGATAACTCGACCAAAATTGAGAGAGCTCGGCTGGGATATTTTAACGCATCCACTGTATAGCCCGGCCCTGGCACCATGAGACTACCATCTGTTTCGGTCTCTGCAGAACCCTCTGAATGGTGTTAAGTTAGTCTGAAAAGGGGCCTGTTAAAACAACTTGTCACATTTTTTTGCCCAGAAACCATAGAAGGGACATAATTAGAGTTTTAATATGTATAACTGTGAAAAGATTTTTATTTTACTGAATTTTAACTTAAGTTATAAAAGTACATTTAGAATAATTTCATTAATATTTTTACCACACGCGAAGTTTTAAAATTGAAAATGTCCCTTAAATGGTTTCATGTAAATAAATACACGCTGCCTGGATCCTATAATAAAAAATTCAGTTCATGGATGAATATTTTAGTTGCTTTTACTTCTCTTGCCAGGAGAAGAAAAAATTACATTCCAATATTTTTGCATTTCTTTACGTCTGCCTATATATCGATCGGTCTGTCTGGATTAGAACGGAACCTATAGTTTTTAAGACATATTGCTGCAGGTGAACGTGATGAGGATGCTAAAGTAGCAATTGTTCCTGATTCTCTTGTTGAGATAATAGCCAAATTATTTCCAGGAATGTGTTTATATAAAGGATGGACCGTTACAATACAATTATGGTTTCACAGTTTCCAACGCCATCTATGTCCAAAGCCAAGAACTTTTCAAGCAGCCTAGGTAGAAGCTGAGTAAGTTAATACCTTTTTAGCAGTAATAGTAAGGAAGAAGTTAAAAAATTAAAATTTTAAAAGCTGAAGAAGGTGTATGGAAGAAATTAGAAAATTTAAAGAAGGAGAATGGAATGTTTTGAGTTCTACAAAGAAGGAAACGGGGAAGCAAAGTTATAAGAAAGAAGGAAATTCAAATCACACAAGTTTGAGGCTTAACTATTAGATGGGGAATGGCCAAAAAAAGAAAAAAAAAAAAAGCGAAATTAAAGCGGTGCCTCGTATGTATAAAGTTAGGATAAGTCAATTATTACAGATATTAAAGAGTTGACAGAAACAATTGATAATTGATAAGAGAGATATAGGAAGGCCCAAAAGGACATGATGGATAATATTTCATTAGAAAGCATGTGAAATACTTATTTATACAACTTTTAAAAAAAACTATTTAAAAAAATCACAACTGATAGTTGTTAAAATGGCAATCTATCATTTTGTTTACAAGTCAAATATACAAACTAATATCCAGACTGAAAATCGAATTTTTTTATATCATTAAATCTTTAAAATGCCCCTAAAAAGGGTGGCACGGGTACGATCAGGCATTACATCCACTCGAATGCGGCACAGCAACGTCACGTGTCACAGGGCAGTCTCTATCCATGAATTTTTGTCAGAAAAAACACTGTAGTGGTCCCCCGGTCCTCTGTTCGCCGTATTTAAATTCTTGTGAGTTTTCTCTTCTCCTGGCTCAGAATTCACTCGAGAGAGCGTCCTTATATTTTAATAATGTAATATTCAGAAAATCGTAACGAATTAAACAGAATTTCATTGCTGTGGACAATGAAACAACGTCTTCATCGCTATGTAAGTACACTATTCCGTAAGTCTCAATTTGTACTAAAAATTAACTATATTGTTAAAAAAAAAGTTAGTATCATTAATTTTTTGCCACACCTCATAAAAGTAATTTCAAATAAAGTTCTACACCACTGGCATGTAATATGGGATCGTAAAACTATTCAGAAAATTCTTATTAGTTTAGGAAAGTGCAAAGCTTAGAAAGTCTGCGTAAATGAGACTCTTTTTCAAACTGCTCGCTAGTCTAATTATCATTCAGGAAATGTTTTTCTAAATCCGGTTCCAATTAAGATTTTGCACGGAGTGCGTTAAGATTAGAAACTTCGCAAAACTTAATTCAGAAGTGACTCCACAACCCACAACCAACTTAGTCGTGATAGTTCTTGTTCGGAAAAGCTACGGGGAGGTGTTAAGCTATGGACGGCTCGATTAGAGAATCTGACAGTTCGATTGATTAAATTATTTTGTACAGAGGTGAAAATATTCATTTTTGACGGATTCAAATTAAAATTGTAGTTAAGATTCTATTATATATTCATATATAGGGTGTTTTTAAGTTGGAGCAATTATTTTAACATATTAACAAAGCTTTTTCATCATAGAGCAAGAAGGCGACCCGAAATTTTGTCCTGGCGACTAATCGTCTGCCTAGTTGTTCATTCTATCGAGCGAGTCGAATAAAAGCCGTTTGCCGTTGATTTTGCGGCCCCCGTACCCTGGAATGGCCAATATGCTACATCTAAAAATGGACTGTCATTTAACCACTTGAATCAAGTACCATAACAATTGTTGAGACTAAAAACCTGCAAAAGGCAGACGCCGCCAATATCGGAGGACGATGCTGGACCCGGTTTTTCCAGCAAAAGACGGTCGTTTCTCCAATTCAAAAATTCACTTGCAAATGATGTGAAGGATATTTGCTTTTGCTTCAGCGATGCCACTAATATTTATCGTACCAAACTGTCAAAAATTACTTTGAAAAAAACACGATTCTGAGGCAATATCAAATAATTTGACCGATTTTTTTTGTTGTTAAGTATATTCTTTAAAAAATAATATAGAAATTTTATAATAATCAATTATAAAGGATATTTATGTTTATATATATATATATATATATATATATATATATATATATATATATATATATATATATATATATATATATACACAGTCCCTGGCCAAATTATTAGACGCACTGCAAGATTTCATGTAAAATATTAATTACCGAGTGATATTGTACCGTTTTATTATTTTAAATTGATTTGTTTTTTATTTATATTATCCAATCAATTACCTATTTATTTGACATAAATAAAACAGCATTAATTTAGAAAAGCATAAGTTTATTAAGTTTTAAAGAAAAGTGAAATTAATGTTAGTAAAAGTCAATATTTAGTTGAGCCACCTTTAGCCGCTATCAAAGCTTTAATTCTGCGCGGCATGCTATCAATGCAAGATTGTACTGTCTCCTGCATTTGAGGATGATGATTCCACACATGAATAATCTTTTCTAGGAGCTGGGTTTTGCTGGTAATCACATCTTTAGCCACTTCTCTTTTCATCAGCTCACACACATTTTCAATGGGTTATTACCCGGCCAATCCAACAGAGGGATATTTTTTTTCTGCCAAAAAAGCTTTAACAGAGACCTAGCAGTGTGGCAGGGAGCTCCATCTTGCATGAAAGTGAATGGTTCCCCATTTGGAAACCATTCTCTGAGCTGCGGAATCAACCGATTTTGTAATACTTCTTTGTACTGATCTTGTCTCATTATTCCTTTGACGACGTACAGACGTCCAGTTCCCTTGCCGCTGATGACTGACCAAATCATCACTTTGGTGGGATGTTTAAAACCGTCGGGACGACACAATCAGGATGAAACTTTTCTCCATGACGACGACGCACATACTGAGCTTTATTCTGCAAAATTTCGAATGTGCTTTCGTCACTGAAGCAGACCTGTCAAAAATAGGAAAAATATATAAACTTCCATGTTTATTTGCTTTATTTAACTGAAAATGATAATAATGTATCAATTATTGATTAAATTGCTGTATCTTACCGATCTTCAGAAGTCCACATCTTTGTCTTGCCATTGTTTGGCCCACTTCAGGCGCTTTGCTTTCATTGCAGCTGTTAACTTGGGCTTCCTGGCGGGCGACAGGCCTTAAAAATCTAATTGTTTCAATTTTCTTCGAACAGTGCGCTCAGAAGCATTTACGCTACCTTTGTGGTAGCAAATCTGTTTTCTACACAAATTTTCTTCAAACATCTCTCTGACCGTGGAGTGAAAATTGGTTTTCCTACCGCATCTTTTCTTTCTTTTCGGGCTTAATTCCTTCCCTGACTCGATTTTCTTTTTTATGCGTCGTACACTAGCTTCAGAAACCTCCAATCTTCGTGATATTTCTCGGTTTGTAAATGTTTTCGCAATCACAAGGGCCTTCACTTCAGCTTTTTTACGTGGTGAAAGATCGCCTTTTCTATCCATAATGAAAATTGTCCAATTACTTTTTTAAAACACTGCATACAAAATAAACTAATAAACTGAGTAGTATAAAAACTGTTAAACAAACAATCACAGTCCATAAAGCCACAGAAACACGTCCGTACCTGACTCGATTCCGATCGCGAGTGATACAGGTTTGTACTTATTTACGTTCATGTATCACTTTGTCAACACAGTGTTGCCATATGTTAAAAATAAATACAAATATGTAGTCTACAACAATTCTTTTAAATAAAAATCAGTAATATTGTAGTTAAAATATACCATTATTGCATAAAAATTCTTAAGAAACATAAAATTTCTAAAAAAAAATACAGTGCGTCTAATAATTTGGCCAGGGACTGTATATATATATATATATATATATATATATATATATATATATATATATATATATATATATATATATATATATATATATATATATAAATGTAAAACTCGGTTTATAACGTCTTGCGACGTTGTCCGATTGTCAAATGCCAGTGTCGTCTATCATTGCAGTTTTCATCACTTAAGCCTCTCTCGCTCATTGACCTTCTTATTCCTTCGATCCAGGATTTCCTTGATCTTCCCTCTCTTCTGTTCTCAGATGGTATCCATTTCAGTAATTCCTTCGGCAATCTCTCTTCTTCCATCCTTTGAATGTAACCATACCATACAAGCTGTTTCTTCTCTATACTCTCCATGACTGTCTCCTTTACATTCGTTTGTTCTTTTATCCTTTCGTTCCTAACTCGTTCTACCATAATCTTGATGTTCTTGCTAAGCGTCTTAGGGCGTCCATTTCCGTGGCTTCTATTTCCCTCTTTATGTGTTCTTTTATACGCCATGTTTCCGCTCCATACAACAACGTGCTCTTTATCATAGATTCTTTTTTTTCCTCTCTTTACCTATTTCTGTGCTCCATAATATTCCGTTTAATGCTTTAGTTATTCGTCTGGCTTTATTTATTTTTAGTTTTATTTCGTTATCATCTGTCCCCTCTTTGTTAAAATTTACTCCCAAATATGTATATTCGTCGCACGTTTTTATTGTTTCGTTGATGTCTAATTTTATTTCCGTTGCTTCTTCGCCTATACAAAGGTATTGTGTTTTTTCTATTTTTATTTGTAGACCCCATAATTCGTATTCTTCCCTCAGTTTCCTTGTCATGTATTGCAGATCCTCTCTATCATTAGCACATACTACTTGATCGTCTGCAAACTGAAGGGTATATAGGCCGGTGTTGTCATCAATTTGGATACCCATACCACCGCATTTCTTTTTCCATCTCTCGAGCGCTTTCGCGACATAGATTTTAAATAAGGTCGGCGAAGTACAACACCCCTGTCGTAAACCTTTGTTCACTGTAAAGGGATCTGATATTTTATTCCCTATTTTTACGGCGGATTTCATATCATTATATAGGGCCTGGGCAGCTTTAACTACTGTATGATTCATGTTGTTATTTTTGAGCACCTCCCATAGCTTTTTTACAGGGATCTTGTCATATGCTTTCTGCAGATTTATGAAAAGTAAATGTGCTGCCCTGTTTCTTCCTAATTTTTTTTCTACTAACTGTTTTAAGCAGAACACATTATCTGTGCATGATCTGCCTGCCCGGAAGCCGCATTGTTCTTCCTCTTCATAGTTTCTATATTCTACTTCAATTAGATCTCTTAAAATTCTTCCATATACTCTACTTACTAAGCTAGTCACTGATATACCGAGATAGCTTTTGCATTTCAATTTGTTTCCTTTTTTATGTATGGAGGTGATATAAGTTGTTTTCCAATCCTCGGGTAGGTCTTCTCCATTAATACATTTAGTGAACATGAAGGCTATCGATTTATATAATTTATCTATCCCACACTTCAGTAGTTCTGCTTTTATTCCACCTGGACCAGAAAATTTTCCATATTTTAGTTGTTTTATTGTTGTTTTTACTACATTTTCATCTATATATATATATATATATATATATATATATATATATATATATATATATATATATATATATATACATATATATATATATATATATATATATATATATATATATATATATATATATATATATATATATATATATATATAGATTCGTCCTCTATCTGTACTTTTGTTGGTGATCTTTGGATGTACTCAGGCCTGTGTTCTGTTAGGAAATTTTCATATAACACATGGGCTGAAAAGTCCCGGGCCTAACACATAGATGGCGCTAGTTTTATTGCAGTCACCTTTTTTTCAGTTAATACTAACCTTCAAAAGACAGCTGTTAAAATTTCATGATATTCTATTCATTAGTTTGTGAGTTATTGTGCTAAGAGTGACGCTACTTTTGTTATTTTCAAAACAATGGATCAAAAACAATTTCGTGTTTTAATTTTACACTGCTTCTTGATGGGAAAAAATACCGTTCAAGCGAAGCAATGGCTTGAAAAGTGTTATGGGGACTCCGCTCCATCAGAAACAACAATAAAACGTTGGTTTGCTGACTTCAAACGTGGTCGTAGAGACACCGATGATGCAGAACGCAGTGGACGTCCAAATGAGGCGGTAACACCAGAAAACATCAAAAAAATCCATAAAATCGTTTTGAATGATCGAAAAGTGAAGTTGCGTGACTAGCTGACATCGTAAAGATATCAAAAGAACGTGTTGGCTTTATATTGCATGAGCATTTGACTATGAGAAAGCTCTGTTCAAAGTGGGTGCCGCGTTTGCTCACTGTTGATCAAAAACAAGAACGTGTTGATGATTCTGAGCAGTGTTTGGCCATGTTTAAACGTAACAAACCGGAATTTTTGCGTCGATATGTGACAATGGATGAAACATGGATCCATCACTTCACTCCGGAATCAAAACGATCGTCATCTGAGTGGACAGCAACTGGTGAACCTCGTCCACAACAATCGGCTGGAAAGGTTATGGCCTCGGTATTTTGGGATGTGCGTGGTGTAATATTCATCGACTATCTTGAGAAAGGAAATACCATCAACAGTGAATATTATATAGCGTTATTGGAGCGTTTGAAGGCCGAAATTGCAAAGAAACGACCCCATATGGCAAAGAAAAAAATTTTGTTTCATCAAGACAACGCACCGTGTCACAAGTCAATCAAAACAATGGCAAAACTACATGAATTGAACTTCGAATTGCTCCCACATCCACCGTATTCGCCAGATTTGGCCCCCAGCGACTACTGGCTGTTCGCAGACCTGAAAAAAATGAAGAGGTTATCGCTGAAACTGAGGCCTATTTTGAGGCAAAAGATAAATCGTTCTACAAAAGTGGTATTGAAATGTTAGAGCGGCGCTGGAATGATTGCGTTGCTCTTGATGGAGATTACGTTGATGAATAAAAGCTAATTTTGAACCAAAAAAACCGTGTTTTTCTTTGTTAGGCCCGGGACTTTTCAGCCCATGTGTTATACCGGACATAATTAGAATTTTAATATGTATAACTATGGGAAGATTTTTTATTTTACTGAATTTTAAGTTAATTTATAAAATACATTTCATTAATATTTTTACCACACACGAAGTTTTATAATTGAAAATGTCCCCTAAATGATATCATGTAAATCAATACACGTTAAGTGCCAATTTAAAGGCAACACTGACTGATAGATTCCATAATTAAAATATTGTGTACGTGGAAGAATATTTTATTTGCTTTTACTCCTCTGGCCATGAGAAGAAGAATTAGTGGAAAAAATCACGTTGCGATATTTTTGCATTTCTTCACGTTTTAAAGTCACCAAAAGAAATACAATTTCCGTTAATCTGTCGATCTGTCTACCTATCTATCCCTCTGTCTAACTGGATAGAATGAAACCTATAGTTTTTAAGAGATATTGCGACAGGTGAACGGGATGGGGATGGTAAAGTTGCAATTGTTCCTAATTCTCTTGTTGAGATTGAAAGCCAAATTATTTGCAGGAAGACATATGAGCGGCTAAAGGAGTGGGGGAGGATGTGACGGGAATTACTTCGAATGTATTGTGCTATACTTCCTTTTCGGATTTCTTGCAATCCAGATATCTCAAAATTATGTAATTTTTTTCATTATTTTCAATCTGAATGACTGTTACGGAATGTGATCACAGAGTGATCTCAAAAAAAAATATGTACTCGTACTGCAGCTAGCTTTCTACGTCGGCTCTAGTAGCGCTAATGCTGACCAATGTTTTAAAGTCCTTTGCATTTTAAACTTTCTGAAATCAATTACTATTACCTTATGAACTTTTCCGTAAAAGTTTTTTCTCTCGGATATAAAATTCTTTTAGAATGTAAATCTAGCCTGTCCTACACTTTGGCAATGCTACAGAAGAAATCATCTATAAAGCAAGTTTAATTGTCTGTCTCTTTTAGAAAAGTAGTCCTTTATAAAGTAACTCTAAAACGTACACGATGTTTTTCTAGGTTGCAATATTTTTTTTAGAGGGTTATACTACTTATTTTTTACAATATATACAAGTTATTTTGACAAATACAACGTTTTTAAAGATGGCTAAAAAAGGTACATATAAGCTTTCGAAATTATTAACGCTTTTAATTGCGGTTCCGCCCCAACCTTAGTCGCCCTCTCACTCGCTTACGCGCTGGTGTTTACTACAACAATCGATGTACTCAACATTTCAAAAAATCTCGTTCTATTGGTATTTTCAGTGCACTTAATATGTAGGTCTAGCAACTTAAAACACATTTTTTTGCAAAATGCAACTTTATTCATCCACACAGTCTCCTTCAAGAGCGATACAATCAGTCCAACTTTTTTTCTAACATTTCTGTACCTTTCTTGTAGAAGGACTTGTCTTTGTCTTCAAAATAGGCCTCAGTTCCGGCGATAACTTCTCTTCACTGAAGTCAAATCCCTTTCCCGCGAGCATTTTTTTGAGGTCTGCGAATAGATAATAGTCGCTGCGGGCCAAATTCGCAGAATACGATGGATGAGGAAGCAATTCGAACTTCAATTCACGCAATTTTGCCATCGTAATCATTGACTTGTGACAGGGTGGATTGTCTTGATGAAAGAGCACTTTTTTTTTTCTTGTTCATTTGGGGCCGTCTCTTTGCGATTTCTGCCTTCAAACGCACCAATAACTTTATATAATATTCGCTATTGATTGTTTTTCCCTTCTCAGCACAGTCGATGAAAATTATTCCATGCGCATCCCTAAATACAGGGGCCAAAACCTTCCCAGCTGACTGTTCTGTCTTTGGTCGCGTCGGGCGGCTTTCACCGGTTGCTATCCAGCCGCAAAACACAAGTTTTCCGTTGAAATCGGTCGGTCATTTCCCTTTTTTTTATTGTTCACCTCCCCGCCTGAGTAGGGATTTTACCCTTTTTGATATCCTGAGGATATCGGCGGGGATGTCGTAATCTGGAACCATAACTCTCGAACGATATGAGATGTTGATTTCAAATTTGATACACACTCGAAGTAAAAATAGAACTTATAGTTGTTAAGCGGTATCGCTTAAGGAAAAGGGGTGAAAATATTGAGGGATCATATAACTTGTAGCTTCGATAACGTTATGGGAATTCTTCCTTGCTTTTGGTTGGCAATGACAAACTTTAGTTAAATTGTTTATAGTTAAATATGCTTAAATGGGTGGAAACGGGGGCTATAGGGGTGGCTTCGAAGACGTTAGGTTATATGTCCTTCTCAGAGTTTTTGGGGTTGAGAGATCTGAAAATTATGTTATTTTTTTTATTTTAAAGGAGTACATACACCTGGGCGCTGCAAAAAGTTTGTATGGTATATTTTAAAAAAATATTTTGAAAGTTATTAAGTGAATAATACAGAAGAATGGCGATTATGTATTTTTATTGTACTTTAAATTATAAGAATTTAAATGGAACTCTAATGAAAACTGTGGTGTCTCCTTGTCTGCAGGATAACTTCGCAAAAAGTAATCCAACATGCAAAAGTAAAAATTACTCTTGTAAAGTAATGTAGTAGTTAAAGATTGTCGAAAGGTTTTTTTCAAAAATAAAAAGATTATAGCGTAAAGAAAAAAATAATATATCTTGAGAGTTATATTGTTATGAGCAAAGGAAGGAAGTGAACCATAAGTTTTCCTATTTGTAGTCACAATTTAAGAAAAAGTGGACAAAAGCCCATAAAAAAGCAGAAGTTTTTCTTAAAAAGAATGACCAATGGTTACAAGGAACATTTGAAATACCTAGGGTAAAATGCCGTTCTTCTGGTCGCCCAACAAAGTCATTTTAAGAATCAAGCGAGAGGAGCAAACGTAGAAAAATAGAGGAAGTACGCAGTGCTGTAGATAAAGAAGTAATAATGGGTGCTGCTCAAAATCCCTTCAAAGTTCTGGAGAGAGAATTGCATCCAGCATTCTAAAAGACATAACTAACTCTCCCCAGATAGCTCAAAATGTCAAAGTAGCATGAAAAATAGTCACAACTACCAATCACCGCTCTTTCAATATTTGTAAAATCTGACCCTTGAGAAGTCAGCTTCAAACATCTCAAGGAGACAGTAGGAAATAATAAGGAATAATCACAAGAAGTATGGTCTAACACCGTGTTACAGCAAGCAAAAAGGACTTGTTATCTCGCGAAAGAGGCTTATAGGGTAACTGAATCATGTACTGAAATTAACTTACATTTATTGGATCACACAGCTAAACGTTTGGCCAAATATTTGGAGGATGTACTAAAAGAATTAAATCTAGAGGATTATACATACACAATTTAAACAAAAAATGTAAGAAGATGCAATTGACAGCAACATGTTTCAAAGTTGCTTTGGTGTTAATTATTTATAAAAAAAATGTCTAGAAAAAGTAAATATAAAGATTTAAAAAAAAAAATTAAAAAATAATAAAAATTGACTGAGTAATATTGCAGAAAGTGTTTGAAAACAGGTAGCGATCCCAATCCGACACCACGTTGCATTAGTGCTATGCTATATAACTTTGTAATGGAATGGAATTTCCCGAAAAATTTTTTGTTGAATAATTCTTAAAAGTATAAAGAATAAAAATCCTTTAAAAAAATCGAATTTTTGAAAACTCGAGGTGTATGTAACTCCTCAAATTTTTAAATAGAAGTACCGAGTTACCTAAAAATATTAACTTTACCCTTACAACTTACATTTGCAAGGGATCTACTGCTCACTAATTTTTTTCTAAGCGAGTTCCGATTTGCGGGCGTCTTTTTTTAAAGTTATTTTATAAATCCAATATAATTTAAATGAATTTAAATATAAAATTGCTGCAATAGTGAATCATCCAATATAAAGCTCAAATTTGAGGTAATTTTAAATTACAATCATAAAACGGATATTAAATAATTAATAATAATATTAATGTTTATAACAACTACAGAAAAATTTTATTTTAACATTAAAACAATAGGCAACCTTGTAAGATATCTTGCCATTCTCAAGAACTAATGCCAGCTGTGTGTGCAGTGTTTAGAAGTTCTAGTTCCCGAACTATTCATCTATTCGATCCCAAAACTTACCAGGAGCCACGAAAAAATTTGTTACGTTTAATAAACTCTCGTAGTTTTATAGCTCTAGGGATTTGCAAAGTACAGTCGGGATTAAATAAAAATGGGGTTTTAAAACTGACAAGGGCTGGGAGAAATTTTAAGCTTTGAAAAGGATTACGGCAAAGAAAACATTTAGAAGTATTGATTTGTTATTAATATCCTAAATAAAAGGAGAAAAGCAGCTAATCTAAAAACATATAATTAATTTTGCTTATTTTTAAATGTACAGTCTGTCAAGTAAGAACATGTCCGCGATAATTCATTTTTGGTAGATGCAATTCTAGCGATTCAACAAAAAATCGGTAGAGGGAGTCTTTGTCTACGACGCATTTTTAATAAAAGTATCTGTCGATTCCGAACTTTCGTCAAAATCACGTAAAATCCTTGTTTGCGCGTCATTTCGAGGAAGTCTTTTCTTTATTCCCATCCAAAGGGGCCTAAAATGGCACATTGTGCGGCAACAAAATATATTAAAAAGTCGATATCGTTTGTGAAGAAATGGATAAATCGTTTTAAAAAACGAGACGAAAAAATGTCGGCGACTTGCCAAAACGTGGCTCGGTAGGCAAAGTAACTCCGAAAGTTGAAAAATGAATTGTGTATTTGTTTTCACGGCACCTGAAATTAACGCTGCGCCAAGGAGCAGCAAAAATTAAGAAAATTAGGTTTAAATGTATTCCATGAGGCCATTCGACAACATCTTCATGCTCATGATGTCAAATTCCGAAGCACATTGAAGAAACCTTTGCTGGGCGAAAATCCCGTCGCGATGCGGCTCGCTAGGGCCCACGATAAGATATTAGAATGGCCGTCGCAATCGCCGGACGCCAACCCTATTGAAAACGTTTGGTCCTTTATAAAGAGACAACTTGGAGGAAAAACCTCTGAGGACTTTAACTCAATTGTCTAGCGAGATTCGAAAAATTTGCAGAGTATGCAGGAAATCTCGTCGACAGCGTGTCTCAAAGATGCCAGATTATTGATGCAGGAGGCGATTGGATAGCTTATTAGCACACCAAAGAATATATTGATGGCAAAAAATGTTCTCGAAACATATTTTTTCAAGACTACCAGCGGTCACGTTCTTATTGACAAACTGTACATTTAATCTTGAAAATCACTTGTGTCACCCTGTCTTATTTAGCGTTTTAAAATTACTGGTAAGACTCAATTTTACGGTAGATTACCAAGAACGAGAGAAACTGGTAAATTATCGATAAATTAAGAAATTATTCTTAAATATGTTTTATTCCGATCGATTTGGCGACGAGATTGTGAATTGTCTGGGATTTTTTAGCGCCAGTAATATTTAAAAACATACAAATGCAATTGAAAAATCAAAAAAGTGAAAATGGACATGTAATATGTGAGATTTTAACTTTAGTAATTTTACCAGTACTTGGAACTCCATTTTTAGCGGTAGTTTACCTATATTCCTCCGGTGAAATTACAGCATTAAAAACTCTGATAGTATTGCATAAATTATCTCAGTTAGGGTTTATTGAACACCGTATATTATTTTGGTGTTCTTCAGGGTAACAACCTAGCTCCTACAAATTTTTGTAACTATCAAAATAATACCATCTCTAGTAGTGTTTTACTTTCTACCCAATGGCATTTAAGCTGAAACCTGCCCAAAAGTCAATTTGAAATGATTCGTTATTAAATTTTTTCTAAACCACTGGAAACTATCGGATTGCTTAGGGTTGAATATTTTTTATTTACTAATTTTTATCAACTTTGGTGTGGTTGCTACTATACTTAGTGAGTAGGTTTTAATATTTGTCAGGTATAACTCTTCTAGATTTCTCCTATGTTAATTAAATAAGTGATGCTAACGTTTCGTCGGCTTTTTCAGAGCTTGTTCCAAGAACTGACTTCTTCGGAATGTAGCACAAAAATTGGTTCGTTTCGTGTTGCACTCCGAAGAAGCCAGTTCTCAGAACAAGCTCCGAAGAAGTCGGCAAGATGACCTACGAAACATCAGTATCACCTGTTCAATCGATACAGGAGAAATCTAGAAAAATTGTACCTGTAAGGTCTGTAATCTGTTTCGTCGCAAACTGAATTTTGTTAGCTTGAATTATGAGATAAACGAGACACACCCAATAATCTCAGGAACTTATTATAATTAGGAGTCATAATCTTTATCTGAAGTGCAATGCCTATCACGGTGGGACGATTCATCATCAGAATCTTTTCTATCGCTTGTATCATATTCTGGCAGTAGTATTTCAGCCGATAAAAAAATTCCAAAAGTTCTTTAGAGGACCGGTTACTGTCTGTCTTAGATGCTACAAATTAACATGAAAGTAGTGGATCTGAAGTGAGTAATAATCTATTTGTTACTCAACGCGCATTCTGCTCATCATGTTAACATCATCAGAAGCGGTGATTGACTAAATCTAAGATTAGAAATTACATTATTTATACTAAAATTGTGATTTACTCGAAGGGGAATGACCAATCACAGACGGCGATTTAGTTTAAGAATAGGTCATCAGTCTTTATTTACATTATTTTCACTTATTGCCTAGTTATTTTCAAATACATTTGTAAGTAACCTTAAATTCTAGAATGTTACTGTATGATTAGGTTCAAGAATATGTTTGGCAATTGTTAATTTTTCTAATCTACCGTACCTCAAATGAGCTAAACGTTCTTTAATCTTTTTTGACTGGATCTTCTTATTTGCCCCACATATTTTTTATTACGATCATTACTATTTTAGGAACTTCGAGGGATAAAATACACGAGGGTAAAAGAAATATGAGATAAATTGTAATGACTGTAACAAGAAGTATATTGGGCAAACACGAAGATCGATTAAAACAAGATTTAAAGAATATTTATGTCATTGGAAGTACTGTAGATCATACGGTAACACTGGATAATTTAAGGTTAATAAAAAATGTGTGTGAAAGGAAATTATAAGACGCGTACGAAAGTACTGAAATTGTAAAATGTAAAAATAGTCTAAATAAAAACCGACGACCTATTCGTTAGAGTTATCTGTACCAGTTTCTCGACCGGAAATCAAGTAAATTATAATTTTTGTATAAATAGGCTAGTTTTTAGTGTTTCGCACTGACCACTTACACTACCGTCAGAAAGTATTTGCCCACCTAGAAATTTCAATGTAACTGTCAAAATTTAATACCGAATTAAACCCTTTTATTATATTAGGTAAATTTAATTGTTCTTAACAAGTGTCCATCATAAAATTGTTTAGATAAGCCTTTTTAATGAAATCACAAATTAAAAACCAATTAGAACATATTTTCAAGTTTTGCATGATAATCGTTTTGAGGCGATTTCTGAGAATTCCAGTTGAAGTAAGAACTGGTTTCTAGGGATTATGGAAATTCCTAGTGACATTTTATGATAAAAACTATGTTATAAATATCATTGCCCTTTTGGAAATTAACCATTCGCAAATAATACTTATTCATTGATACAGGCTCAATTGTTTTGTGAAAATGCCAAAAACGAAAGAAGTTTCCGTTGAAAATCGGGCTCTGATAATTGCGAGAGATCAAAATGGTTACTCGAGTGGACAAATCGCGAGTGATATGCGGATGCCAAGGAGAACGGTGGGCTACA
Organism: Pachyrhynchus sulphureomaculatus; assembly: GCA_019049505.1. Taxonomy (NCBI): domain Eukaryota; kingdom Metazoa; phylum Arthropoda; class Insecta; order Coleoptera; family Curculionidae; genus Pachyrhynchus; species Pachyrhynchus sulphureomaculatus. The sequence continues at coordinate 17,125,261 of CM032450.1, forward strand.
TCGTAAAAAAAATTTCTGCGGGACATGGAATTCCCAACCAAAAACGTTCAGGAAGGCCTAGAAAAACGACTCCCGCTGAAGACAGAGTTATAACAATGTCCAGCAGACGTAATCTACGCCTAACCGCACCAGAAATCACGGCTCAAGTTAACATGGAGTGGCCCATCCCCATCAGCGTGACAACCGTGAAGAACAGGTTAGCAGAAGGTGGAGTTTCAGTGAGGAAACCACTTCTTAGGCAAGTGAATAAACTTAAACGATTAGAATGGGCCTGAGAACATGAAAATTGGACATCAGAACAATGGAATTCCGTCCTTTGGAGCGACGAATCTAAATTCGAAATTTTCGGTTCAAATCGACGAGATTACGTGCGGCGGTCAGCTGGAGAGAGGATGTTGGAAGCCTGTTAGTTGCCTAAAGTAAAACATGGTGGAGGTTCAGAAATAGTCTGGAGCTGTTTTGGCAAAGATAAAATTGGAAAAATCTTTAGGATAGAAAGAATCATGCGAAAAGAACAGTATCAGAAAAAATTCTTCCTTCTTCCTTCTGGAAGAGATATTTTTCAGGGGAAATTTATTTCTCAGCATGACAACGACCCTAACCATTCTGCTAAACAAATTAAAGAACTATTGGACCAATGAAAATCCGATGACGTCCTGGAAGTGATGACTTGACCTCCACATTCACCCGGCTTGAACCCCATCGAATTGCTGTGGGGCCATTTGGACGGGTGTTCGAAAACTCAATCCAACATCAGAAAATCACTTGTAAGAACTTTTACAAGCAGAATGGCTTAAAATAACCGAAGAAAAATCAAAAGAAATTACTGGATAGAATGCCGAAACTCTGTAAAGCGGTAATCAAAAACAAGGGAGGTCACATAGATGAGAAGAATCCTGGAAAATTATGAATATTTTTCTGATTTTTTTAGACTGTAAATAATGTGAAAATAAATAATAATTCATTAAAATTAAATATATATATATATATATATATATATATATATATATATATATATATATATATATATATATATATATATATATATATATATATATATATATATATACAGTCAACACTGTTTATAGTGAAACTCTATATAGTGAAAAACTCTTTATAGTGCAATTTTTTCAAGACCTAGAATATTTTAATGAAATTTCATGTAAAAAGCCCTGCATATAGTGAATCTGTAAAATAGTAACACTCTATATAATAAAATTTTTACCGGAATTTTATGTATAAATTTTTATGCATTTATTGAGATCTTGACCATTTCGGGTTTCACATTTTTATCTAACATTAGCACGAATTCCATTTTTATGACGCATTCTTTTGAAAAAGTTCTTAACGCGTTTATAACGCCTAATGGTTGGCAATAAATCAGGTAGATTTCTGTGAGAAACCCGGGGAATAACCCATTTTATAGAAACCCAGAGAAAAACCCATTTTATAGTCGAAGCCTAGTAATTCGCAAATTCAGGTTCAGTTTCTTTTTGTTTAAGAATCAAGTAAGATGTCCAAACGAGTGTGTTTAAGTTTAGCTGAGAAAATTAAAGTTTTGGAGGAAGTTGATAAAGGCTGCAAAAAAATTGATGTTGCTGCAAAATTTGGTGTTTCCCCAAGTTGCGTCTCTCTGATAATAAAAAGTCGCGAGAGTATCATCAAGAAACCTAGTGTCAGTCGAAAACGAGTACGGGTGGAGTACTTACGAGGATGTAAATGAAGCAGTTTTACGATGGTTTCAAGTGGCCCGTACGCATCAAAACGTACCAGTAATCGGGAAAATTAATAAAGCAAAAGGCTCTACAATTTGCTAAAGAATTTAACTGCGTTAATTTTCAAGCTAGTGAAGGGTGGTTAAGTGCCTGGAAGACTCGCAATTCAATTGTTTTCAAGACGGTGTCTGGCGAGAGTGCAAGCGTTAGTCAGTCCTCCTGACATTTGGACTGAAACTGTTTTAAAAAAGTGCATTGAAAAAGTATGAGCCAAAAAACGTTTTCAATTGTGATGAAACCGGTTTATTTTTTAACTGCTTGTCAAATAAAACTTTTGCTTTTAAAAGTGATAAATGTTTTGATGTTAAAACAAGTAAAGAAAGGGTGACACTTATGGTTGGAGCAAACATGGATGGCTCAGAAAAACTGAAATAGGTAAAAGCAAAAATCCCCGTTGTTTAAAAGGAGTTAAATCTCTGGAGTTAGATTACGCCAATAATAAAAATGCATGGATGACTTCTGAGATTTCGAAAGATGGATCAAAGAACTGGACACGAAAATGAAAAGCCAAAAGCGAAAGATTGTGATGTTTATAGACAATTGTCCTGCACATCCAGTTACTGTAAGTAAAAAAATTAAGGAATATTGAATTGATCTTTTTTCATCAAACATGACCTCCAAATTGCAACCTATGGACCAGGGTATTATAAAAAACATAAAACATCATTACCCAAACAGAATTGTTCACAAAATTGTTAATGCGATTGATAACAACCTTCCAGTCCAAAAATTGATTACCCTTAAAGAGTGTATAACCGAAGTCGCTAAAGTATGGAGTGAAAATGTTTCTCAGAAAACTATCAAAAACTGCTTTTCTAAAGCGGGTTTTACTGAAAAAATTGACGAATGGGAAGAAGAAGACGAAATGGATCTCGCTACCTTAAAAAAGGCAATGGGATATTCTACAAAAAACTGCTACCGTCGACGCAGATATTTTACTTGAAGAGTTCTTAGAAATCGACAATGATATTGGCACGACAGATCTCCCAATTGACGATGTAAAAAGTATAGAAGATCATGAAGAAGAAACTGAAACCGGGGAATGTCCTACTAAATTTAGTGAAAATGAAATAAGAAATGCATTTGACATTGTGCGAACTACTCTCAGGGGCCAGGAAAGTGTAAACCTGATCAAATCTTTATGCATTTGAATAAATGCGAGAATTTTGTTGAGCAACAATTATTTTTCAAGAGTAATGTTCAAAAGAAAATGACTGATTATTTTTCCTAGTACCTATGTACGTAGTATGAACATATGTATTAACAGATTTTGTATTATTCTTTTTATTTCGTATGTAGTACATACATACATAAAGTCCGTACGTTATATCTTTACACGTACGTCATAGTTTTCAGGCAATATCCCAGACGACTATTATATTTTTGTCTCTTTTTACCAATACCTACGATTTATTGGTGAAAAAAGAGACAAATAATATAATAGTCGTCTGTTATATGGCCTGAAAACTATGACGCACGGGTAAAGATATAACGTACGGACTTTATGTATGTATTTAGCCCTGTACATGCTATGTACTATTTAAACTCTCAAATGTTTAATAAAATCTTTTCTAATAATTCAATTTTGCAATTTTTTTTGTTGCTTGTACCTTATAAAATACAAGTAAATGATTACCAATATAAAATACATACATAGCAATATATACGGATTTTTTCTTTATATAGTGAAAAACTTTCTATAGTGAAATTTCGGTCAACATTTTGGTCTTTCACTATATAGAGTGTCGACTGTAATATATATATATATATATATATATATATATATATATATATATATATATATATATATATATATATATATATATATATATATCTAAATATACATACATTATCTGACTTTTTGTTGTCTTGGGACTGAAATAACTAGGTGGACAAATACTTTCTGACGGTAGTGTATAAAATCACTTCGGTGTCTGTCCGTCTGTCACACTCGATTTTCTCCGAAATTATTTGACATAGAAAGTTGAAATTTGGCACTAATATTGGAATAGAAGGCTCCATCAGAGACGTGTAGTTTTGAAAGTTAAATTTTGACTTAAAGGGTTAGTTTCAGAGGGTGAAATCGGACTCGAAACAAATTTTTTTTTACCAGGCCATCGAGTGGGGTGGCAATGAAAGTTTTTGAAAACACGAGTTCAAAAAAATATATAACGTAATATTGCGCACACTTTTCCTTGTATTATTTTTAAAAAATTGCCAAAAAGCACTGTCCCCCCTTATCTCGAAAAGTACTGATCAAACAATTTTAAAAAAACTCTGAAATATTCTCCACAAGGTGTAGATTAAACGAAAATTATCACGAGTACACTACCTTTGATAATATATCTGGTATATATGTATATAAAAAATTTCAAAGTCATCAATTTTCAACAAATATCGGAAACAAACTAAAAAAAATTATTTTCAAGGCAGGGCAGTCACGGTACGGAACACTAATTGCGCAAATCCAACTTGCACTTGACCATTTTTTATTTCGACTTTTGATCGGCTTTACTGACTAAATACCCCAGAGTGCGCCGATTCAAAAATGTTTTGTTATTTCAGACAGTTCCATACACGTACTGCAGGGAAATTTCTAAAGCTTTATAGGAGTGACGTGAGTACAGAAAAATTGATTCAAGTTGGTCTTGGATCGCGGCAAGTTGGTTTCTGTGAGAAATACAGTTCTAGACCAATCATTCCAAAGTGAAGAGGTCTTCCATATATTTTTTTTTTTGAAAAAGTGTTGAAAGGTGATTCGAGAAGTAACAAGCCCAACCTGATAAACATGCGATATGTTAGCAAGACATGAATCCCTAGCACGCACCCTTCTGGGAGGAATTAGGCGGGCTACATGCATCGGACACTTTCCATGAAAGGACATTCAGGAAAACAGCTCTCTTGTGAACAGAATCCAATAAACGCAGAGTATGTTTGGGAGCAGAGCACAAACTTGGGAGCAATATTCCATTGCTGGTGGAAGCTCTTTTTACTCTGCGTGTTCCTGCAAAGACATATTTGTCTAACGCCCAGGAAGTTGAGTGAGAATGCTAGAGAAAAGGAGGGTTTCAACATAACTATATCGGGTGCTGTAACTTTAATTTTTCAGCTGTAAGTTCTTCCAAGTCTTAAGTTAAACGACTTCCTGCTGTTTGCAGTTATTTGCACGGATGGTTGATGTTTAAAACATTTAATGTAAATAAAGAGGGAAGCGTACTATCCTCGGCAAAGCCGTAGACTGCATTCCCGATCCTTTCTAACGGATCATCAATGTAAAGGAGAAAGAGAGTAGGAGACAGCATGGTGCCTTGGGGAATACGGGCATTTATAAAGAATGTATTAAAAATTAGCCCGTTGACTGCCACTACCAAAGAACGCTCTCTGAGAAAACACGAGAGATAAATGAAAAACCTACCATATACCAGCGCAGCTCAGCCAACAATCCAACATGCCAAACACGGTCAAATGACTAGCCAACACGAGCATTTGTTTCAAAACTCGCTCTCAAACAACTTCAGTATGTTTTGGTCCAAGGAATTCAAGCCGCCTAATAGTCCAGAATTAAATACTTTAGACTGCTACGTATGCATGCATTGATTTCGAGCGTAGTTGAGTCCTCCGCATAACAACTTATTTTCATGGCTCAATTCTGTTTTTGTCCTTCCTGTTTATTTACGCTCCTTTGTTTCCGTTTGTTCTTTTATGCTACTATTGTGCTTTTTAGTGTTCCGTACGGAACACTTATAAAGATCACTTCGGTGTCTGTCTGTCTGTCTGTCTGTCACACCCGATTTTCTCCGAAACTATTTGGCATAGAAAGGTGAAATTTGGTAGTAATATAGGAATTGATGGCCTCATCAGAGCCATGTAGTTTTGAGAATTAAATTTTGGGGTTAGTTTTGGGGGGTGAAGTCGGAAGTGAAAAAAAAAATGTTTTTACTAGGTCATCGAGTGTGGTGTCAAATGAAAGCTTGTGAAAACACGAGTAAAAAAAATATATATATAGTATTATACTTGCGCGCACTTTTCTTTGTATTATTTTTAAAAAATTCGCGAAAAATCGCTGTCCCCCGCCTTATCTCGAAAAGTACTTATCAAAAAATTTCGAAAAAATTTTGGAATATTCTCCACGGGGTGTAGATTAAACGAAAATTATCACAAGTGCATTACCTTTAATAATTTATATGGTATATAAAAAAAACAAAAATTTCAAGGTCATCAGATTTCAGTAAAGATTGGAAACAAACTTTGTTGAAAACTCATTTGGGGTGTGTTTTGTGAAGTCACTGATCATTTTATACCACCGTAACATAAATTTTGACTTAAGGGGTTCGTTTTGAGGGGTGAAATCGGAAGTGAAAAAAATTTTTTTTACTAGGTCATCGAGCGTGGTGTCAATGGAAGCTTGTGAAAACACGAGTAAAATATATATATATAATATAACACTTGCGCACACTTTTCTTCGTATTACTTTTAAAAAAAATCGCTGTCCCCTACCTTATCTGGAAAAGTACTGATCAAAAAATTTTGAAAAAATTCTGGAATATTTTCCACGGGGTGTGTTTTGTGAAGTCACTGATCATTTTATACCACCCTAACAAAAATTTTTATTTTAAAAAAACAATCAACGTACGGAACACTAATTGTGCAAGTTCAGCTTGCACTTGACCGGTTTTTTTTTATATTTATTTTTAATTATAAACTGAAGGTTTAGGAATTGACAATGCCAATTGCTTAATTTTATGTAAATTGGTATAACAAGTTGTAACATTCATTTTTTTCCTAGATTTTAAGACCATATAATGTTACTGATTTTTCACTTTATAATGTACTTCTTTTCATTTTTGTATCGAGCGGTATATTAATCAGAAATTCCTAGCCGCTCGTTATATAGTGTGCTGTGCGGGTTTGCGACCGAATCTATCGATACGCCGGGATTGGTCAAATGTTTGTATCCGGAGTTTTGGTTCCGGCGTCGCCATATTACAGACAGAGTGCCCACGGCTTATTTAAGGGTCCGGAGGACGCGAATCTTGGCTTAGTACCATCCAGCCGCCGCCAGGCTTAGTAACACCGAGCCGCCGCCAGGCTTAGTACCATCAAGCCGCAGCCAGGCTAATTTCACCGAGCCGCAGTAGAGGCTTACGACAATATCTACGAGAGCCAAGTTAAGCACGAGTTTTTTTATCATAAAGCCGTAGTGGGCTTTGTGTGTTTTCTAAATGGAGTAGCTAAAGTAGGCTCTTCTCAAAAGTGTGAAATCGGTTTTGTGTTCCATTGAAGGCCTAGAAGCCCGTAGAAAAACCGTAAGTTACCAGAACATACATCAATAAATATATTCCCCGCAAATAAGTGTTTTAACAGCAATTTGAACTGAAAAATCGCGAAGTGAAAATCACGACTCTTCGATTCCGGGTGTAGGCAAGATTTAGAAGTAAAATCTCTGATTTAGGGACTCTAATTTATAAAAACTACTTTTAGGCTAGAACTTTTATAATTTTTATAACAGCAAAGGTTGGAACTTTTATTTTAAATCATGAATAAATTTTCTTTTTTTGTTGATTAAAGCTAGTGTCTCACTGAATACCTATTTTTCTTTTCAGGATAAGACAAGTTGTACTAGAATAATTCTTTTTAGTAATAACCGTAAAACACTTCAGTATTTTTTCATTTTTTTAACTGAAGTTAGATCCTTTCGATTTTAAAATGAATGGTGCCCAAAATTTGTACAACTGAAGCTTTTTAAAAATAGAAAATAATTCCAAAAAGACGTATAACAATTATCTCTTACCCATATTTCTCTACCAAGGAAAACTGAGCTAGTGTGTGTTTAATTTCTTTAGTTCTTTTAAATCAGGATTCACTCAATTCATTATCAGAAATTAAAAAGAGGTTGCAAGAAAATTGCGCCCAAGCGTGGGAAAAACAATTTTCACAGGGTACAAAATGACGCCTCAAAAAGTAGGGAAAGTTCACACCATTGTACAAAATAGCGCTGTCAACGCGGGGCTTTTGGAATTTCATTTTTTAAAGGGTTCAGTGTACTAGCTTTCGAACAAAGTAAAAGCTCTAACTTTTCAGATATTTTTTATTTCATAATATTTATTAAACGAAACTACACAATAGCAATAAGACAAAAGCAGGAAATTTGTAGAATTATTTATTTCAATTTATCTGATGGTGGTATAGATATTTGAATTTTGTTAATCGACTCTAAGATAAGAGATTCCTACTTTTTTCTTAAAAGCTACTTTTATAGTTCAGATTAGCAGATGTGCTGGTTTACTTTAATTTTTGCAGTGTTTAGATTTATTTTGCGGTAAACCGAAGAAAAAACAGTACTTTTTTTTCTCACCGATGTTTTGCATGAATATTAAAAATACTTTGCTGATACGAAACGGTATTTGGAGATTTTTTGTTGAAAATTCTTAACATATTTGGTAAAAGAATTTTAATACAAGGCAATACTTAGAAATTTTTTTGGAATTGTTGAAGATTTTTTTAAATGTTTGGTAAAGAAGTTTACATATTTTAAGTGCCTTTACATACTTTTTTATTTTGACTATTGGGAGCACAGGAGAAATATTTTCACGACTTTTTAAACAATTCCTTTAAATTGTATTCATTTATCATGGAAGCTTTCAATTTTAAAGTCAGTCACCTACTGGAATATGAGTTAGACTATGAAATGAAAATCCGTCGTATTTTCTCAGAACGTCCGGTCGCGGATAAAAGAAAGATTCCAACGAGGATCTTAAGTAAAGAAATAATCCAATAGATCAGATTGGACTAAATAGTTACAAAAGTTTCTGATTTTTTTTAAGTCTAATAAAAATCCTCCTTCTCAAGTTAAAACTCCTGCTTCTCCAAATGGTCACATATCTCCTTTATTCGTGCATAAATATTTAGATAATAGACCGCATATAAAGATAAATCTATTAAGTGTCCATTTCTCGGCTTTATTTGACTCTCGTGCAAATACCTCCGTAGGTCAGAATGGTATTAAAATTTTAAGTCATTTAAGTATAAAAATATGCCATGTCGAAAATAGAAGTGTTACCACTGCAGATGGCAGCCGTCTAAAAGTTTTAGGTACGGTTGAGTTGCCGCTAGTCTGCAATAGTCATTGTTTAGTAATCTCTGCTCTAGTAGTACCTTCTCTATCACATACTTTGGTTTTAGGATGTGATTTTGCACAAAAATTCGGAATTTTAGTAAATTTTAATTTCACCGACGTGCGTAGTAGGATACATAAGGCTTATGAACGGAACAGTAAGTCTTACAACCTTAGAAAAAGGGATTTTGCCTTTAATATAGGTGATCACGTTTGGCGAAAAAATAAAATTCTTTCCAGTACAGCTGATAAATTCACATCTAAGTTGGTACCTAAGTATGTGCATTGCGTGATAAGAGAAAAGATTTCAGATTTAGTTTATGATTTGGTTAATTTAGATGGGACTAAAAATAGGACAATGGCATATTAAAGACTTAAAACCATTCAATGAACCTAACCCTAATGAAAGTTTGTCAGAAGAAGAATAATTTATATTTACATTATCTTAATTGCTTTACTTTATTTTTTTTGATGTTGCTCTGTAGAGGTGACGACCTCGTTTTTTTTGACTGTTATAAAAGTTGAGCAGAGAATAGCTTACTTTTATTGTTTAATGCTAAGGTTTTGGGTATTGGCCATATCCCAAACTTAGGTTGATAGTGGTTGATGTTTAGCATCGACTCAGTTTTAGCGAGCTTGCGAAGGAGTCACACTCAGGATATATCATAAGACTGGTATGTCGGTGGTCGCGGGATTTGATTTGCTTATGACCCCAAATAATATCCAGTTCTTGACACTTGGAAGCGAAATTTTGATTAGAGGCAATCCAAGGTGATCTTGAGTTAGGACAAGCGCAAGATGTAGCTCGTGTAGTGTGATGTAGAGTCAAAATTTTTATGAGCAATTTCAAAGTTTGTTACCCGAGTGGGTGGATTTCTATTACCTTAGTGGTATATGTTGGGTGCAATTAAGAGTAAATTGATTTTGGTTTATCCAGTAAGTCTAAGACTTGGATTATTTTGATTTAGATCTTCTTCTGAATTGACAAACTGAGGGTATACTCTATTCTTTTCAGGGCCGTTTAAACGTTACCTTTGAGTCACTAAAAATTTTTTTTGCATAGACTCATAGGCGTATGTTGAGTTTTTTCGGTATACTATCAGATTGATAGGAAATTGAAGCCCTGCAGGAGAACTAAAGGCTGATCATTTACAGGAGATGAGAGCAGAGTAAGACAGTCGTTTCACAAAGAAATGATCAAAATCTGATACCGAGATGAGAACCTTGTTAAGAGTGGCTAAGCGCAGTGAAGGAAGATTCCTAACCGAATTTTTAGATTTCCAAGAGGTAATCTAGAAGTTTGGGCTGACAGAAAACGGTTATGCCTGATACCTGTAGCAGTTTCTTCTAGAGGCTATTGTCTAGGAAGACGATTAACACCATGATCGAATATTTTAGCTGTCAACGATGTTTTCTTCTTGTTTCTGATTAAGCTGGAAAAGCTCTTGTCGTCGTCTTCAAAAGTTTTGTTGCATGGCCACCGAAAAATAGAGAAATTTTTGCTTCATGTAGCTTTTTAAGCTCATTTTCGTAGTTTGGAAATTTCCGTTAGAAGCTTGGTTAAGTCAACCTTGTAAACCTTTTAGGTTGTATCCCATAAGTTATTTTTTACAGGCTGTGATGCACCGGGTGCTAACAGATGCCGTTACGGACGTTTGGCAGGAAATTAGTCTTCCTGAGGAACAGACTGATTGGAAGGGTAGTCTATGGGGGGCAAACGTTTGACCTTTGGGACCTTTAGAGGTTTTGTTACTCAATGGTTATTTCTATTTGAGCCAAAAGAGAGCCTAGCTACTGTAGTCGACCTCAGCTCCAATTAGCCTATTAGTGGTGACAGGCTGTTGGCAGTAGTGTCTTTCGGAACACCCTATTGATTAATTTTTTTGACTTATGGTGGTGTGGTAGACACCGTTTTAGTTTAGTGGATGCTATAATCTACTCCCTTTGGTTGGTGGACACCAGGGTCACCATTTCCGTATTCTATTGTCTCCACCATTCAGTATATCGTGGTGAGGTGTTTGTCTCCTGTTATGTGGGATGGATTGAATGTTTTTCGTTGTTGTTCTAGGGCGAGACCAGTACCCGAGGGTTCTTCATGCAACTCGAAGAAGCGCAATGCTGGTTAAGTTTTATATCTCTGTGTAGCCACCCTGAAGAATGATGGAGGGCGTTTTTTCTGGCTCATGTTTCTAGGCAGATTCGCCACTTTGGTGCGATGTGCTGAAGATTTGATTAGCTTTTGCTAAGAGCTTTCACCAAGCTCAGTATGGAGTTATCATAACCAAGAGTTTAAGATTTGAACTCCTGTATATATTTCTGTATATATTTCTGTATATATTTCTGTATATATTTCTGTATATATTTCTGTATATATTTCTGTATATATTTCAGTGTATGTTGGTTGCCTGAGGGCATGTGCTCAAAATGTGTGATTTTGAGTCGTTTTGTTTATGGACTCCTATATATAGGATTATGACTTTAGGGAGGTCCTATTTAGAGACTAGCTGTCTCACATAGTTATGCTAGGAATGTTTCCTTGAATGTTAGTTGCGCGTGGACTAATCATTCTGTTCTTTGTGAACATTGCTTTTTGAAGCAGGATCATTCAGTTTGGTGAATTTTAGCTTTATAGCTATTCACTGTGTTTAGAGTGAATTTTAGCTTTTGTAGCTATTCACTGTGCCTATAGTGATATTGTTAGCTTTTATAGCTGCTCACTATGTTAATGGCGAGATTGTTCTTTTAGAACGCAGACTTTGTGTAGTCGAGGACTATTTACAGAGTGTTTTCTTGGCGAGGAGCCGAGGCTTTTTTCTGGCGATATACCAGAGTGTTTTCTTGGCGAGGAGCCGAGGTTTTTTCCGGCGATATACCAGAGTGTTTAGTTGGCGATGAGCTGACGTGTTTTCTGGCGATCAACCAGAGCGTTTTCCCTGGCGACTTTAGCATGTCTGGATGTCTTAGGACGTCGACATTGCGTTATAGAGTGCGATTATCTGGCGATCAACCAGAGCGTTTTCCCTGGCGATTTTAGCATGTCTAGATGTCTTAGGACGTCGACATTGCGCGATAGAGTGCGATTATTTTCTGATGCGACTAGTAGTGATACTAGATTTAGAATGTTCTCTTAGCGGTGAGCTAGAGCATTGATGGCGATTTTTTTCGAGCGTTTGTCTGGATTTTCATCCAGGTGTTTTTCTTAGCCTTGTGCTAAATGGTCTTACAAGACTTTCTCCTTTTAGTGTTAGTGTTTGCACTAGAATCACTTATTTTTTTTCTTTTTCTTATTTAAGAATTTTTATAAATTTCTTTTGCTGAAATAGAAAATTTTCAGACAATCCTTAAAATATTTTAAGGGGGGTGTTCATATTTTGTTTCAGTTCATTTTTTTTTGATTTAGACAAGAGTCTAGACAAAGTTATATTTTTTTTTGTTTTGGTAACAATAACAGAGCTGATTCTTTTATATAAGAAGACCGCGATTGTTACTTTGAACAGGTATTTCTTATGTTCATGCAAGGATTTTTATTTACTTTTTGATGCACTTAACCTTAGTGCTTAATTAAGTTAAGTCTAGTTATAAGATTCTTGTGTACATGCAAAGATTTTCATTTGGTTTTCATTGTACTTAATATTAGTGCTTAATTGAATTAAGTCTAGTAGTAAGGTCCGAAGTTTGTAATTTTGTTTTAAGTTCTGACCTTAGTATTAAGTGATAGTGTACCACTTTGTACCTTTTTATAAGTAGCCTTAGTTTAATAGACTAGTGTAGTCTATTTCTTTTTGGAAGGGGGTAATGTAACATTCATTTTTTCCTAGATTTTAAGACCATATAATGTTACTGATTTTTCACTTTATAATGTACTTCTTTTCATTTTTGTATCGAGCGGTATATTAATCAGAAATTCCTAGCCGCTCGTTATATAGTGTGCTGTGCGGGTTTGCGACCGAATCTATCGATACGCCGGGATTGGTCAAATGTTTGTATCCGGAGTTTTGGTTCCGGCGTCGCCATATTACAGACAGAGTGCCCACGGCTTATTTAAGGGTCCGGAGGACGCGAATCTTGGCTTAGTACCATCCTGCCGCCGCCAGGCTTAGTAACACCGAGCCGCCGCCAGGCTTAGTACCATCAAGCCGCAGCCAGGCTAATTTCACCGAGCCGCAGTAGAGGCTTACGACAATATCTACGAGAGCCAAGTTAAGCACGAGTTTTTTTTATCATAAAGCCGTAGTGGGCTTTGTGTGTTTTCTAAATGGAGTAGCTAAAGTAGGCTCTTCTCAAAAGTGTGAAATCGGTTTTGTGTTCCATTGAAGGCCTAGAAGCCCGTAGAAAAACCGTAAGTTACCAGAACATACATCAATAAATATATTCCCCGCAAATAAGTGTTTTAACAGCAATTTGAACTGAAAAAATCGCGTAGTGAAAATCACGACTCTTCGATTCCGGGTGTAGGCAAGATTTAGAAGTAAAATCTCTGATTTAGGGACTCTAATTTATAAAAACTACTTTTAGGCTAGAACTTTTATAATTTTTATAACAGCAAAGGTTGGAACTTTTATTTTAAATCATGAATAAATTTTCTTTTTTTGTTGATTAAAGCTAGTGTCTCACTGAATACCTATTTTTCTTTTCAGGATAAGAAAAGTTGTACTAGAATAATTCTTTTTAGTAATAACCGTAAAACACTTCAGTATTTTTTCATTTTTTTAACTGAAGTTAGATCCTTTCTATTTTAAAATGAATGGTGCCCAAAATTTGTACAACTGAAGCTTTTTAAAAATAGAAAATAATTCCAAAAAGACGTATAACAATTATCTCTTACCCATATTTCTCTACCAAGGAAAACTGAGCTAGTGTGTGTTTTAATTTCTTTAGTTCTTTTAAATCAGGATTCACTCAATTCATTATCAGAAATTAAAAAGAGGTTGCAAGAAAATTGCGCCCAAGCGTGGGAAAAACAATTTTCACAGGGTACAAAATGACGCCTCAAAAAGAGGGAAAGTTCCCATCTTACAAAGTGTCAAAATAAAGAGTTTGAAGTTTTAAGTTTCAAGATATTCCATCAGCGCCAGAAGTTTTTTTAGTGTCTAGTTTCATTAAAATACTCCACCAGGTGTACAAGTATGAAATGCGGATTTCAGACAACAGATGGTGCACCAATGCAGTTTGTGCTATAAAGATTTGACACTGCGCCATTTTGTTGTGTCATCAACAAGTGTCAGACGCGCACGAGTGATAAATTGATAAAGTGTGTGCATAGTGTTGTGTTGTTGTGTTCAATATGTCGAAATCTATACCGAACAAAGAAGCATTCGCGGAGAGCATTATTTTTTTGTTTTCATTTGAAGAAAACTGCTGTTGAAACATACCGATTACTTCGAGAAGTTTATGGTGAACATGCTCCATCGCAAGATACGTAGTGAACGATGGTTTCGGCGTTTCAAAAGTGGTGACTTCGATGTTGCAGACACGGAACGTGGAAAACGCCAAAAAAATACGAAGATGTGGAATTGCAAGCATTGTTGGACGAAGATGATTCGCAAACACAAAAACAACTCGCCGAGCAAATGGGCGTTAGTCAACAAGCTGTTTCCATCGGCTACGAGAGATGGGAAAGATTCAGAAGACCCGTAGATGGGTACCACATGAGTTGAACGACAGGCAAATGGAAAAGCGCAAAAACACGTGTGACATTTTGTTCGCTCGGTACAAAAGGAAGGCGTTTTTGCATCGTATAGTTACAGGGGATGAAAAGTGGATTTATTTTGAGAATCCCAAGCGCAAAAAATCATGGGTAGACCCAGGCGCTCCATCCACATCGACCGCAAGACCGAATCGCTTTGGCAGAAAGACGATGCTCTGTGTTTGGTGGGACCAGAGGGGCGTGGTCTATTATGAGCTGTTAAGACCTGGGGAAAACGGTTAATACTAAAAGTTACCAATAACAACTGACCGATTTGAACATTCGCTGCTTGAAAAAAAAGACCAGAATACCGAAAGAGGCAACACAAAGTCATTTTTCTTCATGACAATGCTCCATCATATACGGCAAAACCAGTTCGCGACACATTGGAAGCACTCAGCTGGGAAGTTCTACCCCATGCGGCTTGCTCACCAGACTTGGCTCCTTCCGATTACCACTTGTTTGCATCCATAGGTCACGCACTTGCTGAGCAACGCTTTGGTTCGTACGAAGATGTGAAAAAATGGCTCGATGAATGGTTCGCAGCAAAAGGGGAAGATTTTTACTGGCGTGGAATTCACAAATTGCCCGAAAGAAGGGAAAAATGTATAACAAGCGATAGAGCATACTTTGAATAAAGCACTTTTTATCATTCTTCCGAATTTAACATGTTTTTTTAGAAAAAAATTCGCATTTCATACTTGTACCCCTGGTAAATAATCTGAAGATATGTTGTTACGCCAACAATTTTTCTTCGAATGTGTTGGTAGGATATTTGCAAATAATTTGGACCTCAATAACTTTAATTATCATCGTGGTAACATAGTAACTAAGTAATTAAGAATTTTTGGGTCATATTTGACCCTCAGTTATCTTTTTCTTTTCATATAAAGAAAGCTTGTAGAAATACTATTAGGATGCTGAAGTTTTTCTAACTAATTCAGTCTATTTAGCAAATATTCAAACATTAAAAACGCTCTTTTTTGGCTTCATGTTATTTAAATTAAAGCATCGTGAAATTATATCGCATCCCATTTTGAATTAATTTATTATTCAATTAGAAAATATCCAAAGAAAATTTGTTGTATTTAAAATTAATGAGGTATCTCCTTTTAGATTAAAAAGCGATGTCGTTAAAGCTCTGTCTTGCAGGAATGATAGCTTTGTGCGCTGTACTATATAACAGTCAGGTTATAAGGGTAATGGAGAGGGTAGATGGATACAAAGAGCGTCAGTTAAAAAAAAGGATCACGTAATAATTCCATGTAGCTTATAACGAGTGGGTGCTTTTAGTCTATTCATAGAGGTAGGAAAACGACATATGCCCTCCTTTCCCCCCCGCCCCCCATTGCTACACCACTGCTTATAAAGTGTTTTGTATTTTTAATCAATTCTAGATAATGGGACACAATTCAATATGCAAAAATCGTGTTGGAACTCATTCGATTATTTCTGCGGCACATTGAAGTTTGATAAGGTCAAACGCAGAAAATGAACTAGCAATAAATAGACATACCGGAATTACGAAAGGATATTGCAATTTCTGCCATTAAGATAAAGAATTAATAACACGTGTTTTGTTTATGCCTATATGCGAAGGATTTAAATTTCATAGATTAGAAAACCTGAGTCACTATGACAGAATGACAGAACCGATCTAACCGTCATAGAAGGTACTTCACTTTTGCAAGTTAAAAAAAGTGTTAAGTTTTGTTGTAAAAACTTAGTTTCATTGTTTACTTTTGTAATTACCGAGATATCTCAAGATGCGCTATGCAGGTATTTATTAAAAGTACTGATATTAAACTATAATTAATTTTTACGTCCCCCATTTTATTTTTTTAATATTTACTTTACTTTTTTTCCAAAATCGGCCCATTATTAGAGGAGTTGTTTCATATAAATCATATTATACTAATACGTAGGCTGAAAAATTTTTGGTCTAGCTACTTAAAACACCTTTTTTGCAAAATTCGACTTTATTCACCAATATAGTCTCCTTCAAGAGCGATACAATCAGTCCAACGCTTTTCTAACATTTCTATACCTTCCTTGTAGAAGGATTTGTCTTTGCCTTCAAAATAGGCCTCAGTTTCAGCGATAACTTCTTCAATGGGACCAAATGTCTTTCCCGCGAGCATTTTTTTGAGGTCTGCAAATAGATAATAGTCTCTATGGGCCAAATCTGGAGAATATGGCAGATGAGGAAGCAATTCGAACTTCAATTCATGCAATTTTGTCATCGTAACCATTAACTTGTGACCCCAGCCCTTTTCAGATCCAACATGCAAAATGGCTATTCGTTTACCTTTATTTGAAGGTGCGTTAGTCTCACATTTTGTACTGCTGTCAACCCACCCTTTTTGCACAGTGTCATGGATATCGAACCATGTTTCGTGAAGGTAAATTACTGGCTAATTCTTTGATCGATACTTTTTAACTTCTTGTAAATAAGTATGTCGCAAGATTCGTAATCTTTGTGACTCCATCATTACTTGCCTTTTATTAATTTTTCGGAACGTGAATCCCTTTCTTAAGAGAAGTCTGTGAAGGGTTGATCGGCCATAATGTATATTGTTCCCGTACTGCACCAGTCTTAATTTTATTTTGTCTAGTGTCGGCACCAACTGCTCTTCATACATAGAATATATTTTTCTCCTGATGACGTCTTTTTCACAATCGTATCTACATAATGGATTTGAAAATCTTTCCGTTTTTTCCTGTTCCTGAGCGATGGTTTTCCTACAATACCATTAATCCTAGAAATTGAGGTTTTCGTTAGTTTACTGGTTTCTTGCAAAGCACTTTGTTTATTCAAATTTCTTTTTACCAAACTGTCGTAAACATTTTCACTATTTGTTTAGCGTCAAATGATAAATGTTTTCTCTTGCGATAGCCACTATTGCAATTTTCCCACGGACGCCACATAATTAAAATAGAACCGTTACGTTGTAAGTAAAACTAAAAATAAAAATATTAAAAATATCTTTCGAATCTTAATGGGGATCTGTAGTCATTAGGCCTATATTATCAAATACTTAGAGGGCTCCAAACCCTGGTTGCCAAGTAGTAAATATATAGGTAAAAATAGATCCAATATGATTGCAGGTGAAAGTGAGGGCGGTATACAAAGCAGGTAAAATAAAAATACGTTTATAGTAATACCTGGCAACTATGCACAAAACCTTAATAGGGTCGTTTATTGCCCCATTAAAAAAGCAAAAGTCAGGATCTTATATCTTGGGATTTACTTTATACACATTGCCAACTGTCCGATTGTTATTATGGTAATTTGTTTTTCATTTTATACTTTACCGAATCTCTCATCAGAAATCTATAGAATTCCCAGGTATTCTGCAGATTACCTAGGCAAAGTATATAATAGTTAGCGAAAAAGAAAATATTTCATACATTGCCTAAACGAGTCCGACATTCCATAGAATGCCTGAATTATACGTTTTGCCAGTAACATATATACCCATCTTTTGTAACTTTTTGCTTAATCGTATTTTCTTTATTACAGTAATTTTCCTGGCAGTCTTCATTATTCTAATGATGACTACTCAAGGTCCACAAACTGTAAGGATCATTTATTTGTACCAAACCCCACCAGACGAAGCAACTATCAAGGCAAGAAGATATATTGAAGAAATCATTGCACATGTGTTGAAGCAGTTCAATTTAAGTTTCACCGAAGCATTTAATGAAATTGTTGTAAAGGAAATGTTGAGAAAAATGAATTTAACTAAAACTATTCGGAACAAAATGGACATGGGTCTTTATTAATATCTGTAATTATTATTGTACATTATTAAAATATAAAGGAAAATTTAAGGACATAGTTTTTGTCCTGGAGCCGAAACAAATAAAAATATGGGGTGGTTCCAAAATTTTGATGGATTTTGATTCTAGCAGGTATTAGGAAGCCAATACAAAAATAAATCCGCTCGGCGCCCTTTTTTGAACCAAAAAAAGATTTTGTTAATAATTTTACTAATTTTAAAAAAATAATAATAAATTGTGCTAATGCTAGTTTATATGATTTTCATATTAAAACAAACTTGAAATTGTTTTTACCAGCTTATATTAAAAATTATTATGTCTGATATCATAATATTTTTGTGGCCAAAAACATACAATGAAATGATTGTAAACGAGATGACAAGAAAAATTAATTTTACTAGACATGGATTTTAAGTACTGTACCTACACTTATATATTAATAGGAAGAAATAAAGGAAAAAATGAACTAAATAGTTTTTTAACTAAAACCTTATAACTTCATACTAAATATATTTATGTTAATTTCTTAATAAAGTAGGTAAATATTATTTTATATTAATATTTATAGCGAAAAAGAATTATTTGTAGACTTATATTATTAGAAAACTGATTTACAGTTTAACAGTATAATTTATCTTGTCACTTTCCTTGTTAGAGGGAAATATTGTATTGGTGAAAACACTCATCCTTAGAGATTTTTGCATTTCTTTAAGTCCCAAGGCCTCTTAATCACGAAAAGCTTAGTCCTATTTCAGTCAGTCCGCGTTTCTGTCAGTCTATCTATTTTTTTGTCATGATAATTCTAGAACGAAATGAATTATCGATTCCCAATTTGTTACACATATAATTATTTAAGGCGGAATGGAACTTTAGTGTTATTTGGCTCCAGAGAAAGGAAGTGGAAAGGGGTGGAGTCAATACATTTTGTATAATTTCAACCCCAACATGGGAGTTATTTCTAGTATTTAGTGAAGATAATGAACACATTTTAAGTATAAATACTCATAATAAAACATATACGAGATTAAAAATAGTAAGGAAGGGTAGAAAAGTTGATTGGAATATAT
Source organism: Pachyrhynchus sulphureomaculatus (assembly GCA_019049505.1). Taxonomy (NCBI): domain Eukaryota; kingdom Metazoa; phylum Arthropoda; class Insecta; order Coleoptera; family Curculionidae; genus Pachyrhynchus; species Pachyrhynchus sulphureomaculatus. Next base: position 17,144,686 of record CM032450.1, read on the forward strand.
TATGCGATATGTCCTTTTTGGGGATTCCAGGTCGAAGAATTCAACAATTCTGTATTTACAGCTAATCATATCAAGAATTGCATGCGCTGTCTTAAAAACTGTGTTATTTTCTATTATATTTAATCATTTATAGTCCGAAGTATAAAGGATTGAAGAGGTTGGAGGGGGTGAGGAGGCAATTGGAGGACTTGTTGTATGTATATCATATTATATATCATTTTGAGGGTTCTGGGAGCCAAGGAATTTCAAAATTGTGTTATTTTTTCCTTAATTTCAATTTTAATAGAAATAGTCAAATTCTGCATTTAATTATTTTTTAAAAACAAACATCAGCAATATATAATACGCAGGATGAAACGTTTTTGGTCTAGCTACTTAAAACACATTTCTTTTTTTGCAAAAATTCGACTTTATTCATCAATATAGTCTCCTTCAAGAGCAATACAATCAGTCCAATGCTTTTGTAGCATTTCTATACCTTACTTGTAGAAGGATTTGTATTTGCCTTCAAAATAGGCGTCAGTTTCGGTGTTAACTTCTTTATTGGAACCAAATCTCTTTCCCGCGAGAATTTTTTTGAGGTATACGAATAGATAATAGTCGCTGGGGGTCAAACCTAGAGAATACGGTGGATGAGAAAGCAATTCGAACTTCAATTCATGCAATTTTGCCATCGTAACCACTGACTTGTGACACGATGCATTGTCTAGATGAAAGAGCACTTCCTTCTTGTTCATTTGGGGCCGTTTCTTTGCGATTTCTACCTTCAAATGCACCAATAACTTTATACAATATTCGCTATTGATGGTTTTTTTCCTTCTCAGCATAGTTGATGAAAATTATTCCAAGCGCATTCCAAAATACAGAGGCCAAAACCTTCCCAGCCGACTGTCGTGTCTTTGGTCGCTTCGGGCGGCTTTCACTGGCTGCTGTCCACTCTTGCTGCGGATTTGATTCCGGTGTGTAAAGATGGATCCATGTTTCATCCATTGTCACGTCACACGCTCAGAATCATCCACACTTTGTTGTTTTAGGTGCACTGTGAGCAACACGTTCTTTTGATATCTTTAGGGTGTTAGTTATCTCACGCAATTCTATTTTACGGTCATGCAAAACAATTTTGTGGACTTTTTTGATGTTTTCCGGTGTAACCACCTCATTTGGGCATCCAGAGCGTTCAGCATCATTGGTATCTGTATGACCGCGTTTAAATTCAGCTTACCAGTAAATAATGAGTGATTTTCAAGGAGCAGGGTCGCCGTAACACTTATTAAACCATTGCTTGGCTTGAACGGTATTTTTTTCCATCAAAAAACAGTGTTTAATCAACACACGAAATTCGATTTTTTTTTAATTGTTTTGAAAATATCAAAAGTAGCGTCGCTAAAACCACTGTAACTTTTAAACTAATCTTCGAAATGTCATGAAATTTTGATACGTTTTGTTTGAAGGTTGGTACTTTCTAAAAATCATATGGATTTTTTTGAAAAGGATGACATCTATGTGTGAGACCAAAAACTTTGCAGCCTACGTTATAAAATTTATAAATTTACTTCTCATTTCAAACACTATATGTTTTGAAACCGATATGCCATTTAGTTCTGAAGTTATCACGGCCTTAGACCAACAGCCCACCAGAACGACACCTCGACGAAAATTAGAAACCGATTTAGAGAACCTGAAACTTAAAGAAAGGAAACTAGAAGAGTGATATTTTTATTCAATACTTCCCTTGCCGTATAATGGGTATAGTAAATGACTGAGTTCGCATTGTCTGCAAGTAACAGAGGTTATTACTTACTTACCAATTAAATTTACACATTTTTCAAATAGATTACGCGATAACCTTGTATAAAAAAAGAAATTTTATTCCCGCAAACAGTGCCCTAATGTAAACGGAGGGTGACCGCACACATAAGGGGTATTTCAGATAGTCATCAACCATTAGAATCCACGCATATATTCAATTGGCTATAGGTTTGGGTGACCTAAAAGGTCTGGAGAGGGCTTTTATATAGGTCTATTCTGATATCCTTTTTTCAAGGCTTACATTAATTATTCTTAAAGTACGTTTCCTCAAAAGAAAAATCTTGTAATATGCAGGGTGTTCTTTAGGTTAGGAATTTTCTTTTAATGGATTATAGTAAGGACTAATGTAAATCACTTTACCAAATGTAGCTTTCCTAAAAGTTTTCAAAACACACAAGTTGGAGGAATAATTTACCCAGTTACTTCCCTTGCAAACACGCAGTTTTAAAATACCTGTAAGTACTGCATTGGTTTCTTAGGGCCGAGGAATCTAAAAATTTCGTAATTATTTCCTATCATTTATACCCATGTAGCCATATGGAGGGTTAATAGAAAGATGTAAGAGGGGTTGCTTCGTATTTTTCCAGGGTTTTTTCTTATAAATAGAAAGTATGTTTGGGAGCAGAGTCCCAAATAGGAAAGCCGTATTCCATGTTGTCGAATTTTTAGTTTTACATTAAAATCTGTTGTAGAATATACAACCATAGAATAAAAGGGAATAAAAATGTTAAATAAATCCTAAACCAGTCCACTTATTAAAGGGGTAGTTGAGTATATATGGTAATATAAGTATATTTCAGAGTTCTTGAAGTAGAGGAATCTGAACATTATATTATTTTTCATTATTTCCAACTTTATTGAAAGTTCATCTGCCTAATGTTTTTATTGTCTCGACAAATCAACAATCTATTGTGTAAAATACTCAGTTCTGATACTTGGAGTATGTTATTCTTTAGTGTGAGGGATTCAAATTGACTGTTTATTACAAGTGAAGTACTTGGTAAATCAGTTTACTAATTTTTTAGTCAATTTTTAATTTTTATTAATTACATATAACATTTTAATGTTGTATGTTCCTGCCATCTGTCGGCAAAAAGGTACAATTGCGTTACAAATACCAACTGTTTGGCACCGCTAGCCTAAATTCCTAAAATCTGCCATCATTCCAAGAACATTGATTTTACCATCTATTCCTAAAAACCTAAAACGTTGTCTAGATATTATTACGCAATTAACTTTTATAAATCTTGCAGACACTCCTGCTCTTAATGCAAATAAAATGATGATTTACCAAAAAAACATATATTGGTAGCTAAATATTAGAAATACAAGAAATAATAATTATTTATTTGCTACAGTATAAAATCACAGTTGTCCTGGCATCGATAGAAATGAAATCTGTAATTTACAGTAAGGGGTGAATTGGAATTAAAAGAAAAATAAACAAATATACCATGAAATAAACAAAAGTAAACATTTTAGCTTTTAACTAGTACGTACGACTAAAAATGAAGTATAGGTTTTGTACAATATGCAAGAATTTTAGAAAGAAACTTAAAAATAAACCGTTGTGTCAACGTGCTGATCCCACAACTTTTCCCTCCATTTTGCAGCGCCATCTGCTGTACTTTAGACGGCATCTTTGTTTTGATTGTGGTTGTGTGGTTTAGTTTTAGGAAAAACTGGCGGAAATAAGTGAAAAATTATGTTTTCTACCCCGAAAAGAAATAAACTGTCCACAAATAATGATGGCGAAGTAATAGTGACCCCGAGTAGTAGAATATTAAAGTCTTCAAGCTTTAATATCGGCGACAAAGCAGTCGAAACTGGTAGCCCAAGCCTAAGTGAAAAGACTCTTATTTCGCCTGGGGAAACTCGTAGAGGAAGGCCTAGGGCTGACCTGTTGAATACCCTAATTTTAGAAGGATCTACATCTCCCAGTTCGATAAAATGTATGTATTGCAGCCGAGTTTTTCCTAGAGAAAAATCACTACAAGCTCATTTGAGAACCCATACAGGTGAGGACATTTTGAACTTTAAATATTGCCGTTATTTAAATGTCTATCGATTATTTAATAGCTTTGATATATTCCTTTCGCGTGCCTTATTTCAATGCTGTACATGAAAACTTCCTTATAAAGCCGATTAAAATCCTGGTTGTTATTTATTATTTAAAAATCCTGTATAAACTTGTGTGTTTGGGTTAAGGTGTGTGGCCTTTAAAGTCTCCATTTAAAAGTCACTGTACCTTGAAATTTTGAAAGGTAAATCTAAACTGGTCAGGCTTCTTTGTTGGGTGTTGCACGCTATTATATACATCATCGGTATATTATTTTGTATTTTTGTTGAATTCTTAAGAAAGAGCCGTAACTATAACTTAATTAATTTTTTTAGTTCGTTTGTAATAATTATGATTCAATATATTTTGCATCTGAATTATTATTTCATGGTTAATATCACAATTTATTATTGTTTGGCAATAAAATAGAATTAATTAACTAATATATTTTAAAAAGGATAAAAAATAAATAAAATGGTAGGTAAAAATATAATTCCCTTGTAAAGGTCAATCACCTCTCACATTTTTAAAGGCTTTTTAAATTATAAAATTATATAAAAAACAACACTATGTTTTAATTTCCAATATATTTAAAGTAACTTGACAATTGTTTCATCATACAATGGCTTTCTTCAGAAGTAAATAAGAACTTCTTATTTACTTCTGAAGAAGCCATTGTATGGTGAAACAATTGTCAAGTTACTTTAAATATATTGGAAATTAAAACATAGCTTTGTTTTCCAACAAGTATCGGCTAACACAAGATTTTTAAATTATTTTTGAGGAGTTTAATTGATTTAGAATAGAAATAGAAATATGCTTTTTTGTCCTAAACTACAATGTATTTGTTGACAAAACAAGCTTAACTTAAATTATTATTATATTAATAAACACAAACACAAATTCAAAGAAAGAAAAAATAAAAAAACAGAACAAGATTAGTAGTCAATGTAGTAAATCCAAAATAAAAGAAATAAGTTAACACGTAAGTCAACTCAAATGCCAACCACTCAACTACTGTTATATGCTTATTCCAGTCTATCATTGTAGAATTCCTCAAGTGCATACTACATCTTTTTTATAAGTAGGGCCCTAGTCTCTCTCTCACTCTCTTTTAATGAGCTCTGTCATTCTTTGGATAATTTACTCAGCTTTGAATCTGTCTTGTACTTAGGCAGACCACCGGCGACCTTCGGTGATGCGTTACACATTCTCAAGTTTGGATCCTTTCTGCAGGTGGAGAGCAATGTAGCCTCGCTCCAAGCGATATATGCTCTCCAAAAAAATATTTGTCTTTATAATTTAATTTCTTTTGTGGCACTGATAAAGGATCTCCTCAGGAACTACTACTAGTTTTGGGTATAACCTTTTCTGTCAGACCGCCCATCTGATTACGTGATTGACACAAAAAACACGGCCACACGTGTTCGCCTACTGCTCAAATCACCTAATCTCAACTGACGTTATAGGAATTACCTCTCACAGCGCTTAGCAACCCTATGCGATTAGAACCCCTACCAAGCAATTTGTGGACCACCGATCCACACCCCGAAGCCCGAAAACGCTCGCACGTCGCCTTCAGAAACCCCAACCGGAAGAACGCGTCCGCGCGCTACGAACCGTCGACCGGAAGTCTCCGGGCCCTAGTCTTTCGTCTAAAGACCCCCTCACAATTCAGTCCTGTCAATTTGACAGTCCTTTTCCCTGTATCAATATTCTTTTACAGTATTATTTTTAACATGATTATATTCTTTTTTATTTTTGTCTGAGAGGCACTTAAATATCATCTCACAAATATATTTCATCAAATTTGTTCGAAGAATTAAGAGCATTTTGTTTTATATATATATATATATATATATATATATATATATATATATATATATATATATATATATATATATATATATATATATATATTGAAGTGGAATTTTTCCTCATTAGTCTTGGATAAAAACATAAAATAGTGAAATTTAAGGAGAGTGATTCATATTTTTTCAGTAATTTGTTTTCCATAAAAGGTTATACATTTTCTATCAGATTCTATTTAGGGCTTTGGGCTGACTGCTCTAAGACATAAAATAATTGATCTTCTACCTAGATACGCTTAGACTCATTGTTATCTTAAAATATGACTTGATCTTTTGGCTGTAACCATTTAATCTCAAATAGCATAAGATAAAATGTTGTAAACTAAATTTCTGACAAATGTGTTTTATGAATTTGAACATTTATAAGGTTTTATATTTTAAAAAATTGGTAAATTAAATTACCCTGTACTTCCTTTGTATATTAAATATAGTGAGATAGAGATCAAATTTATATTTAAAATTAGTTGTTCCTTTTTAACCAACAAGTAAAAAGTGAAATAATGCTAACATTTTTTTATGTCATTCTTAATCATATCCCAATCTTGTCTATATATGAAGCAACCCCTTTGAAATTTTCCCCCACTCGTTTTACCATTCATCCTATTGGCTATAATTAACTGAAAATAGTGCAGTAATAATACACTTTTCAGACTCTTAGACTCCAACAACAATGAAAGGTTAACACAGTATACAAGGCTGGTTTGAAAAGTCCGTGCAAAAATAAAAACTACTTATGTGTTTGGGGTAAACCTTTTTTTTATTTTTCGACATAGTCTCCTTTTAGGCTTATACACTTCGCCCAACGATATTCTAGTTTGTTGATCCCTTCCGAATAATAGGATTTGTCCAAGTCTGCAAAATATCCATTAGTGTCTGCAATCACCTCCTCGTTTGAATAAAATCTTTGTCCCGCCAGCCATTTCTTCAAATTGGGAAACAAATAGTAGTCCGAGGGAGCCAAGTCTGGAGAATAGGGGGGATGTGAAACGAGTTGGAATCCTATTTCCATTAATTTTGCGACCACAACTGCTGAGGTGTGTGCTGGTGCGTTGTCGTGATGGAAAAGGACTTTCTTGTGGGCCAATCGCGGGCGTTTTTCTTGCAACTCGGTTTTCAAACGGTCCAATAACGATGAATAATATTCACCTGTAATAGTTTTACCCTTTTCCAGATAGTCGATGAGGATTATCCCTTGCGAATCCCAAAAGACAGTCGCCATAACCTTTCCGGCCGAAGGAACGGTCTTCGCCTTTTTTGGTGCAGATTCCCCCTTGGTAACCCATTGTTTAGATTGTTGTTTGGTCTCAGGAGTATAGTAATGTATCCATGTTTCATCCACAGTGACGAAACGACGCTTAAAGTCCTCCGGATTCTTCTGGAACAGCTGCAAACCATCCTTGCAACACTTCACACGATTCCGTTTTTGGTCAAGCGTGAGCAATCGCGGCACCGATCTTGCGGATAGCTTTCTCATGTCCAAATGTTTATGCAAAATATTATGTACCCGTTCAGTCGAGATGCCCACAGCACTAGCAATCTCACGCACCTTAACTCTTTTGTCATCCATCACCATATCATGAATTTGATCAATGATTTCTGGAGTCGTAACCTCCACAGGCCGTCCAGAACGTTCAGCGTAACTTGTGCCCATATGGCCAGACCGAAAATTTTGAAACCACTTATAACCTGTTCTAATCGAAGGTTGCAGAGTCACCATAATGTTTATCAAGCTTCTCTTTAGTCTCCTGAGACGTTTTGCCTTTCATAAAGTAATGTGTAATCACCACACGAAATTCTTTTTCGTCCATTTCTTGAAAATCACTCGACTTCCTTGATTCACACGAATGCCAAACACAAAGAAATAGACCAATATGGCTGAAACTTGGTGTGCGTTCATTCAAGAGATGCTACTAACTAAACATGACCTCGATACGCGCCGGTGGTGCCATCTCTCGGACTTTGCACGGACTTTTCAAACCAGCCTCGTATATAAATGAATCTAACACTCTCTCTTGATATGTTTGACTATAAATAGTGAAAAATAATGAAATAATAACAAAATTTTAGGATTCTGGAAATGATGTATAACACATTATAAAAAAACAGAACGACTTTCCCAATTTACTTCCTCCACTCCATTATATACATAAATGAATCTAAATACACACATAACATATATATATATATATATATATATATATATATATATATATATATATATATATATATATATATATATATATAAATAAATAATAGAAAATAATGAAAAAAATAATACAATTTTTAAATTCCTGAACTCTGAAAAGAATGTATAACATAATGTATAATGTATGTGGAGCAACTGGCCCGATTCCCCCTCACACTAGCCACTCCTATAATCCTTTATAAGTTTGACAATAAATATAAAACAGTTTTAAGATTCTCCAAACAAAAGCCATGAAAGGGACATAAAACAAACATTCATATTCATACTTAAATTTCATCCATAATTTCTACCAAAGACCAAGAAAAATACTATTAAAACGATACAGAAATTAGAGACTATCACCCCTTTAACCCCCTTTCCATGACGCTACAGCATCCATCCCTTCTACAAGAAATATTTGTCTACCAAATTTGAAATCAATATCTTATTTTGTTCAATAGAGCAATAAATTGCTTGAAATAAGAGACTATTTTATGAAAATAAAATTGCTGACAGTAAAAGTGACCATTCCCAAGGGAACCTCTGTGTTTAATATTAAGATAATGTATAAAATATAGTTTTCAATTTAAGTTAGTACTTTTTACTTAATTACTTGTTAATTGTATTTTTACATAAACTAATTTTAAAAGAGCGATTCAAACATTTCTGTCTCTACAACAAAACAAAAAAAATAAAATAGAATCTTAATTTTAAATTTAATGCCTAGCTGGGCTCATGTTTTAGGTAATAAATCCCCTTATACTTAAAAAACTCAATTGGTTTTTTTAGAAAAATATCTATTTTCCTTAGGTGAAAAACCCTATATTTGTGACTATCCACGTTGTACCCGTAAGTTTGCTCAATCTGGCCAGTTGAAAACCCACCAAAGGCTCCACACTGGAGAGAAACCTTTTATTTGTGCAGCTTCCAACTGTTCCCGAAAATTCACTCATGCAAATAGACATTGTCCTGATCACCCTGAATTTACTTTAAAAAGATATGTTACCAAACCTGAACCAAGCCATGATAAAACTTATGATGAAACTCACAGCGCGGAAGTCAGACAATGGCTACAGAATTTTGACAGGTAAATCTAAATTAGACAATTTAAGGTAAAGATGCTACTGTTTATTAATTCTGAAATGTCATACCATTTTTTAGGAGGAACAAAACTTCTCCAAAATCTAATGAAAACCTAGATACAACCCCAAGAAAGTCCATTCTGTTTAAACGTGAGGAATCTGGGTTTAGTAGTGGTAGTTCTGCCTATTTTTCTGGTTGCTCACAAACTAGTACCGATGACATTGAGAATTCTCCAAAATCTGACCTTGAAGATCTTGAAACTTCCATTTGTAGCAACTCTGGCGGTTCTGAGAATGAAATGACTACAGGTACAGTAATGAACATCCTCATAAAATGTTTTATAATTCTAAATTGTGGTTTTGACAGAGTTTAAGCCCAAAAACTTCGATGAGCCAACTTTTTTCTTTTTTTAATGTGCTTAATGGTTTTAATTACAGAATCTCTTCAAGCAAAACCATCTGAATTGCCAAAAAAGAGATGGCTTCGCGAAGCAACGCAAGACCAAAGATTGTGGGACTCTACTACTGATCTGGCTTGCCCACTCAACTGGGGCGAAGAAACTTACGCTGAAGAAACTGAAGAACCAGCCATTAATGAAGTTACTGTGAGCTCTGAAAACCAGAATCAGAAACGTCCATCCGTTTTGGTTTGTGTACAAGGAGGTAAGATTATGTTTGAAAAAATTTACCAAGAGTAATGAAAATAAAACACATTTACTAACAGTACATACTTAAGTTTGAAAATGAATTGTTTGGCATACATTATAAACTTTGTTGAGAATTTGAAGTCTGTCACAATGACAGTACAGTGTTTGGGTGTATACTGATTCATTAAGTCAGTCATCACTCCTGATAAAGTGTTCAGTATACTGGTGATACGAGGCATGTTTTTTAAGTAAGTACCGTTTTGGAATTAAAAAAAGACGTGCAAAGATATCGCTATAATTTTTATTTTTACATGAAAGCCTGTACCTTAATCTACTTTTCTACCTACATAATTTCCGTGAATATTGAGGCACTTGTCATAACGTGGCACCAGTTTTTGAATACCCTCCTCATAAAATTCTGCCGCCTGACTTGTTAACCACTGTATCACAAATGTTTTGACTATTGAGGAAAGCAGTCGCACAATGATGAAATTGTAAAGCGTCTGTTTTCTCTCACCTTTTCGTCCACTTTCTGCACCAAATCTCTTCATTAACGACCGAAAGACGCCCACTCCGTTCTTCATCATGCACATTTGTGCGGCCATCTTTAAATGCTCTCACCCATTTCCTTACCATTCCATCACTCATAATGTTTTGTCCGTAAACTTCACAGATCTCACGATGAATATCGATCGGTTTTACGCCTTTAGCACTAAGAAATCGTATAACAGCCCGTACTTCACAATCGGCGGGACTCACGATTGTCGGAGGCATCTTAAAACACTCAGTAAACAACGTATACAATGAAGAATCAGACTGTAATGGCGTCAGTGCGTAGACATGAGATGTAGGTTACCAGCGCGCATGCGCGGAACGCCGACCGTATCGCTGCGGCGGCGGAATCGCAAAACGGTACTTACTTAAAAAACATGCCTCGTATATATACTGAGTAATACATGATAAAATTTGAAATCAACATTATGTATTAAGTATTGAGTAATTTAACAAAGGAAAAAAATATTTGAGTTACAACCTTTTTAAATTGGCAAGTTAAAAAGCTGAGAATGTTTTTTTTATTTTCTAGGTAAAAGTAAGGAAATATCCAATGATGAAATCCAAGGAGCTATGGCTCTGGTGGAACTGAAAAATGGCCTCAACTGTAACTATAGCTATAGGATTTAACAGTAGTAAAGTATATGTCCTTGAGGTAGTTTGTATAAGAAATCTTTTTCCTGCTATGGTCAATTTTGAAAAATAATTAAACAAAACTTTTTTATGTGGCTGGAATTAATAACTAAGAAACAATTATTTTTCAAAATTTTTTACAATTTTGCTGTTTTTTGTGTGTCAATTTAGATTATAGACATAATAATCGTTTTTTTACATTTTTTAAAATATTCTTTAAATTTGCTTTTTGTCGTTTGTTTGTTATTTTACATTATAGGTGTACTAATGGTCTTTTAATGGTTAACTGAAATATTGACTATGCATTGGAACGTGACGTGTAAAATAAGATGTTTGAATCATTTTTAGGGAAGCTCGTTGTCTTACTGTTTTATTTAAATCAGCTACAATGCATAGTTAAAACTTCTTCGAACCAGCAAATTTTGTTGAAACGAAAATAAAAAAATACTTTACTTTCATCTATCACTTTTATATTTACCTTGTTTTTTGTGTTTTCTATTTCGTTTTTATTTTTTCTCTTTAAAAACATTCCCCTAAAGGGGATGCCTTTAGTTTGAAGTTTAGACCCGGTCTATTGGCACTGAAAATTGAAAGAAGAAGGTTCATTAAATTTTAATTGCTCATAATGTTTTTTTGGACGTTTTACAGTTATACTTATATTTAGGCGTTGTTTGCGTTTTTTTCGTGTTTTTTGTTCTTGTTTAAAAACTACTGCGATTCACGCAGATTTTTTAAATTTAGAACTTACTTTATATTTTTAATGTCTTGTTTAAGGGGATGTGTTATTTTACCAATTTCGAAGTTATATTTTGCACCCCCTTACTATTTATGTATTATTACCCGTTTGTGTTTTTATATTTGCGTTTTTCGTGTACTTTGTTCGTATTTTAAAAACTACGGCAATTCGCGCTGCCTTTTTAAGCTTTATATTTTTAATGTCTCATTTAAAGTCATGTGTTATTTTACACATTTTGAAGTTCTATTTTGTGCCTCTTTACTATTTATGTATTGTTACCTGTTGGAACTCGGACTTTAACAGAATAGTGCAAGTATATCTATGTAGTTTTACTATTGGAAATAGATGATTTTTTTGTTACCTGTAGTTTTACATTTAGCATTCTAAATTTACAGGTTTTTTATTCTTTGATTCAGTTTGTGGGGGCCGGAACCGGGTAAAGGATTTAACAACACATCTTCAAGCACAAAGTTCTAATTGAATATGCTTTGATTTATTAAACGACATACAGTTGCCAATTACTTAGATATAATTATCAAGTAGCCAGCCTGTTAAAAAAGGGTTAAAGAGTTGCAAATATGCCTCCTGTCCTGTAAAGGGCGGGAGACCCATTAAGATTGCTTGAAGTCCTCAAAAAGGGCTTATAGCAGTTTGTACTTAAAACCCTAAGTATATGGCTTGCATTTACTTTTAAAAACCAGTGCCACGACCAAAAGTATTACGCCTGTTTTAAGATCCCGCATAATAAAACTGTAACAACATGTCACTGGCGCTACAAAATTTGCTTTTGACATCTATCAGAGCCTTATGATCGAGAATAATCTTCAACTGTCAAATAGTACCTGGTCTAAATGCCAATGTGTTTAGGTTACTAACGGTTTTTAAAAGATTTGAAGGCCTTTAAACCACCGCCTGTAGTCAATTCCTTAAAAGATTTCTGTATGAGCACCTGGACTATTTACTAACATCTTTTTGAAAAGACGATGTGATAAAAAATATTTATTGTTTCATGTTATTTTTGTTATAAAAGTTTTCATAAATTTTAACCTCGTTTCTTTAGTAGTTTAATTCGTATTTTCTAAGCATGTTTTTTTACGTTTGCTATTTATTTCCGTTTGTTTCTTACCTAATATTACTATGGTAGTTGGATAATGTTTCTTTTTTTTTACTTTTATTTTTAAATGATATTAGTATTGTTTGAAGCATTACTTTTTTAGTATTTAATATCATCACCAGTATACCTTACAGTTAAATTTGTAATATTTCAATTTAAAGTATTAGACCATACCCGTTGCTTATCCTTTGCTATTAATATGGGGCCCATATCGGCCTAGATTAATTAATATATAGGGTGTCCCATAAGTGTGGGGTACCATAGCCTGAACCCATTGTATCCTTGTTCAATGCCAACAAGTTGGAATCAGGATTCCAACCTGCGCGTTTTGATATTTCTAAATTTAAAAACAGATTGATAACTCGTCCAATGTACTGAAAAATTTAACTGAAGGTAATTAAAAGTCCTACCTAATTTTAGGTTTATTTGTATCGTCAATATTGCCGCACTATAAACATCTTTAATGGTTTATATTTATTTTAAATGTTAAAATATTCGTTAGTTAAGTTTAATAAACCTAACTGTTTTGAAATACGTATTATTTTATTTTAATTTCGGTATTATTTCATTTTTTATTGGTTACGTAGTCCCACCCATATGGTGCGTTATCCTAGCATAGTTATAAATTTTGTCAACAAAAAAAGAACAAATATAATCAAGATCCTCACAGATCATTTAGGTAGACGAGATCAAAGGCGGCGGTCGAAGGGATAGCACCGTCTAGCCACCTCCCAACGGGTTGCTTCGTTCTATATTATAATACCGGTTTTCGGTCGCCGCCTTTCATCTCTCCCACCTGAATGTTTTATGGGAATTTCATTTACATTTTCTCTTTTTCTAGGATAACATAAATTTGTTATGCGGTATACATATGACGTTTTTTAAATTTTGTGTTTTAAAATACTGGCCTGTAGGTATTTTAAAACTTCAACTTTTACAATAAATATAATTGTCAAAGCTAAATTTTGAGTTTAGCAATTAGCTATACAAAGTATTTTTCAAGTTGGCAATTTTTTTAACGAGTCTACAAAATAATTATTACAGAAGTTAAATAAGAAAGGAATTATTATAACCGGCCCAATGCTACAAGACTCCCATTGTGATCGTGCAAAGTGTCCCATAGAAATGCATAATTTTAAAAACTTACAGAAAAAATACTAATTGATAAATAAAAGAAATTTTATTGTTTATCAAACTGCAGTTCACTATGATTCACTGAGATTATTGATCACTTCTTGGCACGTCGTTTCTGTGATCGCTGTCCATTTCGCATATGTTCTTTGGTTGCCTCCAGTGATCCTCCCGGTTGCCCATTTCGCAGCATCCAATCTGGGCTTAGGAAATGGCGCAGGTTGCCAACCAGATCGCCTCTATTTGCTTAACATGATATGCTCTGGAGACAATAATCAGGTGTTTTTTCGTATACCTGCTTGATCCTATATCGTTGACCAAGATGGAGCTCATCAGCCTGGAGGGCAAGAGGGTGCCCTTGGGAAAGGATAGGAGTAGGGATTAAATATGAATAGACAGGATTTGGGGTTAGGACAAGGACCCCTCTCTATGAACAAGGATGAGAGAGATCCAAGGCTCGCGTAGGCAGGGTCGCTTCCCTGAAGTAGGTATTTCTATGTCGGGATCACAAGAGTACCTACCCGCTACCTCTTCTGGATAGAATCTAGCAAATTTGCGGTATATTAGGGATCAAAGTCATCATTGAAGCAGTAATTCAGTGATGGTCGAATTTGGGCTTTGTATAGGACTAGCTGTGCCCGCGGCTCCGCTTGCGTGGACTACATAATTATTGTTTAGGTTTTTTGCAAGAGAGCGCACTGGCGGCAAACTTTTTCCTACTTGATTCACTGTTATCGTCACTGCTTATTCCTTATGTTACCTAACGTAACAAAATATATACTAAAACCTGGCCAGAGAACATGTATGAATTAAAAAAAAAAACGTAAGTCAAATAAGTAATTTTCGAGTGATAAGGGCATTAACAGACAGAGATAGACGTTGCGTTTATATATATATATATATATATATATATATATATATATATATATATATATATATATATATATATATATATATATATATATAAGCTCTTGTGGTCTATATGGTATGACAAAGAAAGATATTTACTTATAAGTTGACGCCTAACAAGATGAATGACGACGAGTCTCCCTCAACCTATAAGTCACCTTAAATGTTCGGTTTTGTTCCCTTAAAAAGCCCTTTGGATCCCTCTACTTCTCTCTCGCCAGAGTACCTGGCTACCCCACTGCATAAAAGCTTAATTTAGTCAACAATGCGTCGTGCAAACACGACTGAATGACGTGCTTTTGGTAACATATATCTTCATCATAAACAACACAAATTCCGTCATAAAGCTGCGCAGCATTTGTGTCTTTATCGAAATAACATTTTTAAATGAGCGAACTGCAGAAATTTCACTCATCTTCAAGGCGCTCTAAATTAAGTGTGAATAAACGCATTCCAACAGTTTTCGTAGGCCTGCTACTGTCAAATGTTAACTGTCAACTGGCGCTAAGTATGGCTCGATGCGACTTCTACCAGAGATATGCGACGCTAAAGCTATCTAACGAGAAAAAGGCTCGGTACTTTTTCGATAACCCAATATATCTGAACTCCATCCGGTTCAGATTCTCGCTAAAGTTCAATTGCGGTGTCCCAATGAGCTATGACATAGCTTAGGTCTCCTGATAATCTCATCATCATATCATAACCATTTCACGATCACTTGACAGGATTTTTTTTATGATCGTAGCACACGTGCTGCAGGGAAATCCTTAAAACGCTACGCAAGAGACGCGTGTGCGGAAAAACTGATTCACGTTGGTCTTGAATCGCTGTAAGTTATATTCATTGGGCAACATAGTCCTGGGCGAATCATTCCAAAGGGATCATGGTCTCCATATAAAAGACTGCTTAAAAAGTATTTGATGAGGAGTAACAAACGGAATCTCGTGCGGATGTGATATATTAGCGCGAACTGATATTAATAGCACGCACCGTTCTGGGAGGAATTAGGTGGGCTACATCAAACGAACACTTTCCATTAAAATATTTGTAGATAGACTTAAGTGGCCGACCGTTCTTCGATATTCCAAGGGATTAAGGTTGCTGGTGAGTTTTGGGTCTCCAATCAGGTGAACAGCTCTCTTCTGCAGTGTATGTTTGGGAGCAGAGTTACAAACATAGGAGCAGTATTCTATTGTTGGTCGAATTTATGCTTTGTACAGAATTAACAGTTGTTTCGGAGTGTAAAGCTTTCTAGTTCAAAATAATATTTCCAGCCTTTGAGAAGCTCTCTTTGCTATGCATGCGACATGTTCATGCCAAGACATATTTGCTCCCAGGTTAACGCCTAGCAACTCGAATGACGATACTAGACGACTGGAGTGTCCCAACATAATTATGTCGGGTTCGGCAACGTAAGCTTTTTTTAGACAAAACTGCCGCCTGGGTTTTTGCAACGTTAAATTACACTTGGTACTGTACCTCAAGATAGAATTTCTTCCTGGTGTTTGTTAAGTTGTACGACTTCCTGCTGTTTGCGGATGTTTGCATGAATATTCGAACGTTCAAAATGAATGAGGAAATAAGTTTTCCAACAGTTTGTTAACGTAAATGAGAAAGATAGTAGAGGACATTATGGAGCCTTGGGGCACACGGGCGGTATTATAAAGGAATCCGTCGACTGCCACTCGTAAGGAACGCTCCCTGAGGAAACCCGCGGGCCATAAACAAAACATTTTAAACATACCATAAGAGCATAACTTAACCAACAATCCCTCATGCCAAATACAGTCGAATGCCTTAGATATAGCAAGTGCGACCGGTCGAAATTCTTTAAAATGTTCAGTTGGTTTGTTCCAAACATGTGTGGTGACATACGTTAGAAGATCTGTTGATATTTGCTTACGAACGCCATATTGATCGCTAAAAAATATTAAATCCTTTTATATATTTTAAAAGATGCTGACTTTTCCATTACTTTCGATGTTATTGAAAGCAATGTGACTGGTCGGTGCGTTTTTGGCAAGATTCTATTGCCTTTTTTGGTTATCGGCTGAACTGTAGCGCATTTCCAACAAGAAGTAAATATTCTTTTTCTATAGGATAGGTCGAAAAGTACAGTAAACTGGACTTAGCTCGCTTGCGCATTTTTTGAGTACTGTAGCGGGTATTCCATCAACGCCGGAAACTTTTTTGGTGTCTAGTCGTGTTAAAATACGTTTTATGATATGCTGCTTGAAAACAATATCGGAGATACTTGTCTACACTGTGGGAATAGTTGGTGGTATTTTCCCTTGGTAATCGACAGTAGAATTTGAAGCAGAGTATAGCCAACGAGTTGCCTTTCTCAAGAGATGCTGCTGCAGTATTATTTTCTGACTATGTGAGTGGGAGAATAAAGAAATAACTTTAAAGAAAAAAGAAAAAAAGGCACTTTAGTTTTTATTAGTAATAGATATATTGATAACAAAATGTAAATGTAATCAAAAAAAAAGTATAACATCTAAAGACGTTTTAAGTATATAAATTTGTAAACTTTTTTCCAAAAATCAGTCCTAGTTACTAAGTCAATAATTTAACATTATTCAGGGGGGTAGTATCATAAAAATTTGAAAAATACAATAAAATATTTAGTAATGTAAACTTAAAACCCCTCTAAAACGGATAAACAATAACATTTTAACCTGCAAAAATGTGTTCACTATTTATACAAAGAAATATAATATCGATATTTTACAAAACATAAATACAACATAACATTTAAATATATATATATTTACAAATACAAAACTTTTATATACAGAATAGAAATATATGAAACCTGCATATCTATATAAATTCATATACATTGTCTACAGAAAAATATATAGTCAAACTACTAGATTTTACCGAGATTTCGCATCTAAATTGATAAAACAAGTATAGGGGTACCAATTACACAGGATATCCGACTTTTGTAACGCCGTTATTAATAATCCAACTTTAACCAAACTTGTTTGCAAATCTTTTGACAACAAAACTATAAGTAAGGACTCTGTTGCTTCAAAAAAATCAGCTGTATTAATCCCAAAACTACATTCCATAATCCACTCTTAATTATTGCCCAAAAACTATGTAAAAACAAAAAGAATAAGGCCGCTTTAGAACATGACTTATTTGAAATTGCATAAAGTCTGTTAAAAAATAGCTTTAAAGTACTACTCGGTATATATCACCACTACACTATTTTTGCACTCGACGCGCGTTTCGCTTACCATGTTAGCTTCATCAGGAACCATGATTGACTCCCAATCATCGCTCCTGATGAAGCTAACATGGTTAGCGAAACGCGCGTCGAGGGCAAAAATAAAGTGTTTGGTGTAGTGGTGATATATACTGAGTAGTGTCATTGTGCCAAAGATTCCACATTCCCAACTTAGCTTTAAACCAAGTAGGTGTCTGATTGTGAGTTTCTTCGCAGGTTTGCAATTAGGCAGTAACAATCATTTCCTCTAATATATGTGTAAATATGATCACAATTTACTATGAAACCACATAAAATGGGCACTAACTCGACCTACTGGTATTTAATTCGTTTTCTTTCCACGCCAACAATTTGAATTAAATTTGTGTATCATTTTTGTTACCCATTTACCCAAGTTAATAAAAGTGGATAGTTAATTTTTTTTTTCAAACAATTTTACTTTCAAACAAATGCCAAATTACTTTGCAAGAAAACAGATAATATTACTCTAAGGTCACTGGGTAAGACTTACTATAACTTATATATTCCTAGGATAGGTTTTGTTATATACCGAAGTTAAAACTAAAGCTAGTGACTTCAATTGGCCCAATATGTTCTCATTAAAATTGAATTAAGAAAATACGTCATTTATTTGCTGCTCCAGTAGTATAGTTTTTATAAACGATGCGTATTTATATACGTATTTACAAAATATTAAAAGGCCTGTACATTAAATCTTGGAACCTTAGAAATATCCTTTTTCTTAAATTACATATGAAGTTCAGCAACAGCAGAACATCATACGGTATGTTTGCCGCATGTAGACGTATTATCACTACTCTCTTTTTAATTTCTTCCCATCTGCTCCGAGTGCTGGGTGTAGTAAATAAGTAAAGTGTAGCATATGAATTTATACATATAAAAGTTTTACACGCAGCTAAATTTGACACCGTCGTCACTTGAATAACAGTTATGGCAGTGTAGTTTCTGATTTCTTACTCTCACGTCGGTACCGATTCGTCCATCCCCAAGCTGAATGTGGCATACACAACATTTAAAGCATTCCATATGATAAAATAGGCATAGGCTTTCGATAATCATTGCTGCTCCACGCCCTAAAAAATAAAAACTTAAAGTTATTATACAATGCAAATATCACATATTTCTACATATTATTTTTGTTAAAACTGGAAATTCCTCAACTTCAAGAACACTAAAAATTACTTATAATACAATACCTACGAAGGAATTACCTACTTGTCCCTACCTCTTAACCGCTTCCTTATCTGCCTGACCATAAATATATAAAAATGATGAAAAAAATCACAATTTTGAGATACCTAGAATCAGTCCCCTGAAAAGGACTATAACACGATATATAACTCCTCCACCACCTTAACCACCTATAAGTTTGACCTTAAATAATTGAAAATAACACGTTATATGCGAAACCACAGCTCAAACACCCTTCCCTGCCTTAATATGTTTGACGACATATAATTAAAAATAATGAAAAAATAACACAGGTTTCGGATTCCTCGACTATTAACCCCTTTTATATTTAACGATATTATTGTTGAAAATGACTAATAATATGAGATATGTGTACTACCTTATTAACCCTTAATATGTTTGGCCATAAACAATTGTGTGGATATAAATAATTCAAAAAAAGGAAAAAAGAACACCATTATTAAATTCCTAAACTCCAAGAATTCGATATATACAAAGCAACTCTTCTAACACAACCCTCCTCACCCCTTTACCACCCTAAGTGCTGTTACGTATGTTTACCTAGAAATAATTAGGCTTAGAAATGTTCATTTTCTTAACCAAAAACCAAGAAATGTTCTAATAATATTGAAAATATACAAAATGTATCGAACTACATCTCTTTCACCGCTTTCTCCTTAAATGATATCCTATAAGTTTCATAGCTACCTCAGCTATTATTTGTGTACCAATCGATATATTACTTAGTTGGTGAGTTGTGCCAATAGATCGACGGAAACGGGGAACTACATTTTTAGCGATCTAAAAACTCCAAAATGTGAAGAAAAGCAAAA
The DNA here is from genome assembly GCA_019049505.1 of Pachyrhynchus sulphureomaculatus. Taxonomy (NCBI): domain Eukaryota; kingdom Metazoa; phylum Arthropoda; class Insecta; order Coleoptera; family Curculionidae; genus Pachyrhynchus; species Pachyrhynchus sulphureomaculatus. The sequence continues at coordinate 17,164,700 of CM032450.1, forward strand.
ATTTCGGAGAATTATTTTGATGAGGGACGTAAAAATTGTAATTAAATTAACATTTCTTGATTGTAACAAATTAATTAATGAACGAGGTCCAAGTAAACAATTTTTTTGAAAGACAGCACAAAAAATTAGTTTTACAATGAGACCACTAATAACAATAAAACTGTAACAAAATTCAACTGACAGGAGCCCAAAATTTTTTAAACTAATAGTGGAAGCAGAGACAATTTATTATTTACTAGCTGTGCCCGCGGCTCCGCTCGAGTGGCCTACAGAATTATTATTTAGGTTTTTTTGCAAGAGATCACGCTGGTGGCAAGCTCGTCTCCTACTTGATTCGCTATTATTGTCACTGCTTATTCCTTATATTACCTAACGTAACAAAATACGATCTATCAAGTAAGAACATGTTCGCGATAATTCATTTTTGGTAGATGCGGTTCTAACGACTCAACAAGAAATTGGTAGAAGGAACCATTGTCTACGACGCATTTTAGTAAGAGTATCAGTCGATTCCGAGCTTTCGTCGAAATCATGTAAAATCCAAAATGAGTCGGTTCGAGGCAGTTTTTCTTTGTTTCCCGCCAAAGGGGCCTAAATTGACAGCAAGCCTCAAAGATGACAGGCGATTATTGATGCAGGAGGCGATTGGACAAGTTCAATTGCGCCGATTTTAGCACACCAAAGAATACATTGATGGCAGAAAATGTTCTCGGAACACATTTTTTCAAGAATACGACGGGTCACGTTCTTAATTGACTGACTGTATATACTAAAACCTGGCCAGAGAACATATGTACGAATTAAAAAAAAAAATACGTAACTCGGATAAGTGGTTCTCGAGTGAACAGACAGACAGACAGACGTTGCGTTTTATAATATATATAGATATAGATGTTGAAATTTTCTTACCTAATTCATTATTACAATACGAACATTTTTTCTTGCCACTGACACTCAACATTCGGTCCTGTAAACTCTCATCAATCGGAGGTGGTGAGAAAGGCACAGATGGCATTGCATGACTTACAGTTTGTGGATGATTCACGTAATTTGGATGGTGGTTATAGTCTTTGTTTAAAACCACATCATTCCTGAAAATTAGTGTTTCGTTAATGCTTGTACAGGCCCGAGTTTTCTTTAATATTAAGATCTATACTAATATGCCACACACATGCCGCTCTCCGCACACATGCCGCTCCTGGAGCGCTTTAGGGACTTCCCTGTAGCACGTGTGCTAGACCCATAAAAAAAAACTAATAGTATCATATAGTTCAATAATTAACGAGACCAGTGGCTGTGAAAAAAAACGGTTAATTCAACGACAATAAAATCTACACTACTTTTCAACGTAGTCTCCATGAACATTCAGGCACTATTCTCATCGTTCTATGAGCTTTCGAATTCCGGTAGAACTATTCACCTTGCTGTCGTGTACAGCCTTTTTGACCCCTTTGTTGTCGTCGAACTTGGTGCCACGTAAAGACTCTTTGAGCGGGCCGAACAGATAAAAATCAGACGGTGCGAAGTGGAGATTATAAGGCTAGTTTGGCAACACCTCCCAACTCAACTTTTCGATCGTCTCTCGCGTTTGAGCGGTATTTAGGGCGGGCATTATCATCCAGAAGAATCACACCTATTAAGGGAGAACCCTAGCGTTTACTTCTTATCGCAGAATATATTTTCTGTTAAAGCATGTTTGTATAGAACCCACTGTTCACGATACGTTGATTTTCTAAATAACCACAATAAACTGGGTCTTGAGCGTCCCAGAACACCGTTAACGTCACTTTACCGACAGACGTGTAGGTTTTGAATTTTTGCTGTTTGGATTCAGGTTCAAAATGATGAATTCACGTTTCATTACAGGTTATTATACGATCTAGAAAGTCATTACCTTCCATTAAAAACCGTCATTTTGAGTTAAGAATAAATGTGACTTTATGGTCGTGAGGCAGCTACCTTGGAACGCATCTCGAACATGTTTTGCAATACTGTAGCTTATTATGAATGATAGACTGCACGGTTCCAGTACTGACTACACATTTCAGCAATTTTCGCAATTTTTATACGTCTATCATCCCTGATACGGTCATTTATACAATTTTGCAGCGTGTCGGCCGGTCTGGAGCGATGAAGGTAGGTGAGACATGTTCTGCCTGAATTAAACTGTTTAATCTACTTATACTTATACTGTCCGCGGCTTAAATGTTTTTCCTCATACGGTTTCACTATTTTCGAGTAACTTGCAGCCGGTTTGACACTTTCGGATAACAAAAATCTTATCACTAAACCTTGCTCTTCCGGCGTACACATTTCGAGCGTGGCTAACATTTTGAAATGAACCAATTAGGTTCTGTCTACTATTTTTTTCAAGCAGCTCAGTGAATCTGTCGCCAAGGTTGCCAACTTAAACCTCAGAAAGTTTAATTTAAAAATCTTTAGTTTTCCAACTATTGGTGTTTGTCTTGTTAATTATTGAACGTCCCTCGTATAAAATCGAAATGAAAATATAAAGGGTTTTAATTCAAAACTGGACATGTCCAGAAATCGACTTTTTGAGAAAATAAATTTTTAAAGTTTGCAAGTCCAACACTGATGGAAAACGGGTTGTTAAGAAACCAAAAGGTAAAGTTTGTTTCAACAAATATATATAACTGAAAAAAGTACATTTTTTGTCTAAAACTAAATGTAAAGTTGTTTAAATTATTAAAATCAAAAAATGTTAAAATTTTTCTGTTCAAAAGAAGATTTTGTCCATTCTTAACTTGCTCAAAACAAGTTATGTCCATTATAAAACATTTTTCAGAACCATTACTATTTTTCTGCAAATTACTTAATTTTAAAAGTAATTTTTAAAAAAATAAAATAAAATCAATAAGTACAAACTATTAATTATTTGCGTTTTTGTAAAAATATTGAAAAAAAATTAGATTTTTGACTTTTCTGACGTTGCGGGAATTTAGTTAAACACTTTCCTAGCTTTTTCACTACAAAATTCAGACAAGTGAATAATATCCTTGAATTTTTCTGCAGGGATGGGAATTTTCTTGAAATAAATGCTACTCTTCTGGCCTTTTTAGACTTCCTGGTCTTCGTGGACCTGGACTGCTTGGTTGGGTTGAGTGACTTTTAACGACGGGCTTCATTATAATGATTTCTTTGGAAATACCGCTGCAGTTTGGCACGATTTGAAGCTTCCTTGTTTTTTGTATTGGAAAGGGAAATTTGCTTCGGTATTTTTTGTCCTCAAAAAAAAAATCGTCCAACTTTTAATCAGCCGCTACTGCACATTAATAACCTTGAAGGGAGGTGTAGCCCTTGCTGTCTTGACATTCTCCACCCAATCCTCAGGAGTCTTCTTTGTTTCGTTGATGTTAATAATTTATCGCACTTCACATCAGGCCGCCATGGACATACCCAGTTTTGAACTGTTTTTTTTTTTTCTGGACAAACCTTGCTTTTGAACCGAACAGAAGCTCCATCCTAGGACCTTTTTTGCTTTAAATAACAATAAATTGTCCGTCCGTTAGTACTTCTTTTATACCAACATATGGCAATTAAAACTCGTTTTTGAATTTTTGGGACATGTCCAGTTTTGAACTAAAACCCTTCATATTTACCTTCGTACTGGTTGATTTCTTTCATTAAGACTATTTCTGTTCTGCACTCTTTGGGTAATTGTTTGAATAACAGAATCGGGTAGAGGTTTTTCCTGCCTAGCTTGCTGCCAGCTATTCCTGTTGGCTCCCGTTGTTTTTTGCTGTTGTTCCTGTATCCTCCTTAATTCCGCTTCCTAAAATAAACACGATAACTGATATTATTCTTCAAATAAGAAAAAAATGCTCTTTATTTCCTATAAATCTCAATGTTTTAAATGCAGAATTCTGACCCCTGTCTCCATTCTTGAAATCAGAGAAGGGTTTTCTCATGAAATAAGTCGGCGGAGTTAACCGCCAACAATGTGGTTTAACGTGGCTCGGAAGTATGCGCTCGCCAATGTAATTAAGTAATAAGAACGTTGTTATTTGATTTCGAAAATTTAGACTCTGCAGAGAACTAGAAGTACTTAGAAGTTTAAATGTTATAGTAAAAGTAAGATTAAAAAAAATGTTATTTATCGACATATATTTAATATACACTAGTGAGCAAAAAAATCGACTCAAACTATTTGGCTTCATTTAACATGGATCCTAGAATTTAGTGTTCATATATTTTTACGGATTTTCGTATCATTTGAAAGCTCATTCTATTCTCTTTCTAATGATGCCAAATTCCATAGCATACCTCATGCTTTTTACTGATTAAAATGATTGAATGGAGAAGCAAGGAGAACAAGGATTGAACATAGGGGTAAGAGAAAGGAAAAATTTTAAGTCTAACAGTTAAATTTGGCTATACCCTCCTTACAATAGAGCAATGACTTGTGCCGTTTCTTCCGGAGTGGTATAACAGATGTTGACGGTTCAAGTTTCGATAAAGGAACGATCGGAACACGCAGTTGCATGTGTTTTTATAGGGATGAATAGCGCGCAACGAGTACGTTGCTGAACGAACAAAAACGGTTCTATTGAGTTTTAATCAGTAAAACTTTTGGAAATCCAAATGTTTTTTGGTATTATTGGAAAGAGTAGAAAATCAGCATTCTAATGATACCAAAAAATAATACCGCTGTTTGAAAATTAAATTCAAGGAACGGTATTAAATGAAACAAAATCGCTTGAGTCGATTTTTTTACTTGCCAGTGTATACCTACAATTTGCAAACAAAAAAACTTACTTGGAAAACCCAGTGCTGATTATAATTCTTAACGTCAGGGTTAACTTTTGGAGTTATCCAATTATCAGTATGCCTATTCCTAGGCACAGCACTCAACGCCTTAAGACTCGGTTTAGTAAGAATCCTAGGTTTAGGATTTTGAATTGTTCTTAGAGGTTTAGTGCTAGGCATAATAGGTTGCCTATTTACAGGAGGTGGTGAAATAAATGCTGATCTCCTGGTATCGTGCTGTAATTCTGGCATTGATTTTCTGTGATCTATCGTTAGGAGGTTGTTGCTTATGAAACCTCTTTGATCAGGTGCGGAGGTCTGATACGCGTGTTGTATATCAGTTGTAGATTTTCGATATTGAACCTGATTAGAATTTTCATAATAAGCAGATGGTACGTCACTAATGGATTTCCTAAATTCATAAGGCATATGTTGAAGATCAGACAATGATTTTCTGTAGTCAGTGTTAGCATAAGTTGGATAAATGTCATCACATATATTTTCCAAGGAGTGCCTATTATTAGCAAGTCTAGCTCTGTTCCGACTCTCACGGAACAAAATATTTTCACGTTGCCTTTCGAGTTCCTCTAGTTCGAGCTGCCTAAGTTCTTGTTCTACTTTTAAAACTTCTGAATCTTGGTCAGTTATGTTAGAAGAGTCTAAAAGTTAAGAAAAAACTTGAAACTATACTGCGAAAAGTAATGAAGACATGTGTTCATTCAAAAAATTATCAAAACCTAAGTTGGTCGCTTTTTTCAGCATACAGATGACTGTGGACTAGCCCTGTTTTGTGGAACATCTTTACCACCGGTTATTAATTTGCACACTGGGTTTCAGGTTTTAAAGCCTCATTGAATGAAAGTTTGTTTTGTGGGAAATCCGCTCCCCTCCCCACGATTTTTAAATTGGAAGTAAGTTTTTAAAGGGTCACTACTTGCAAAGGTTTCTTTTTTGAAAAATCCTCCGTCATCGATTTTAAAGATCCATTATTAAAAGATTTTTTTTGGGAGAAATCTTCCCCCTCCTTCAAGACCATCGATTTTTAAAAGGTGTGTAAATTTCTAAAATTTCACTGTATAAATTCTTGTTTTTGTGAATTCCCCCCCCCCCCCCAATGAATTTAAAAGGGGGAGGTCTGTGTAAAAAAATTTTTTTGACGTTTTTTTATTTCATAAAAAGTTAGTTTAACATCTGACCAAGTTTTAAATCGAAATTAGAACTCTAAATGCATCTATTGTGTCATGAAAGAGACCGTCTCTAATCGGTTAAGTCGCTTCACGTGTTGGGCTTTTCATTTGTTTATAATATTGACTCGAAAAGTTGATAAAAAATGAACCTAATCATCGTGCAAGTCGCCCTCGCCGTCGGCATTACTCCGGTAATAAGCCCATGGATATGCAATATAGTGAGCAAGAAGAAGTTGGACCAAGTGCATCGGCTAAGAAATTGAAAGCGACGGAGGCCTTATCTAAAACTTTAAACGCGTTCTTCTCAAAACGTAAAAGTTCGCACGCCGTGCAATGTAGCTCAAAAAGCAATTCATAGATTCACTTGAAATTTTATGCAGATATTCATTAGCCTACTGACGATTAAAAGAACGTACAAAAATTATGAAAAGTTAATTATAAACATTATTTTTTGACAACTGTTTATAACAAAAGGGTTAATTTTTTTCAACATGGTCCCAAATTCGCAATTTCTGACTTTTTTTTTGGTAAATTTAAATTCACGCAAAGCATATAATAATACTCTGTTTTTTTTTAATGCACCAGCGACCTGGGCGTTGCACAGCGCAAATTCAAGGAGTCAACTTTGAGCAGCTTCTGCTCCGCCATGTTGAATTTTTTTAAAAAGTTGAGGCTCTATTTTTGAAGTCAAAAAGTTGTTCTTTTTTATGTACTTTTTCTTTTTTGTATAAACATTATAGTTTTTCAATAAATGAATCGCAAAAAAACGGTCGTGTACACAGAGCTCCCCCCTTAATATATTATGCTGGAAAGAGACCTAAGCTTTTGGAGCTCTAGTACAAGGGATTTTTTTTATTAAAGAGTTTTTCCCGATTATGATTGTCCCCCCCCCCCACCTTTATAGGCATCTTTGCCTTTTACGTTCTGATTTTTCCTTAAAGAAACGCCCTTTGTATCCATATATCCCTCGCACTCCGTGAACATTCACCTATAATATTTTCAAACTATACCACTGAAAGTAGGAATTATTTTTTGTGAAAAAAAGGAGTTTCGCTCCTCGATTGTCATCTGAGACCCCCTGTCTCTTTTATAAGTAGCTCTGTCATTAGTGTTTATTTTTTCGTTACAAAAACGCCCTTTATATCCATATGCCGCTCCTGCCCTTTAAACCTGGGCTACATGGCTGATCGATAATATTTTCAAACTACCCTCTGCAACAACGATATTAAAATAAGAAAAACTTTTCAAATACTCTCAAAACTTCAGTTAGTTAAGACTAACACGTAAAAAATAATAATAAATATTATTACCTCAGGAAAATAAGGACTCTTAAATTGCTCGCTTCCTAAAGTTGGTTCAAAATTATTAACTTCTTTTTTAGGGGATGGTGTTGCTGTTGTAGGACTGATATAATCTATTTTATCCCTCGATTTTTCTTCTTTTTCCACCAATTCTATTATTTCGCGTTCCTTTTTAGTTATTTCATCTTCCTCTGAAGTTATACTATTTGTGTGCTAAAAATTAATTAATACTGGTAATAATTGTACATCGGTACCAAAGATAGATGTTTCTAGGAATTAAATTTTCCTTATTAACTTCATTCCCAACGTGGCAACTGGTTGCTATATCTTCATCAATTTTAAGTACAAATTTAGTACATAATGTTCATGTGGGGGAAGACGGAGTAAAACATGGTAGGTAGTTAAAACTGGGTATGGCAATATATTACCATTTATGGGTTCTACAAAAATATAAATTATTGGCCAATTACGTTAAAGCATGGGTAAGTTTGTATCCCGATTGTCGTATCAGAGCTTGGAAATACTTTAACTAATATTTTTCCGTTTTATGGTCGTTATTTAATTATCTTTAGCATTAATGTTTGGATATTTACTTTTGATAAGTAAAGAAACAAGTTACATAACTTTGAAAGACTATCTTAACATTTAAATTGACTTGGACATGTTCTGGAAAGTATAGTTAAAACTTTATACTGTCACGCAAGGTAATGGGTACTTATTTTGATATTATCTGTCAAAACACTTTCTCCTGTTCTACGTACAATATTCTCCATAAAACGGTTACACATACTCACTAGTCAAAACCTTGTCTTACAAAAGGTTTGAAGGCCAAAAAAAAAAAACAAACTTTCATGATCCCTAACGTACAAATACGAATAATATAATAATAAATATAGGGTTTTGGAATTACAGTGAATTTCTTACCTCACTGTCTTGTCTTTCATGGCTTGGTGTACTGCTACACCAAGTATCACTAGACAACCTTCCTCTATCAATATCCAAACCAGAGTCCTGACTTTCAACCTTACTTAGTAACCCACTTCTATTTTCTTCTTGCATTTTCTTGTACAACGTTTTTTCTAGCTTATGCTCTTTCTGTAAAAAAGTGCTAATATCTGGTGGTTTTTCTATTATTTTGATCAGGGTCTAGGAGATCAATATTTGTATCTTCGAGTCCCAAGAAACTTGATCGCTTACTATGAATTTCTTTCTTGATTCTTTTGGTGGAGTTTAGTCTTCTTACAGGTCTAGGTGGTGGAGAATCTTCTTCCTCTGGAGGTGGAGGTGGTGGAGGTCTTTCTTTGGGTGGTTCTAGTTTAAGGGGCGATAACGAAAAATCGGCGGTAATAAAATCTACAGGTATGTTCGAAGGTAAAGCTTTAAATTCTACATTTTCATATATTACACGTTTGGAGGTTGATTTTGGAAGCTCAGGTACTTTATCTGGTAGTTTATCGTTTATTTGGTTTTCTGCTTGCAGATTTATTTGTTTTTCTTCTACTTTTATCTCGGTGTTTTCTTTTACAGCATCTTTTTTTTTCACTTCTTCGGTCTCTTTTTGAATTCTCTGCGAAACAATTTCGTCAGTTGCATCCTTTATTAACGAATCCAAAAATTCTTTAGTATAATTAATTACTTCTTCTCTAGTAAACGCGCTTTTTTCATTCACTTCATTATTGACTAGTTGCTCTTTAACTTCATCCTTATTATTGTTACTTTCCAATAAAGGTTCTTCATTAATAATTTGATTTCTTAAATTTTCTTCCTCCGTTTTCTTCAACTTCTCAATGCAATTGGGTATTGTATTTAAAATAGTTTCACTGTCAGTATCAATAGGTTCATCAGCTTGACTGACTGAACATGATACATCAGCAGTGTGGATTCCACTGTCTTCTCTATCCGAAAGTACTCCAGTTAAGTCCACAGAGGAAGTGGATGGAGGATAATTCAAATTAGAGCTACAGTAGTCTCCTAGATTATCAACGACCGTTTTGCCACCCATAAGATTATCTAAATCACGATTGAACATATTGAGTTTGTTCATGTATATCTCAGCTTCTGGACTAGAACATCTTTCGGTCTTCCACACCGAAATAGGTTTATCGTGATTTTCAAATGCTGGTGTACTATTCGACTTATCCAATAGGTAATTACTTATTTTATTTGGCTCAGCCTTTTCCACAACTTGACTTTCAGTATTATTTTGTTTATTAAAGTTTGCTAAACGTTCTTTTACAGACACTTGTATCTCATTCCTGTCAATTTTCGTTAACGACTGATCAGTAGAATTTTCAAGGCTTTTCAAACGATCTTTAATACTTCTTGCTGAAGCAAAATCTTCGGATAGCCTTCTTGAATTTGAAGATTCCATGTGGGAAATCTCAACAGACTTCGAGGATTCAAACAGTCCCTTTCTCTTTGAAATTTCACCCTTGGGAAGCACGCTTTGCGCCTCTGAAAATTCTTTAGATTTGTTCACATGTTTATTCTTGGTAAAAATGGATTCATCTACCTTCATTTTGCTTTGTATTCTAGATCTATAATCTTGAATAGCGCCTTCGTATGTGTATTGTTCTGCGGGCTCTTTGTTGAAATTATTTTCACTATACTTATTGTCAAGACTAAGAGTAGAAGACTTAGGTGGAACTGCTGGTTTAGGTTTAGCAATATTAATATTCCCCGAAGAGTTAAAGGTAGATGTTTTGTTATTATTGAGGTAAGAAGGTGGTTGTGTTTCCTTAACTCTAGAAAAGCTATTTGCAGTTTCATCTTCGCTCTGACTTTGGTTTGGTGATGATATATACTTGGAGGCCGGTGAATCAAGATTTTGATGATCTTTTTCGTCCTAAAAATGAGAAAGTTGTTTAGAATGGTAATTAAATTTCTAGAATTACTATAACATACCAGAATACTAGAACTGTCATCAGTGTCAGCGTCTTTTATGCTGTTAGTTTTTGAACTGCTACTTCCGATGCCGTAATCACTTAGATCGTTAGAATCGTCATCATTATATATGGGAATTGTGAATTTCTGTCTGCCTTTTTGACTTCTGCAATAGAATTAAACATGCTATTATGTTTTTTTTCATATAATTGAGAACTTTGAAGTGTAATAAATAACAATGGAACTAATAAAGGCAGGGAAAAATGCCTACTGAAGAATACTCAAAATATGTTTTTTTTTATGGGTCTAGCACACGTGCTGCAGGGAAGAAGTCCCTAAAGCGCTACAGGAGCGACTCGTGTGCGGAAAAAGCGATTCACGTTGTTCTTGAATCGCTGTAAATTGTACTCGGTGGGAAACACAGTCCTAGGCATGTTATTCCAAAGGGATGATGTTCTCCATATAAAAGACTGCTTGAAAAGCGTTGTACGAGAAGTAACAAGCTGAACCTCATACGGATGTGAGGTATTAGAGCGACGTATACTTCTAACATGCACCGCTCTGGGAGGAATTAAGCGGGCCACATCCTTCGAACACCTCCATGAAAATACTTGTAGAATAGGCTCAAGTCGCCAACCGTTCTTCGATGTTCCAGCGAATCAAGGCCGCCGGTCAGTTCCGGGTCTCCAATCAGACGAACAGCTCTTCTCTGAATAGAATCCAACAAATAAAGTGTATGTTTGGGAGCGGAGCCCTAAACATGGGAGCAGCATTCCATAATTGGTCGAATTTGAGCTTTGTAAAGAATGAACAGTTGTTGTGGAGTGTAAAGCTTTCTGGTTCGACATAATATTCCCAACTTTTGAGAAGCTCCCCTTGCTATGCCTGCAACATGTTCATGTCAGGACATATTTGCTCCCAAATTAACGCCCTATACAAATTGAATGACAATGTTAGAGGAATGGAGTGCCCCGACACAACTATGTCGGGTTCAGCAACGTTAACTTTTTTGGAAAAAACTGCCGCCTGGGTTTTTGTAGCGTTAAATTCCACTTGGTTACTGTCACCTCAAGATAAAATTTCTTCCGGGTCTTTGTTAAGTTGAATGACTTCCTGCTGTCTGCTGATATTCGTCTGAGTAGCCGATGTCCGAGCGTTCAAAGTGAATGAAGAGATAAGCGTACTGTCATCTGCAAAGCTGTAGATTGGATTCTCGGGCTTTTCCAGCAGATCGTTAATATAAATGAGAAAAAGAGTAGGAGACAGTATAGAGCCTTGAGGTACACCGGCGTTGATAGTCAAGGTGTTAGAAAAAAATCCGTCGACTGCCACTCGTAAAGAACGCTCTCTGAGGAAACATGAGAGCCAAAAACAGAACTTTTCAGACATACCATAAGAGCCTAGCTTAGCCAACAGCCCATCGTGCCAAACACGGTCGAATGCCTCGGATATGTCAAGAGCGACCGCGCGAGATTCTCCGAAGTGTTCAATTGCGTTGTTCCAAACGTGTGTTACATAAGTCAGAAGATCTCCTGTTGATCTTTTTTTACGAAAGCCATATTGATGATCGTTAATAATATTGAATCCTTCAAGATATTTTAGAAGATGCTGATTGATAGCCTTTTCCATGACTTTCGATATTATTGAAAGCAGTGCGATTGGTCGGTAGTTATTTGGCAAGATCTTCTTGCCTTTTTTAGGTATCGGCTGAACTGTGGCACATTTCCAGCAGGAAGGAAATATTCCCTTTCTATAGGATAGGTTGAAAAGTCTACAGAAAACTGGTGTTAGTTCCCTTGCACAGTTTTTGACAACTATGGCAGGTATTCCGTTAGCGCCAGAAGCTTTTTTGGTGTCTAGCTTCATTAAAATACTTTTTATGATACGCTGTCTTGAGACAATATCGGGCATCCTTGACTGCACTATGGCAATAGTAGGTGGTGTTTTTCCTTGCAAATCGACAGTAGAATGCGCTTTCTCAACAGGTATCGTTGCAATAGAATTATCTGACCGTGTGAGTGGTGGTATGGTGGATTTGGTGAAATTTTGACTGACTGCCTTAGCGACTGACCAAAAGGACCTGGAATTGTTGGGACAAGCGAGAAGTTTGTTTCTAATTCGTTGATTGTGTGCCTCCTTGGTTTCGTCGATAATTACTTTGCATCTGTTCCTCGCACGAACAAAGGTGTTACGGTTTATGGTGTACGCCATTATCGGTAGGCAAGATGTTTAGAAGCAACAGCTTCTTTGCATTTTCGGTCAAGATGACAAGGCTCCAAACGATGATTGAAAAGATCATTACGTCTTTTTTTAGTTGAAATTGTTGGCTATAATCGGTAGGATACGTGGTAATAAAAAGGAATTAAATTTTCTTAATAGAACCCAATCATAAAACCATCATACGTTGCTATATGAATTAAAAGGTAATGTGAGTTAAATTTAAACCCATAAAACATAGATTTTGTTCTATAAATACCGTTCATTTTTATGATTTCCCATTAAATAAGAGGAATAGACAGGATTCTCAAAACTACGAGCCTATTGCATTACAGCTGGGATTATAAAATAAATCCGATTATTTTGAGAAAACTTGTTTGTTTGGTAAAGTTACATTCCCAAATATCAGAATAAATAGCTAGACATAACTAAAAAATTTTACACGAAATATCTGGCATTTAATTAAATATTAAAAAAATATATTTGAATGATAACATGATAAGCACTAAACGATAAATTTCAAAGGAATTTTTTTATATAGAGTTCGCCTCCTGTATGAATAATCGCCTGACATCTTCGAGGCATGTTGTCGACGCGATTTTCTGCATACTCTACAAATTTTTCAAATCTCGTGACAACTTAATCAAAGTCCTTAGAGTCTTTCCAGGGACCAAACGTTTTTCAATAGGGTTGGCGTCCGGCGCTTTTCGTGGCCACTCTAGTATCTTATCGTGGGCCCAAGCGAGCCGCTTCGCGACGTTATTTTCGCCCAGCAAAGGTTTTTTCAACGTGCTTCAGAATCTGACATCACGAGCACGAAGATGTTGTCGAATGGTCTCATGGGACATATTCAAAACCGATTTTCTTAATTTTGCCGCTCCTTGACGGAGCGTCAATTTCGGCTCCCGTGAAACACAAAGACACGATTCGTTTTTCGACTTTCGAGTGACTTTGCCTACCGAGTCACGTTTTGCAAGTCGTCGACATATTTCGTTCGTTAAAATGATTTACCCACTTTTTAATATATTTAGTGGCCGCGAAATGTGCCATTTTAGGCCGCTTTGGATGGGAACAAAGACAGATTGCCTCGAACCGACTCGCAAACAAGTGACTCATTTTGGATTTTACGTGATTTCGACGAAAGTTCGGAATTGACTGATACTTTTACTAAAATGCGTCGTAGACAAAGGCTCCCTCTACCGATTTTTTATTGAATTGCTAGAATGGCATCTACCACAAATGAATTATCGCGGACACATTCTTACTTGACAGACTGTAGGTTTAATAATAAAGCGAGTACAGTTTTTCGAAATTATTTAAAATTATAATTTTGATCCTAAAAAATTTCCATATGTCAGTTATTGTAATAAGTTATTGACTACGGTTTGTTTACATGTATCCCGATCGATTTGGATTCGATTGTACCAGTACAACGCAAACCTCTAAAAGAAGGGGACTAAGAGAAAAAGACGAAAACATACTTAAAAAAGCGATTTTGTTTGATCTGAATTTGGACATTTCGGATGGCTATAATATAAACATTTTTTTATAATAGTTTTTTTTTTTTCAAAATACCTAGTTTAGTGAGTACAACCTGTCAAAAAATAGGTAAAGTTATTTATTGAGTGCTTTCCTTGCAAATCCAAGTTGTAAAGCCAGTACATATTTTTTTGAGATCACGCTATAAATGCACACTGGAACATAATTTGCTGTTTCCTGTATTGAAAGAACCATGAGAAGGACATATAACACGTAATCACCGCTCTAACCCCTTTCCTATCCCCAGAACAAATTTCCGTAATACTATTGAAACTACAAAATGTATGAACCCCCTCCTCTTTTACCCCCTTCCCTTGAAACGTTATCGCTCAAAAACTAATGGGTCCATTCCTACCACAATTATGAAATATGCACCAAATTTAAAATCGATATCTCATTTCTTTCAGAAGTTATCATGACAACAAAGCGAGAGACCGACAGAAATCAGTAACCGTTTTTCATGATCCAGACACACAAAGAAATGGAAAAAAATCTCGAAGGGTGACTTTTTCACGTACGCAATACTTCCCTTTAGCAAGGGAAGTAAAATCTGAGAAAAGAGGCTATATTTTTTAGCTTCCCTTATTAAAGGGAAGTATTTTATCCTCGAAAAAATCAACCTTCGAAATTTTTGCATTGCTTTACGTTTCCAATCACTGTAAATAAAATTTTCGTCCGTCTGCCGACATGACAACTGTCAAACGAAATGGGATAGCAATGTATAATTTGGTACACATATAATAATTATTTTAGGAAAGAAACTCATCGTTTTTGGGCGATATTACTTGAAGGGGAGGATGTGAAGGGAATGTAGTTCTTAAATATTATATAGTTACAATGATATTGAGAATTTTTTTCTGATTTTTGGTTAGGGGGGGCGGAGTTATTTTTTCCTTATTTTCAATTATTTATATCCACACAATTATTTATGGAAAATATATTAAGGGTTAATATGCTAGTACGTACATATCATCATATCAAGCAAGAACAAAAGATTAATATAACACGTAGGCAGAAAAGTTTTTGGTCTGACACATATGTAGATGTCGCCCTTTTCAAAAAATCCATATGATTTTCAGGACATACCAACCTTCAAACCATACGTGTCAAAATTTCATGTCATTTCGGCTATTAATTTACAAGTTACAGTGGTTTTAGTGACCCTACTTTTGATATTTTCAAGACGATGGAAAAAATCGAATTTCGTGCGTTGATTAAACACAGTTTTTTGATGG
This sequence comes from Pachyrhynchus sulphureomaculatus, assembly GCA_019049505.1. NCBI lineage: Eukaryota > Metazoa > Arthropoda > Insecta > Coleoptera > Curculionidae > Pachyrhynchus > Pachyrhynchus sulphureomaculatus. Next base: position 17,179,829 of record CM032450.1, read on the forward strand.
GAAAAAATACCGTTCAAGCAAAGCAATGGGTTGATAAGGGGACTCTGCCCCTGGAAAATCACTCATCATTTAGTGGTATGCTGAATTTAAACGCGGTCGCACAGATACAAATGATGCTGAATGCTCTGGACGCCCAAATGAGGTGGTTACACCGGAAATCGTAAAAAAATCCACAAAATTGTTTTGGATGACCGTAAAGTGAATTGCGTGAAATAGCTGACACCCTAAAGATATCAAAAGAAGGTGTTGGTCCTATTTTGCATGAACATTTGGGCATGAGAAAGTTCTGATCCAATAAAGAAGTTATGGCCGAAACTTAAGCCTATTTTGAAGGCAAAGACAGATCCTTCTACACGAAAAGTATAGAAATGTTAGAAAAGGGTTGGACTGATTGTATCGCTCTTGAAGGAGACTATGTTGATGAATAAAGTCGAATTTTGAAAAAAATGTGTTTTAAGTAGCTAGATTAAAAACTTTTCAGTCCTTAAATATTATATAGTTACAATAATATTGAAAATTTTTCCTGATTTATGGTTAGGGGAGCGGAGTGCTTCCTATTTTTTCATTATTTTCAGTTATTTATATCCACACAATTATTTATAAAAACTATATTAGAGGTTAATAAGATAGTACGTATATATCATATCGTATTTTCATTCATATCATTTTCAAGATTGAAATGATATAAGCAAGAATAAAAAAATAATATAATTAAATATATAAGAGGTTAACGGGGTGGGAGAGAAGATTAGAGGGGTTGCTTCAACCACATTTTCCTGTATCTTTTTTTCAGGGTTCTTGTAGTCGAGGAATCCGTAATTTTTTTCATTATTTTCGATCATATATCGTCAAATTATTAAGGTAAGAGAGGGGGTTAGAGCAGTTGCTTCGTATATGTCATGTTATACGCCGTTTCAGAGTTCTTGAATAAAAGATTGTAAAAGAAGCCCATCCTCTGCTTAGCTTCCTCTTTTTTTAATATCTCACCACCAAATATGAATATATTATTTAAACTATAGAACTGTAATTCTTGGATTAAGATATTCTTTAGTGTTATTTTAGGACTGGGTATTTGCGATGAAAGTAATGGCTTAAGTCATTTAGAATAGACCAAAATTTGGTAACACAGTAAAATTTCGCAAGCGATTTTCCGCCATTTGTCAACGTAAATATAGTACTGGCTAACACCACAATCAAAATAACTGACTGACATAGCAGAACAGTATTTTCTCCTTTTAAGGAAAATAACACGAGAAATAAAACATATAAGTAAATAATTTTGGAGATGTTTGCGTTCTGAAAATAGCGGAAAATCACTTGGAAAATCTCACCATTCTTTAAAACAATTCAATAACCTTTATTGTAATATAATACATCTAGGACATGAAAACAAACAAAACAAAAAAGGACGTCGGCGTTAATTGTTTAAACACAAATACCCTGTTTCCACTACTAATAGTGTGCTGAAAGAATTATTTGTAAAATTCGAGGTGAACTCATTTATTTAAAATTACTATTTTAGGGAATGCCGTTATGTAGAAACAATAGACGAGTATTCAATTATTATCAATTTTACATTTACACACGATGATTCGATATTTTCGCCAGAATGGTGGACGAAAGATGGATAAAGAAATTTCTGGAGTGGACGCCAAAAGCTGACAAGCACAGGCGAGGTAGAGCTCCCACACAATGGAGGGATGACCTGACGAGAATGTCAACTAATTGGTTTACAATGGCTAAAGATAGGTAGAACTGGAGACGTTTGGAGGACGTATATGTCCAGCAGTGGACTTGAAAGCGGACTCTATGATGGCCGAGAGATATCAAGGCTAAGGATTAAGTAAGTATAAATTATTAAAGGTAATGCACTCGTGATAATTTTCGTTCAATCTACACCCTGTGGAGAATATTCCACAAATTTTTCTAAATTTGTTGATCAGTACTTTTCGAGATAAGAGGGGGAGAGCAATTTTTTGCGCTTTTTTAAAAATAATACAAAGAAAAGTGTGCTCAAGTATTACATTATTTGTTTTTGAACTCGTGTTTTTACAAGCTTTCCTTTTTTTTATGGGTCTAGCACACGTGCTACAGGGAAGTCCCTAAAGCGCTACAGGAGCGACACATGTGCGGAGAAAGCGATTCACGTTGTTCTTGAATCGCTGTAGATTTTACTCGGTGGGAAACACAGTTCTGGGCAAATTATTCCAAAGGGATGATGTTCTCCATATACGTACGAGGAGTAACAAGCTGAACCTCATACGGATGTGAAGAATTAGCGCGACGTGTACTTCTAACATGCACCGCTCTGGGAGGAATTAAGCGGGCCACATCCTTCGAACACTTTCCATGAAAGTACTTGTAGAATAGGCTGAAGTCGCCAACCGTTCTTCGATGTTCCAGCGAATCAAGGCCGTCGGTCAGTTCCGGGTCTCCAATCAGACGAACAGCTCTTCTCTGAATAGAATCCAACAAATGCAGTGTATGTTTGGGAGCGGAGCTCCAAACATGGAGTAGCAGTATTCCATAGTTGGTCGAATTTGGGCTTTGTAAAGAATTAACAGTTGTTGTAGAGTGTAAAGCTTTCTGGTTCCAAATAATATTCCCAATTTTTGAGACGCTTTCCTTGCTATGCCTTCAACATGTTCATGCCAGGACATATTTGCTCCCAAATTAACGCCCAACAAATTGAGTGACGATGTTAGAGCGATGGAGTGCCCTGACATAACTATGTCGGGTTCAGCAACGTTAACTTTTTTAGAGAAAACTTCCGCCTGGGTTTTTGTAGCGTTAAATTCCACTTGGTTACTGTCACCCCAAGATAGAATTTCTTCCAGGTCTTTGTTAAGTTTTGACACCCCCACTTGATGACCTGGTATATTTTTTTTTTCACTTCCGATTTCAACCCCCAAAACTAACCCCTTAAGCCAAAATTTAACTTTCAAAACTACACGGCTCTGATGAGGTCATCAATTCAGTAAAATAGTTTCGGAGAAAGTCGGGGGTGATAGACAGACGGACAGACAGATAGACAGGCACCGAAGTGACCTTATAAGAGTTCCGTACGGAACACTAAAAATGACTTCAGCGTTAACTGTTTAAACACAAATACCTCGTTCCACTACTAACAGGGTATTGAAAGAATGATTTGTAAAGTTCAAGTTCTCATTTATTCAAAATTACTATTTTAGGGAATGCCGTTACGTAGAAACAATAGATGAGTATTTATTACCAATTTTACATTTACATAAGATAATTCGTCATTTTCAAGTAACAAGCGTCGACTTTACCACTTGAGACAAGTTTTGGAGGTACTCTTAACAAAAAGGTGTTAAATATGTATAATTATTTACTTGTCTACTCAGTAGGTTTCAAGAATACATCTTTCTATTGAATATTTTGTTATTAACTCTCTTGTAGTGATTATTTCCGAAAAACGCATTGTGAAATACAAAAATGTTTCAGCACTTGGACAACGCAGACATATTACGACATCCTCGCCGATATCTATTGGGTATACAAAAATATGCCAACGCCACAACAACTATAAATCTACATTCTACAACCACAACAAGATAAAAATAAAAAGAGTTAGCAGGGCGATGCCGTGTCACCAAACTTCGTAACAGTTTTCAAGCACGCCTTTAAAATGTGGACATGGTAATAGAAATGTATATTCATTGATGGACAGCGACTGAGCCACCTATGTTTTACAGATGATGTCGTCCTTATGTCAGACAATTTGGGAGAGACTAAACAGATGACTCTGGAGCTAAACGATACATCACGAAAAATTGGATTAACAATACATTTTGAAAAAGTTAAAATGACGACTAACATGGTTCTCAGCGACCATATACAAATTGATAATAACAGCATAGAACTAGTGGACAAATATGTGTACTTGGGCCATGAAATCAAAATAAGTAGAGATAACCAAACCTGTGCGTTGACGAGACGGATTACGTTATGATGGGCGTCCTCTAGAAGAATGAAGGAGTTCTTTAGAGCAGACATCCCAATTCCCCTGAAACGGAAAGCATTTTAAACAATGCATCTTGCCAGTTCTGACCTGATCATCATCATCACAAGCCCACTACACCCACTGCTGGGTAAAGGCCTCCCGTATATGTTTCCACTGACGCTTGTCTTGTGCGTTCAACTACCAGTTTTTACCAGTTATATTGGTTATATTATCCACCCATTTTTTTGGTGGATGGCCAGATGGGCGTTTTAGAGTTCTAGGGCGCCATTACAGGATTTTCTTTATCCACTTGTTAGTAGTTTTTGCCACGTGCCTCTCCGAGTGATATTTTAACCCTGCTATGGTCTGAACTGCATCCGCGACCTTTGGTCTTCGTCTTATTTCGCTGCTTCCAACTCGGTCACGAAATGAGACCCTTAGCATAAGTCTCTCCATGACGCATTGAGTTACACGGAGCTTTTCGGCAGACATTTCAGTAAGTGCTGTACCAAGGAAAAATCATGTCCCTTAATTCATGTCCCAACCTACTTTCTTATCTTGTCCTAATCCCAAAACCCCTCACCAACACGCACCGCTGGCTAAATACCCCCAGTTCTGACCTATGGCGCAGAAATCCTAACTTTGACTAAAGCACTTGCAGAAAAACTAAGAGTGGTGCAAAGGCGAACGGGAAGATCGATGCTTGGCCTGACTTAAAAAGATCGAGTAAGAAATGAAGAGATACGCCGGCGAACTGAAGTAGACATCATAGAATGCATCGCAAAACGAAAGTGGAGATGGGCTGGACACATCACTAGAATGATGGACGGAAGATGGATAAAGAATTTTCCACAGTGGACGCCAAGAGCTGACAAGCATAGCCGAGGTAGAACTCCCACACGATAGACAGATGACCTGAAGAGCGTGTCATCGAATTGGGTTGCAACAGCTGGAACTGGATACATTTGAAGGAGGCCGATGTCCAGCACTGGACTTGAAAGCGGGCAGTATGATGATGACGACAAACCTATATCTATATATAATCTCTCTTCAAGGTGGAGGTGACTAACCGAGTACAGTATCCAGTAACTTTTTGCGTCACAATGTGTCAATATAGTTCAGTTCAAACAAAGCAATAATTATAACTACATTATTACAGGTAAAAAATCAAAGGAATTGTCGTACGCCACTGACAAACAAGAACTGTTCCAATTCTAATTAAAACTAGATCTTGCATCGCATACCTTTGCTATGCAAGAGAATGTTGTTTTATTTATAGACCAATAGTTCAAAATTTAGACATCTCCTTACATCTTACATCCATGGGGGTATTTTTAGAATCACCTTTGAGAATTTTACTATTGGAAATTAAGTAGCGATGATATTTTAGCGTGAATAGGGTACATTCGGGAAACTATGCACCTCAAACCAAAACGAGAAGTTCAAATCATTTTTGTTAAAATTGAAAAAATTGCTAAAGGCAATATTTTTAATTCGAGAGATTGCGCTTGATTTTTTACCACTTGAGAGCCTTATTACTCGTTAATATATGCAAGAAGCCGATTTTTTTTGCAAATAGGCAGTTCTAAAATAAATACTAGACTTGATATTTAAAATGATAGGTACTTTATGATGATAAAATTTATATTTCCCTATACATCCTGTTTTAATAAAATTAGAAATTATAAAAATACCATAATTTTCGGATTTCTCAACTACAAGAATTCATAACATAAAGTATAATATACATATATATATATATATATATATATATATATATATATATATATATATATATATATATATATATATATATATAATTTAGGGTTTTCTTTAATGGTCTTCTGCAAGCTTAAAGCTACCATGTTTTCATTTTATTGGATAAATTATAACATAATAAAGCTCTTAAGTAGTGGAAAATCACGGCCGAAAAAGGACTACTTCCTCTTGAACTAATTTGCCATAATCGCATTATGAATGACCCTCTTTCGCCCAGAGCTAACTCTTAATTTTCTATAGAAACACAAAGTACGTTGTGTGCAAGGTTTAAGGGAGGCGAGGGATATACGGATCCAAAGGGCGTTTCTTTAAGGAAAAAAAAACATAACACTAATGGTGGAGCTGTTTACAGAGGGCGGAGATCAAACGAAAACCGGGGGCCGAGCCCCTTGATGAAAAAAACAAACCCTCTTACACTGCAATTCTAAAAACTTAAACCCTTTCCAACAAAGTAAACTAAAAACCGATGACCAGGGGTTGAGATTTATTTATAAAAAAAGAACCCTTACTGACAATGAAACATCCAAAACTTGCACTCAATTTTGAAAATTGATGACCGAGGGAGGTTTTTTCACAAAAAAGAACCCTTTCATACATTGAAACACTCAAAACTTAAACTCCATTATGTAAGATCGATAACCGCAGTAGGATGATTTTTCACAGCGTGCCTAATACTCGTATACCATTTGAAGTATAACTTAATAAAAAAATTTAGAGCGGGGGTTCTGGATTCGATTCCCGGCAGGCCAGCAGACTTACTTTATTAAATCTAGACCTCACACCACGTCATACATGAGACAAACATTGACAAACTCTCAAAGGCGACATTGCTGTAAAAGCATGTTGTTGGTGGAAGGTCATTGGGACCAAAAAGTCGAACTGCCAGTGGCATGTTGTTATCAACAAAAACATACTTCGCTGTAATGCTACGAAGGTATGCATGGAGAGTAGGCTCGCCCAGGCGAGGTTGCTGGCAAGCGGGAAGTGTAGGACAAGACCTTAGGAACAGAGGGCTGAGAAAATCGCCCGGGTCTATTTCTCTGGCTAGCTTCCATAAACTACACCATATCATAATAAAGAATTTAGTCACGAAACTTCTCACGTGATGTAGCTTTTTTAGCATTCCATACGGAAAGTTATGGATCACTTCGGTGTCTGTCTATTCGTCTGTCACACCTGATTTTCTCTGAAACTATTTGACATAGAATTGATGGCCTTATCAGAGCCCTGTAGTTTTGAATGTTAAATTTTGACTTAAGGGTTTAGTTTTGGGGAGTGAAATCGAAAGTGAAAAAAAAATTATCAGGTCATCGAGTGGGGTGTCAAATGAAAGCTTGCCAGTTCAAAATATGTATAATGTAAGACTTGCGCACGTTTTTCTTTGTATTATTTTTAAAAAATTGCGAAAAATCGCTGTCCCCCCCTTAGCTCGAAACGTACTAATCAAAAAAATTTGAAAAAATTCTGAAATATTCTCCACAGAGTTTAGATTGAACGAAAATTATCACTTTAATAACTTAGCTGGTAGATAAAAAAAAATCAAGGTCATCAGTTTTCAGTAAAGACCGGAACAAAGCTTTGCTGAAAACTAATTTAGGGTGTGTTTTTTGTGAAGTCATTGATTATTCTACACCTCTGTAACAAAAATGTTTATTTCAAAAGCAATCTACATACGGAACACTAATTGTGCAAGTCCGACTTGCACAATTAATGTTCCGTACCGGCCGGTTTTTTTATATAAAAAAAATACCTTTGAATAATTTGTGAAGTTTAGTTTCATCTGGGACAAGTAACTTTAACGTTTAAAACTAATTTAGGTAGGTACAAAGTAAACAATTTTTAATCCCGCCTATACAGGTGCTTAAAAATAATGAAAAATCCAAATTTGGAGTATGATTCAGCTACCTACATTTCATAAATAAGGCAAATACCATTTTACTTCTAAAAGTACCCCGATTAAGGCTCTATAGATATTTTTCGACTAATTTTCACATTAAGGAGTAATGCCACTGTACAGCTAAGAAAAAAGCTTTTTTTTTACAAAATGGCGGCACCAGTACTCAGTAAAGGAAGATGCATTATAAATGGCACTTTGCGGCCGGAAAGATTTCTCCTCCAATTTTTTACTTGGGACACAAGCAAAGTTTTTTGAGTTGTACATAAGATTTTCTCGGGAAGTACACAGAAAAATTAAAAAATATTGATTTTTTATGAATGGTACATGTTTGAAGAAAGTGTTTCATTTTTCGGTAAAAAGTCACGTAAAAAAAGTTTATAAAAAAAAATTCAAAAACAAACTGTAAAATCCGTACGTACTTCGCTAGATAATGTAATTTTGAAGGTACAGTTAAAATTTCGAACAAATCGGGAATAATTTGAAAAAGTTATGTTTCCGGCCAGTTTGAAAAATGTAGTTTTGAGAAAAACGTGTTTTAAAAGATATATAAATTTTCCAGATACCTCTAATCTGCGATGCCCGTGGTATATAATTGGCCTTCTAAATTAATGGCTTATTGACAAATTCTAGATGAACTTAAATTCTGTAGATAAATAGATTTCTTTAATATTTAGAAAGGTACAATATTGTCACTGACAACGAAACTTAGTGTTCTGTTGGGATTCCCACATGAAGCAGGACCCGATGCAACGGATTCACGGGGCTTTCGACCTCTAAAAAGGATGAAAACTCGTCTTCTGGAAAGTTGAAAGCAACCTTTTTTTTCTAACTGCGAAGTAATTTTTTTCTTAATGAATATGTGGAAAAAGGGTCCAGAATTAATATAGAGGTTTACAGAACGATGATCTAAAACCTAAAGAAGGTCATTAAAGGAAAACGGCCGAATTCATGGAGAAACAAAGTCTTGCTGTTGCACCACTACAAGATTCACAGCGCTTGCACAGTGCAAGCCATTATCAAAAGCTGTGGAATTACCGAGTTAGAACATCCATCCTATAGCCCTGATTGAGAGCCCTCAAGCAGCGCGAAGTATAAAGACTCTAGGAGAGTTTATAAATACACATTTATAACCTTCTTACCCCTCTAAAATCCTTTGTACCTACAGCATCATTTAAGACAAAAAAAAATTGATTTTTTTTCAAATTTCTAGAGTGGCATTACCCCTTAGATAAAAATATTAAAATGATTTTGGCCTGTTGGGAAAAAAAAGATTCTGCGGGGAATCTATTACAAATTATTCCGATAAATTTAATAACAAATTCTCTAAACACTTAGCAGTTATTAAAGCACATAAGTTACCTATTTATGAGCACATATTATTAAATTATAGTTTTACTTCTTGCTATTCACAGCCATGGCAAATTAAATAAACTGTAACAATTTGCAGTTAAAACTTTAAAATATAGTCGTTCCGAGACATTCAATTAAATTAAAATAACCTACCGTACGGAGGAATATTTGCAATTGCATCGTTCAAAACAAAGAAATAGGGGGCATCGCTCGATTTCTGAGTTAAGGACCTTTAAAAGCTGGTCTGGAGGAAAATGGTAAACATAGTAAAAATTGACTTTAATATTTACAAGAGTAAGATGAAAAGTTTCTTCACCGACAAATATGCATAATATGGCAAGATATTGAGTAAGAATAGTACCTTATATCGAAGTAATTCTCACAAAAAAATTGTAAAATTATTTACCCAGTACTTCGAAGTTTTAAAATACCCATCTACGTATGCTATCACCTCATCAAAACCGCTTCCCACGTAGAAATCTTTTAAGGTTGGGAACAGATGGAAGTCAGGCGGAGCCAGATCTGGCGAATAGGTGCATTGTCATGATGAAAGATGATTTTTTTTTCTTTTGCAAACCGGGCCTTTTCTCACAAATTTTTTCTTCTAGCTGGTCCAAAAGGTTGCAATAATACTTTCCTTTTATTGTTTTATCTATTTGAAGGTAATTAATTAACAAAATTCCTTTGCATCCCAGAAAACTGATGCCAGAATTTTTGTTGGACGACTCTGACCACTTTGGCTGCTTTGTCGCCGTTCAGGATCATACTGGTAAACCCAAGTCTCATCCACAGCTACAAATCGACGCACAAAATCAGTTTTATTCTTTATGAAACGACCCAAATGTTGTTTAGAAAGTTTTTCTCGAGTGTGTTTCTGTTCCGATGTTAGCAAATGTGGCACCCATCTTGTGAATAAATTTCTCATATCCAAAACATTAGTTAAGACCTCATGTACTGATTCGTGTGAGATGCCTATAGCCTCAGCTAAATCATCCACAGTTAATCGACGGTCATCCATTACGATAATTTGTACTTACACAACAGTTTCTTCAATTGCTGCAGTTTTTGGACGTCCTGAACATGGATCATCACTGATGCTTGTACGACCACGTTTAAACTCTAAGAGTCCACCTATGAACAGTTGGAAATGAAGGAGCAGACTACTTTAACCTTTTACGAACTTTGCATGGATTTCAGTTACCGATAAACCTTTCAAAACAAAGAATTTTATCATTGCACAATATTCGATTTTTTTCAATTTTTAAAAAACACATTTAGTTTAACCAGCTGATAAACAATGAATGACCTGACAGATCGACTTGAAATTTTAGGGTGTGTTCATATGGCAGATGAAGCTTCAATATTTAGTTTAAGTGGTGCTCCATAGGTGTCGGTTTTGAAAACTTATTGACTGACCTAATTTTTTTTTTTTTATGGGTCTAGCACACGTGCTACAGGGAAGTCCCTAAAGCGCTACAGGAGCGACACGTGTGCGGAGAAAGCGATTCACGTTGTTCTTGAATCGCTGTAGATTGTACTCGATGGGAAACACAGTCCTGGGCAAACTATTCCAAAGGTATGATGTTCTCCATATAAAAGACTGCTTAAAAAGCGTTGTACGAGGAGTAACAAGCTGAACCTCATACGAATGTGAAGTATTAGCGCGACGTGTACTCCTAACATGCACCGCTCTGGGATGAATTAAGCGGGCCACATCCTCCGAACACTTTCATGAAAGTACTTGTAGAATAGGCTCAAGTCGCCAACCGTTCTTCGATGTTCCAGCGAATCAAGGCCGTCGGTCAGTTCCGGGCGTCCAATCAGACGAACAGCTCTTCTCTGGATAGAATCCAACAAATGCAGTGTATGTTTGGGAGCGGAGCTCCAAACATGGGAGCAGTATTCCATAGTTGGTCGAATTTGAGCTTTGTAAAGAATTAACAGTTGTTGTGGAGTGTAAAGCTTTCTAGTTCGAAACAATATTCCCAACTTTTGAGAAGCTCTCCTTGCTATGCCTGCAACATGTTCATGCCAGGACATATTTGCTCCCAAATTAACGCCCTAACAGATTGAGTGACGATGTTAGAGGGATGGAGTGCCCCGACATAACTATGTCGGTTCTGCAACGTTAACTTTTTTAGAAAAAACTGCCCGCCTGGGTTTTTGTAGCGTTAAATTCCACTTGGTTACTGTTACCCCAAGATAGAATTTCTTCCAGGTCTTTGTTAAGTTGAATGACTTCCTGCTGTCTGCGGATATTCGTCTGAGTAGTCGATGTCCGAGCATTCAAAGTGAATGAAGAGATAAGTGTACTGTCATCTGCAAAGCTGTAGATTGGATTCTCGGTCTTTTCCCAGCAGATCGTTAATATAAATAAGGAAGAGAGTAGGACCTAGTATGGAACCTTGGGGCACACCGGCGTTGATAGTGAAGGTGTTAGAAAGAAATCCGTCGACTGCCACTCGTAAAGAACGCTCTCTGAGGAAACATGAGAGCCACAAACAGAACTTTTCAGACATACCATAAGAACGTAACTTAGCCAACAGCCCATCGTGCCAAACACGGTCAAATGCCTTGGATATGTCAAGAGCAACCGCTCGAGATTCTCGATGATTCTCGAGATACTGGGGAATATTCGGTTCATATGAATTTTCAAGTTTGTGACAGCCCCAAAAATATTTGATACCCAAGGGAGGCGAACCTGACCTAACACTTGTTCCTTTGTATTTATAGTTCCTATGGTGAAATTATTCTGTAAGCACTTTTTTAGTTACAAAGTATAAATATTATATTTGGCACACACGGAATCGTGGCAAAAAAGAAACGAATTGTTTTGTTCTCTGCATCACAAAACAAATTACGTTTCATATTAGTCATATGTCAAAAACACCCACATGGGATATTAAAGAAAAAATACAAGGAATACATTTTAAAGAATCTCAAATTAATATTCAACGGGTAGGCGGATCATTTTTATCTCTCGAGTACGTGCATTTGTGTATGTATGCAACTTTGTTGTAGATCTGGTTTTTGCGGATATTCAAATTGAAAGAAGGAAGTCACGCTGACTTATTAGTTAATAAAAAGAATAGAACAAGATAGTAACTCTTCACGAAAATAAAATAGTGTACTAGTTAGATACAGCAGTCCGGAACTCTTCCTATTGTATTTTGGTCAATTTTTCAAATACTTGGAACAAGATCCGCATAACTCTAAAATGCTGCTGTTATTAAATTACATAATAATCTGTCAAAGCTAATAGAAACAACGAAAGACCTTATACAAGTTTTAGAGAATTGTGAATGGTGTGTGTGGTGGAATAGATATTTCAATTTAAAATCATAACTTATTTACTCGTAGCTTTGCTGATGGTCAGGCAGTACTGTCCCAAGACACTGCTGACATACAGCTTATATTAACAATATCGTTAAGCAATTGAATCTCTGACTGACGCAGAAATCCGAATATCTAGTTGAAAACGCAGAAATTAGCTTTAAAGTCGTATTGGATGAAGATTGCCTTGTAAAACAGATTAGTTCAGGTTAGTACTTTGAAGTATTAGGAAAGCGTTATAGACGAATATGGCACAGAAAAACCAAGAAATAAGAAAAAGAAAGCGTTTGGCTACGGCCAGAAACTGGATGATCAAACTCACTAAGATCTTCTTTTTTTATGGGTCTAGCACACGTGCTGCAGGGAAGTCCCTAACGCGCTACAGGAGCGACACGTGTGCGGAGAAAGCGATTCACGTTGTTCTTAAATCGCTGTACATTGTACTCGATGGGAAACACAGTCCTGGGCAAATTATTCCAAAGGGATGATGTTCTACATATAAAAGACTGCTTGAAAAGCGTTGTACGAGGAGTAACACATCCTTCGAACACTTTCCATGAAAGTACTTGTAGAATAGGCTCAAGTCGCCAACCGTTCTTCGATGTTCCAGCGAATCAAGCCGCCGGTCAGTTCTGGGTCTCCAATCAGACGAACAGCCCTTCTCTGAACAGAATCCAACAAATGCAGTGTATGTATGGAAGCGGAGCCCCAAACATGGGAGCAGTATTCCACAGTTGGTCGAATTTGAGCTTTGTAAAGAATTAACAGTTGTTGTGGAGTGTAAAGCTTTCTGGTTCGAAATAATATTCCTAATTTTTGAGAAGCTCTACTTGCTATGTCTGCAACATGTTCATGCGAGGACATATTTGCTCCCAAATTAACGTGATGAGCTAGGGGAATGGAGTGCCCCGACATAACTATGTCGGGTTCAGCAACGTTAACTTTTTAGAAAAAACTGCCGCCTGGGTTTTCGTAGCGTTAAATTCCACTTGGTTACTGTCACCCCAAGATAGAATTTCTTCCAGGTCTTTGATAAGGTGAATGACTTCCTGCTATCTGCGGATATTCGCCTGTGCAGCCGATGTCCGAGCGTTCAAAGTGAATTAAGAGATAAGTGTACTGTCATCTGCAAAGCTGTAGATTGGATTCCCGGTCTTTTCCAGCAGATCGTTAATGTAAATAAGAAAGAGAGTAGGAGACAGTATGGAGTCTTGAGGCACACCGGCGTTAACAGTAAAGGTGTTAGAACGAAATCCGTCGACTACGACTCGTAAAGAACGCTCTCTGAGGAAACATGAGAGCCACAAACAGAACACATCCCGTGCAAGTCGGGCACACCAAGTAAAACGATACCGCAACGACAAATCAGGGAGTGGCTTTAAGGTTGCTGTCCCCATAACAACTTACGCATCGGAAACGTGGACCATTAAACAAGCTAACAACAGACGAATCAATGCGTTTGATATATGGGCATATCGAAGGATCCTCAGAGTATCATTTACCGAACATCGTACTAATGTATCTATTCTTAAAGAGCTTAGTATAAATGACCGTCTTTCAAATAGCTTAATAGACAGTACCTGAAATATTTTGGTCATATTATGAGGAAAATGGATGCCATGGAAAAGCTTTTAGTAACGGGGAAGGTGGAAGGTAGAAGATCAAGGGGACGATCTCCAACAAGATGATCCGACCAAGTCAGATCTCTTCTTGGTATGGGGATGCACGAGTTAAGTCAGGTCGTGCAGGATCGAGAAGCCTGAAGAATGACTGTCGAGGCAACAACTGCAGAGTGTCACCGATACTCCTGTTGGAGTGAAAAGATTGAAGAATAGAGATTCAAGCATTCTAAACACTGCATTATTGTTTTATAATTTTTACACAGATATTATGTAAATCATTTGCATTATTACATGTTAAGTAAGAACATGACCGCTCGTATTCTTGAAAACAGAACATTTTTTGCCATCAATGTATTCTTTGGTGTGCTAACAATAGCGCAATTACCTTAGTACGTTGTCCAATCACCTTCTGCAGCAATAATCGCCTAGCATCTTCGAACCATGCTGTCGACGAAATTTTCTGATCTCCAAATTTTTCGAATCTCGCGAGACAACTGAGTCAAAGTCCTTAGAGTCTTTCCTCTGAGCTTCCTCTTTACAAGGGACCAAATATTTTCAATAGGGTTGTCGTCCGGCGATTGTGAGAGTCACTCTAGTATCTTATCGTGGGCCCAAACGAACTGCTTCACGACGTGATTTTCGCCCAGCAAAGATTTCTTTAATGGGTTTCGGAATTTGACATCATGAGCACGAACATATTGTCGAATAGTCTCATGGGACATATTAAAACAAAGACACGATTCGTTTTTCGACTTTCGGAGTGACTTTGCCTTCCGAGCCACGTTTTGGCAAGTCGTCGACATTTTTCGTCTCGTTAAAATGATTTACCCACTTCTTTACAAACGACACCGACTTTTTAATATATTTAGCGGCCGTGGAATGTGTCCTTTTAGGCTCCTTTGGATGGGGACAAAAGTTCGGAATCGATCGAGACTTTTACCAAAATGCGTCGTAGATAAAAGGTTCCCTCTAGCGATTTTTTGTTGAATAGCTAGAATCCCATCTACCAAAAATGAATTATCGCGGAAACGTTCTTACTTGACAGACACATACATACATATACTTGTTTTTGATCACAAAAAAACAACTAAGTTCAACTTTGTTCATAGAAAAAGAATCAATATTGTTTCCTTCTTTAAAACAGCCGGTAGTAGTTTTTCCTTTAGTTTGAGAATTTCAATCTCTGTATCTATTCTATAACTTGTGTTTGCAGGAAAAGTACTGGGTAAATAATGTTGGCAATTTTTTTAGATTTGTAATTCTAGGCCATAAAAATTTCAATACGGGTTATTCCCCTTGAAAAATCCTTTATACTATTAAAAGATGTTCCCATTAATATTTGATATAGTTAATTTCTGCGAACTGATTTATTTTAGTAGTATTATAATCCATGCAAAGAAAAACCCCAACTTGAATAATGCAGTATATTTGACTGATTCACGGTAAATACCATTTGCTTTGACTCAAATTTTAAATATTAAATATAAAACCACAATTACCAATAAAAAATTAATATATAAGGAAAGACGAGGTTATTAGAGATACATTCCATAGGCTTTATGTAACTAGTAAAGTAAGTTCAATTCGACAAAAATAACGTTTATTTAACACGTTGCCTGAAAAGTTATTGGTCTAGCTGCTTAACTTTTTTGTAAAATTCAACTTTATTCATCAACATAGTCTCCTTCAAGAGCAATACAATCAGTCCAATGCTTTTCCAACATTTCTATACCTTTCTTGTATAAGGATTTACTTCTACCTTCAAAATCGGTCTCAGTTTCGGCGATAACTGCTTCATTAGAGCCAAATCTCTTTTCCGCGAGCATTTTTTTGAAGATAATAGTCGAGAATACTCGATGAGGAAGCAATTCGAACTTCAATTTATGCAATAGTCCCATCATAATCATTGATTTGTGCCATGGTGCATTGTCTTGATGAAAGAGCTCTTTTTTCTTGTTCATTTGGGGCCGTTTCTTTTTGCGATTTATACCTTCAAACGCACCAATAACTTTATACGAGGTATATCCACAAAGTAAGTTCCGTTTGGTCATATAAAAAAAACGTGTACAGATACAGAAAAAATATTTATTGTACAAAAATTTTCTACATAGCTTCCGAAATTTTGTAGGCACTTGTCATAGCGTGGCACAAGTTTTTGTATGCCTTCTTCATGGAAGGTTGCCGCCTGTGTTTTCAACCATGTGGTAACATGTTCTTTCAGCTCGTCATCATCGTTGAAGTGTCGACCACCAAGGAAAGATTTTAGGTGTAAGAAGAGATGAAAGTCCCAAAAAACGGTCCACATGAGTTTTCGAGGTGTCAAGATTTGCTTAGGCTTAACTTTCGTTGGGGACGAAGTGTGCCTCCATTCCATTGATTGCCGTTTAGTTTCTGGGGTGTCGTAAGATACCCAAGTTTCATCCCCCGTGACTATCCGAGAAAGAAAATCATCACCGTCTTCATTGTAGCGTGTTAAAAACTGAAGTGCACTGCCCATCCGTTGTTTTTTGTGTTGTTCAGTAAGAATTTTGGGTACCCAACGTGAGCAAAGTTTTCGAAATTTCAGTTTTTCATTAACAATTTCATGAATTAGTGATCGTGAGATTTACGGAAATTCCATAGCAAGAGCACTAATTGTAAACTTACGGTTTTGCTTAAGCTTCTCTTCAATTGCGTGAACCAGTTCATCAGTAACCAAAGACGGGCGTCCACATCGTTCTTCATCGTGCACTTGATCACGTCCTTCATTGAACTGTCTGACCCATCTTCTAACCATTGAATCACTCATAGCAGTTTGTCCGTAAACCTCGCAGATTTGCCGATAAATTTCACTTGGTTTAACTTTCTTTGCATTTAGAAAACGAATCACAGATCTGATTTCACAAGCGGCGGCATTTTCAATTAAGGCTGACATCATAAAGAAGCACTACAAAGAACACGTCGGCAGCAGCGATCTGAAAATGGCGTACATTTCTTCTGCTTGAGTCAGAGTAACTGCCACGCATGCTCGGAACTGCGATCGCAGCGCTGCCGCGGATAGAAATAGAAACGGAACTTACTTTGTGGATATACCTCGTATAATATTTACTATTGATGGTTTTTTCTCTCCTCAGCATAGTCGATGAAAATTATTTCATGTGCATCCCAAAATACAGAAACCAAAACCTTTTCAGCCGACTGTTGTGTCTTCGGTCGTTTCGGGCGGCTTTTACCGGCTGACTGCCGATTTGATTCTGGTGTGTTTCATCCACTGTCACATATCGCATGTTCACAGAACTTTCTCATGCCCAAATGTTCATGCAAAAGAGGACCAACACGTTCTTTTGATACCTTTAGGGTGTCAGCTATCTCATGTAATTTCACTTTACGGTCAGACAAAACAAGTTTGTGTTTTTTTTTTATGTTTTCCGGTGTAACCACCTCATTTGGGCGTCCAGAGCGTTCAGCATCATTTATGTCTGTACGACCGCGTTTAAATTTAGCATACCAGTAAATGATGAGTGGTTTTCCAGGGGCAGAGTCCCCGTAACACTTAGACATTGTTTGGCTTAAATGGTATTTTTTCCCATCAAAGAACAGTGTTTAATCAACACACGAAATTCGATTTTTTCCATAAACTAATCATCGAAATGTCATGAAATTTTGATACATATCGTTTGAAGGTTGGTACTTTTATTTGAAAAGGACGACATCTATGTGTCAGACCAAAAACTTTTCAGCCTACATGTTATATGTCCATGTTATAGAGAAGTAAGTTAGCGCATACGTATTCTTCAACAACTCAGTACTTATCACTATATGTTATTAATTATACAATTTGTGTTGCTCGACAATTTAAAATATAGACATAAATGAAAAACAAATTAATTGGTGCTAATTTGAATTTTTTTTATTATCTTATCATGGCTTGAACAGCGAGTCGCTAATTGGAAAATTTTATACTGAACTTTCAGTGTACGAGTATTAAAAATTATTCACAGAAATTGAACCGTTAACTACTTATTACAAAATGATAAAAAAAAACTGGAATACGGCAGGATTCTATGGGATAAATCTATAAATAAAACCAACAAAAAGATGATATATGAAACCATAGGGAAAAGTATCATATTATATACCTGTGAAGTATAGCCTCTGAAGCAAAGAGCATTAGCCACGCTGAGAGCAACGGAAATGGACTTTTGGAGAAGGGCAGCGGGAATATCCAGAAAAAGAAAGAGTCACCAACGAACGTATTAAAGAAATCATGGGAATCAAATACAGTATTACAAACGACATTCTAACCGAACAACTTATCTAGTTTGGGCACATTTAAAAAATGGACGAAGATCTAATTCCAAAACAAACACTAAAATGGCAACCAAAAGGCAAGAAAAAGCAAGGTAGACCGAGAACAAGTTAAAGAGAGGAGATAGAAAGCGAAATTGAGGAAGGAAACCAGGAAGGTCTATGGAACGACCGAAAAAGATGGAGACTGAAAGTCGGAAAACGTTCCTAACAGGAATATAGGCAGGTTTACACTGTTTCGTTCTGGGCCAATCAGAGCATTTTCAAATAAACAGATAGGCTCAACGTAACATCTAAATTTGGGATTAAATGAGGATTTTTAACAAACACGACAATAGATAGCTATATCCGGAATTCAAAGTTTAATATTACTTTCGTGTAAATAAGACAACGATCCTTTCAATTTGAAAATTGTCTAAAAGTGTTCGTAAATGTAGAGTCTGTCAAGTAAGAACATGAGCGCTCGTATTCTTCAAAAAATTTTTTGCCATTAATGTATTCTTTGAGGTGCCAACAACGGCGCAATTACCTTAGTAAGGTGTCCAATCGCCTCCTGCATCAATAATCGCCTGGCATCTTTGAGGTATGCTGTCGACGAGATTTTCTTCATACTCGGACAATGATCGCCAAATCTCGCGAAACAACTGAGTCAAAGTCCTCAGAGTCTTTCCTCTGAGCTTGCTCTTTACAAGGGACCCAACGTTTTCAATAGGGTTGGCATCCGGCGATTGTGATGGTCACTCTAGTATCTTATCGTATGCCCAAGCGAGTCGCTTCGCGACGTGATTTTCGCCCAGCAAAAGTTTCTACAACGTGCTTCGGAATTTGACATTATGAGCACAAAGATATTGGTCTCATGGGACACATTCAAGAACAAAGACGTTTTGGCAAGTCGTCGACATTTTTCGTCCCGTTAAAACGATATACCCACTTTTTCACAAACGAGACGGACTTTTTAATATATTTAGCGTCCGCGGAACGTGTCATTTTAGGCCCCTTTGGATGGGAACAAAGAAAGAATGCCTCGAACCGATGCGCAAACAAGTAACTCATTTTGGATTTTACGTGATTTCGACGAAAGTTTGAAATGGACTGATACTTTTACTAAAATGCGCCGTAGACAAAAGTTCTCTCTACCGATTTTTTTGTTGAATGGCTAGAATCACATCTACTTAAAATGAATTGTCGCAGACACATTCTTACTTGACAAACTGTAGAAAGTTTAACGATACTGATGTTTAGTAGTTCTTTGTGAATTTTTGGTATATATCATTACTAGAGACCGGATTACATGCAACATAAAAATCTTGAAATATGGATGCAAATCTGCATGAAAAATGCTTAAAATATGCATGAAAAGGGTCAAAATATGCAATATTAAATAATAATAAAAGTAGTAATTTTTAGTTTTTTATTTCAAAATCAGCATAAAATTAACAAGTTATCGACGGTGTTTAAATTTAATTAACAATTATTTAACATTTTTTAAAATTATTTAACATTTGTATTCTTGTACACGTAAACAATAAGGTATTGTTCCAAATGTTGGGTAGTAAGATTGTGTCTTCGATCACTTAAAATATTTTTATAAAGTGGAAAAAGACCGTTCCACATCCACTGAAGTAACTGGGCAGTATTTGAATTTGGGTGCTATGTTAGCACTTATTGTTTCTGGCAAAAGTTCACCCGTCCCATTAATAAAACTATCAATTTGATACAAAGGTACAAAGCCTGGGTTATTGCACAAAATGTTTTCAAACTTTTCTTTAACTCTACGCGGGAATACATCTGGCAATGTGGAGTTTATTTGACGGATTTTATTCATTAACTGAATTGATTCGGTCAAAGTCATACCGAAAAATATTGTAAATATATGCATCATTACTAGATTTTGGGGGAAAATATGCAATAATCGGTGAGAATGGTCTAAATATGCAAATGCATGTGAAAATATGCAACTGCACATAATCCGGTCTCTAATCATTACTATATTTGCGGACATTAGAAAAATATGATTTAAGTCGCTAGCAGTTCCACGTACTCGTGTAAGAAGGAAATTTAAAACTTCTGTAATGGATTTTTCAATTTACTACACTATAATTACTTAGAAAAAAACATAATACGTAATATTTACATTAAATCCTTTCTAGTAATAGGCATACATTTATATTGCAATAAATTGCATTAAAATAAATTAATTTCATTCCTTATATGACGTACTGGAACGCCATTAATACAGTATTATATAAGACAGTAAATACCTTTCTTCCATCATCTCACTAAAAGTTTTACTTTTTCTTCTCGATTTTTCTAGTTCTTCTTGCTCAGTCAATTTCTTCACTTCCACCACCCTCTCTATGATATGCTCCTGTCTTTTTCTTCGGCTACTTTTCCAATTATCAAGATTCTGTAAAATAAGGAAAATGCAGAATTCTTATTCTTGTTATTTGGATAAGTTATTTGAAGTTGCTGATACAAAAGTCAATTTATTTAAAGAAAAAACATTCTTTTCTTTCTTCCCTTAACTCAAAATTGGATGTACAGGTGTCAAGAAATATGGTAACAAAAGGAACAAATGATATTGTATTTGGAAAAACATACAAATTATTCATAATCCACTAAAACGCAATTAAACTTCACATGTAGTAGGTAGTAGACGACACTAACACCTTGTTTAACAACAAATCTGCTCGGATTTTAAGCTGTCATGTGGTGTCACTTGCTAGTGAGAACTGCGATTGCCTAACTGAAATTATAGACATAGACTACAACCAGGCCGCTATACTGTGACCCAGCTGACCAAGACATTGCGTCAAAAAAATATTTACAATTCCACTAAAACCCAAAATATGTTTCTGTGTTTGGATAGGCACTCAACATGCGTAATTCGCCGAACAAATAGTCTTTGAAATGAGGCACTGGCGTAGACTCCCAAGCATTTTACGAACAGAGAGAAGTATTAATATTTTTGTTCTAAACAAAATCACCCCAGCACAAATTCTGTCTAGCCTAACACTGAAAATAAAATAAAGTGAAATGAACTACTTTTTTATTGGAAACCTACCTTCTGAAGATCTTTAACTCATAAGTCGGTGTCATGGGCTCTAAAATTTCAGGCTATTGGGTAGGAATTTCAACAGCTAAGAACATTCCCAATACACTCCACACCCGTGGAGTGGAAAGAAGCAAAAGATCGAAGCAGAAAAAAAAATCTACTCAAACGATTTTCCTTCATTTCACACCGATCCTTGAATTTAATTTTCAAACTATGGTATTATTTTTGGTATTATTAGAATGCTGATTTTCTACTCTTTCCAATAATACTAAAAACATTTGGATTTCCAAAAAATTTTACTGATTAAAACGGTTTTATTCAATAGAACCTTTTCTGCTCGCTCAGCAATGTACTCGTTGCGCGCTATTCATCCCTATAAAAACACATTCAACTGCATTTTCCTATCATTCCTTTATCGGAACTAGAACCATCAACATCTCTGCTATACCTGCTCTCACTAATTACGTCATCGGAAAATGGATACCACCCCGGAAGAAACGGCACAAGTCATCGCCTTATTACAAGAAGGGCACAGTCAACGTGTAGTCGCTGCGCAACTGCACCTGAGCCAGTCACGTGTCTCCAGAGTCTACAGACGTTACCAAGAGACTGGCGCCTTTACACGGAGACCAGGAACAAGAAGAAAAAGGTGTACCTGGGAGCGAGATGACACCTTCATCGTCAATACGCCTACGGAGGATGCTCTGTCATGGTGTGGGAAGGCATCTCACTGGATGCGAAACCCGATTTGGTTTTCGTGCCTGATGAGACTCGTACCGGTGGATTAATTGTTCACCGGTACATCGAGGAGATTCTGCAGGAACACACGTCGTTCCTTACGCTGGGTTTGTTGGCAATAGCTTCGTGCTAATGCACGACAATGCGAGGCTACATGCTGCTGCATCGGTGCCGCAATACCTGGCGGAAGTGGGAATATCCATATTGAAATGAAACAGCATGCGCGGAGTTCTAACCTCAATCCAATCGAGCACATGTGGGATGAGCTCAAAAGAAAGGTTCGAGCTAGAAATTCAGCCCCTTCGTCGGTGAGGGACTTAAAGGTTGCGATAGCGGAAGAGTGAGGAAGAATGAAAAAGCTCACCTGCTCCATGAAAAACTTAAAACTTAAAATTTGTTTAATTTTTCCTTTCTCTTACCCCTATTTTCAATCCTTGTCCTTGCTTCCCCATTCAGTTATGGAATTTGGTATCATTAGAAAGAGAATAGAATGGGTTTTCAAATGATACAAAAATCCGTAAAAATATATGAACACTAAATTCTAGGATCCGTGATAAATGAAGCCAAATAGTTTGAGTCGATTTTTTTTCACCAGTATATGGCAACAATTCATAAAAAAAGCAGTAGCTCTAATAACTATACAGATGTATCTAAAGAGCCTAGAACAGCTAGAATAAGCCGAGTAAGAGTAAAAGAGAGGACATCGAACAAAAATAACTCACATCGTATGGGCACATAAATAGTGGAAACCACAAGAAAAAAGAAAGAACGGAAGTCCTAAAACTTTACAGGGAGCCAGAGTTAGAAAGGTAATAAGCGCAAGAAACCCTCAAGAAGAACAATGGAACACCAGGATGCAACGGAAAATGGGGATCGGACAGCAAAACGCTATAAATTTCTGCTCATTTGCTTCCATAATATTGACGAGTCATCACTGCTGTGGATTTATTCATAGCACAAAAATAAAGATACCCCTTAAATAATATCGACTAAATAAAAAGTAAATAAAGTCACCTGTTGCCAGTCTTCCGTTTCATCTCGAATTTCTTTTCGTTCTTTTTTGATTTCTTCAACCTTTTTTATTTGCTCCTGCGCTTTTTGAAATAAGGGACACGGTGCGACTTTCACAAACTTCATAGGGTTGTTTGCAGGCGAAGGGGGCGGCGGTCTTGTTACTCGACATTTTGTTGGGAGATATTCGGTATTGGAAGTCTGTAACAAAAGAAAAAATCACTGCAAAACTACATTTAGATTAAAAAAGCTATTATTATGTCTTTACTTGATATAAATCGGAAAGATTAGTTTCAATCTCCACCTGGTGACTTTACAATGGTTACTATATTTAAAAATTGATTCCTCTAGAATTGCAGATATTTTAATAAAACCTTCACATCCGGATTCGTTTTCTCGTTTCTGCTAAAATTGAGAATAATGAAAAAATCACCTAACTTTTTGATTCCTCCACTCCACAATCCCTGACAAGGACGTATAACGATAGATCAATAGAAGATAATTACACTTTTATAACATTTCGAATTATCTGTCTTATTTTATTAAAAACGACAATCAATTTTTACTGTTCCACAATTAAAGGAACAGCGTATTTTTTAAATGATTCCGATTTTCTACCAACTGGCGAAGGACGCAATTGTTGACGGGAAATTCTTACCATTTCCAATAAGATTATTGGATAGCTATATCACTATAAGCAAAAAAAAAACCGGTCAAGTGCAAGTTGAACTTGCACAATTAGTGTTCCGTACGTAGATTGTTTTTAAAATAAAATTTTTTGTTAGGGTGGTATAAAATGATTAGTGACTTCACAAAACACACCCCAAATGAGTTTTCAACAAAGTACTGAAAACTGGTGACCTAGAATTTTTTTTTTTTTTTTTTATATCAAATAAATTATTAAAGGGTAATGCACTCGTGATAATTTTCGTTCAATCTATACCCCGTGGAGAATATTCCAGAATTTTTTCAAAATTTGTTGATCAGTACTTCTCGAGATAAGGTAGGGGACAGCGATTTTTTAAAAGTAATGCGAAGAAAAGTGCGCGCAAGTATTACATTATATATATATATTTTTTACTCGTGTTTCCACAAGCTTTCATTTGACACACACTCGATGACCTAGTAAAAAAAAATTTTTTTTCACTTCCGATTTCACCCCTCAAAACGAACCCCTTAAGTCAAAATTTATGTTACGGTGGTATAAAATGATCAGTGACTTCACAAAACAAACCCCAAATGAGTTTTCAACAAAGTTTGTTTCCAATCTTTACTGAAATCTGATGACCTCGAAATTTTTGTTTTTTTATGTACCATATAAATTATTAAAGGTAATGCACTCGTGATAATTTTCGTTCAATCTACACCCCGTGGAGAATATTCCAGAATTTTTTTTCGGAATTTTTCGATAAGTACTTTTCGAGATAAGGGCCGGGACAGCGATTTTTCGCGAATTTTTAAAATAATACAAAGAAAAGTGCGCGCAAGTATAATATTATATATATATTTTTTACTCCCGTTTTCACAAAGCTTTCATTTGACACCACACTCGATGACCTAGTAGAAAAAAAAAAATTTTTTTCACTTCCGACTTCACCCCCCCAAAACTTAAGTCAAAATTTAATTCTCAAAACTACATGGCTCTGATGATGCCATCAATTCCTATATTATTACCAAATTTCACCTTTCTATGTCAAATAGTTTCGGAGAAAATCGGGTGTGACAGACAGACAGACAGACAGACAGACAGACACCCCAAGTGATCTTATAAGTGTTCCGTACGGAACACTAAAAACGACCAAGTGCAAGTCGGACTTGCACAATTAGTGTTCCGTAGCGTGATTGCTGAAGTATTTTATAAAATTCAGTCACACACACATCTTCAATATAAGAATTAGCAAGAATAACACGTAGGTTGAAAAGTTTTTGGTCTGACACATAGATGTTGCCCTTTTCAAAAAAATCCATATGATTTTTAGGAAGTACCAACCTCCAAACGATACGTGTCAAAATTTCATGACATTTCGACGATTAGTTTACAAGTTACAGTGGTTTTAGTGACGCTACTTGTGATATTTTCAAAACATTGGAAAAAATCGAATTTCATGTGTTGGTGTGTTTGGACCTGTTTGAGCGCAATAAAAAGGATTTTTTCATGCGGTATGTGACAATGGATGAAACATGAATCCACCACTACACACTGGAATCAAATCGGCAGTCAGCTGAGTGGACAGCAGCCGGTGAAAGCGACCAAAGACACAACAGTCAGCTGGGAAGGTTTTGGCCTCTGTATTTTGGGATGCGCATGGAGTAATTTTCATCGACTATGCCGAGAAGTGAAGTGCGTTTAAAGGCATAAATCGCAAAGAAACGGCCCCAAATGAACAAGAAAAAAGTGCTCTTTCATCAAGAAAATGCACCGTGTCACAAGTCAATGGTTACGATGGCAAAATTGCATGAATTGAAGTTCAAACTACTTCCTCATCCACAGTATTCTCCAGATTTGGCTCCCACCGACTATTATCTATTCGCAGACGCAGACCTCCAAAAAGTGCTCGCGGGAAAGAGATTTGGCTCCAATGAAGAAGTTATCGCTGAAACTGGGGCCCATTTTGAAGGCCAAGACAAATCCTTCTACAAGAAAGGTATAGAAATGTTAGAAAAGCATTGGACTGATTGTATCGCTCTTGAAGGAGACTGTTGAGATGTTGATAAATAAACTCGAATTTTGCAAAAAAAAAAAATTGTTTTAAGTAAAAGGCGAGATATTTAGTAGTAAAAGTTTAAAACAAATATTTACTCCCTAAATAGTTGTTTATTTATAAACAAATAAAATAAAATTACTTTAATTCGGTACCTATCCGTTGGTCACCAGTCGCCATAGAAATTTATTTTATCTGTGAATGGCCAAAGGCTTAAGACAGTAATGTACTGAAAAGTATATGAGTATATTACTGATTGCACCGAAACGAAACCAATATTAAACTATGAATTCTGGATATAACTATGGTATTGTCTTGCTTGTTAAAAATCCTCATGTAATCCTAAATTTGTATGTAACCCCTGGTCTACCTCTCTATTTAACAAGGCTCCGATTGGCCCAAAACGAGAGGGGTGTATACATATCTATATTCCTGTTAAGGAAGGTGGTTTTTTTTATCATTTTGTAATAAGTAGCAAAGGCTAAATCCGTGTGAATAATTATTGATACACTGAAAATTCAGTATACTCTTCTAATAAGCGACCGGCTATATGGCACAATTCCCAAGTAAAAATTTAAAAAAATTTTCTAGTGTAGAAAATTATACAAAAAATATAAAAGAAAAATGAAGTTGTTTGTGCTGTTTATTATCGGCACAGACAAGAAAATTAGTTTCTCCATAAATTCTCGAGTTATATTGTGTATGTGGTGTATTAAAATCCAATAACACGATACTACATACGTGCGAAACGAGCCAAATTCTTAATGTGTTTTTTCAATAACTCTCCGTATGATACATTGTTTGTACTGAAAGTCTAGACTAAATAAAGTAGTGGGTAAAAGCAATACTCCCATATCTCCGTTAAAAATGGATGTTTTAAAGGTTATAGTTAAGTCGAGGCACGTAGGCTGAAAAGTTTTTGGTCTAACACATAGATGTACCCCTTTTCAAAACATCCATATGATTTTTAGGAAGTATCAACCTTCAAACGATACATGTCAAAATTTGATGACATGATACAAGTTACAGTGGTTTTAGTGACGCTACTTTTGATATTTTCAAAACAATGGAAAAAATAGAATTTCGTGTGCTGATTTTTGATGGGAAAAAATACTGTTTAAGCAAAGCAATGGCTTGATAAGTGTTACGGGGACTCTGCCCCTAGAAAATCACTCATTATTTACTGGTATGCTGAATTTAAAGGCGGTCGTACAGACACTGGACGCTCAAAGGAGGTGGTTACACCGAAAAACACCAAAAAAAAAATCCACAAAATTGTTTTGGATGACAATAAAGTGGAATTGCGTGAGGTAGCTAACACTCTACAGATATCAAAAGAACGTGTTGGCCATATCTTGCATGAACATTTGGGCATGAAAAAGCTCTGTTCGAAATTGGTACCGCGTTTGTTCACAGTGGACCAAAAACCACAACGAGCGGTGTTTGAACCAGTTTAAGCGCAATAAAAGGATTTTCCATGCGATGTATGACAATGGCTGCTGTCCACTCAGCAGTCAGCTGAGTGGACAGCAGCCGGTGAAAGCGACCAAAGACACAAGAGTCGGCTAGGAAGGTTTTAGCCTCTGTATTTTGGGATGCGCAGGGAATTTTTTTTCATCGATTGTGCTGAGAAGGAAAAAACCATCAATAGCGAATATTATATAAAGTTATTGGTGCGTTTGAAGGCAGAAATCGCAAAGAAACGGCCCAAATGAACACGAAAAAAGTGGTCTTTCATCAAGACAATGCACCGTGTCCCAGGTCAATGTTTACTATGGCAAAATTGCATGAATTGAAGTTCGAATTGCTTCCTCATCCACCGTATTCTCCAGATTTGGCCTCCAGCGACTATTATCTATTCGCAGATCACAAAAAAATGCTCGCGGGAAAGAGATTTGGCTCCAATGAAGAAGTTATCGCCAAAATTGAGGCCTATTTTGAAGGGAAAGACAAATCCTTCTACAAGAAAGGTATAGAAATATTAGAAAAGCGTTGGGCTGATTGTATCGCTCCTGAAGGAGACCATATTGATGAATCGAAGTCGAATTACCCCTTTCCCCTAAATGACAGTCGCTTTCTACGTGATTTTAAAACAAGTAAAGGCAGAACTATCCTTTGTACAGTCTGTCAAATAAGAACGTGTCTGCAATAATTCATTTTTGGTAGGAGCGATTCAACAAAAAATCGGCAGAGGGACCCTTGGTTTACGACGCATTGTAGTAAAAGTATCAGTCGATTCCGAACTTTCGTCGAAATCAGGTAAAATCACGATAAGATACTAAAGTGGCCCTCACGATGGCCGGACGCCAACCCTATTGAAAACGTTTGGTCCCTTGTAAAGAAAAAGCTAAGAGGAAAGATTCTGAGAACTTTGACTCAGTTGTTAGCACAACAAAGATGGCAAAAAAATGTTCTCGAAACATATTTTTTCAAGAACACGAGCGCTCTAGTTCTTACTTGTTAGACTCTATTTGTAATTTTTTTTTTATGGGTCTAGCACACGTGCTGCAGGGAGGTCACTAAGCGCTACAGGAGCGGCACGGAAAAAGCAATTCACGTTGCTCTTGAATCGCTGTAAATTATACTAGGTGGGAAACACAGTCCTGGGCAAATTATACCAATGGGATGATGTTCTCCATATAAAAGACTGCCTGAAAAGCATTATACGAGGAGTAACAAGCTGAACCTCATACGGATGTGAAGTATCAGCGCGACGTGTATTTCTAACAAGCACCGCTCTGGGAGGAATTAAACGGGCCACATCCTCCGAACACTTTCCATGGAAATACTTGTAGAATAGGCTCGAGTCGCCAACCGTTCTCCGATGTTCCAGCGAATCAATGCCGCCGATCAGTTTCGGGTTTCCAATCAGACTGTTAGACGAACAGCTCTTCTCTGAATAGAATCCAACAAATGCAGTGTATGTTTGGGAGCGGAGCCCCAAACATGGAAGCAATATTCCATAGTTAGTCGAATTTCAGCTTTGTAAAGAATTAACAGTTGCTGTGGAGTGTAAAGCTTTCTGGTTCGAAATAATATTCCCAACGTTTATTAATATTGTATATTACATACATATAAGTATGTAATATTATATAATATTGTAATAAGGTCTCCAATAAGTCAAATTATAAGATAGTTGTGATACTCTTTTAACCACAAAACTCCAAATATAAAACTCAAATAAAAACCCTTCTTATTTTCTTTAACACCAAGGATAATGGATCGCGATCATTTAGTAGCGATTAAACTAATAGTTCATTAAAAATCATTAAGTAACACACCATAACGGGTTTAAGAATACTCGTTTTAGCATGGTATATGGGTATTACTTAATCTTTAACGCAATTAGACCAAAAATTAATTACTGTGGTTAAACTCCGCAATTAGAAAATAAGAACCATACAACAACACACTGCACACAGTGCTAATGTCTTCCACATCCTGCAGAATAGTAGCCGTTTAAACAAATTGCAACAGACATGAAGAAATTTTTAACACAGATTATTTTGGGGTGTCGGTTTTCCTACACATTCATCCTATTTAGGACTCACCAATTTGATTCATAGACTTAATACTGAATTAATTTTTTCTGACCTTTATTAAGGACGGTTTCATAAATTTTTGGATATTTATTCCATGAAAGAACCAATCTACATCCAATCTTAATACACGAATTATTCGTTTCTTTGGCTTAAAAAAAGTAAAATATTTATTTATGTTGATAGACTGAAAAGTTCTCGGCCTAAGAATGAAAAAATAAACACTCCAAACACTGTTCACAAATTTTCATGCGCTTTTGATCTGCTGAGAACAAGCGCGGCACCCATCTTACACAAAGCTTTTCCATGTACGATTCTTCATGCAAAACATAACTTACATGTTCTTTTTAGTGTTCCGTACGGAACATTTATAAGATGACTTCGGTGTGTGTCTGTCCGTCTGTCACACCCGATTTTCTCCGAAACTATTTGTCATAGAAAGTTGAA
Source organism: Pachyrhynchus sulphureomaculatus (assembly GCA_019049505.1). NCBI lineage: Eukaryota > Metazoa > Arthropoda > Insecta > Coleoptera > Curculionidae > Pachyrhynchus > Pachyrhynchus sulphureomaculatus. The sequence continues at coordinate 17,209,553 of CM032450.1, forward strand.
ATTTGGTAATAATATAGGAATTGATGGCCTCACCAAAGCTGTGTAGTTTTGAAAGTCAAATTTTGACTTAAGGGGTTAATTTTGGGGGGTGAAATCGGAAGTGAAAAAAATTTTTTTTATTAGGTTATCGAGTGTGGTGTCAAATGAAAGCTTGTGAAAACACGAGTAAAAAATATATACAGTGACTCACAGCTTAAATGATGCAGTCGCTCTAAGAAAAGACTAACTGGTCTCAGTGCCTCTTTATTTATTTCGAAAAAAACAACTTATTGAAATTAAATTAGTAAAGAGTCTTCTAAAAAAGTATGAATTACTTTTTGTCTTAAATATGCCTTACTTAATTAACAATAAATAATTAATTAAATTATATGCGATTTTAACGTCACAGCTTAAATGATGCAAAATAACAACCGGGGTCAAAACTTATCGCATTTTGAAATTTACGAAGGCGCGTTGCTTTGATTTCTTAATGCAATTGTTTTTTGTTTAGTTTGACATTTTTTCATTCAATAAAACGAAATTGTTTAAGAATGGGTCGTCGAACTACAATTTCTGAGAGAAATTTAATTATTACTCATTACAGGAATCGATACAGCCAAAGAGACATAGCCAAAATGGTAAATAAATGTCCGTCAACTGTTCAGCATATCATTGAACGTTACCGGAATGAAGATAGAGTCAAGAATAAGTCAAGGTTGGCTCCAAATAAGATCTTCAATAAACGTGAAGAAAGATGGATTTTAAGAGAGGTACCAAATATTCCAAAAAAAAAAGTGCGCCAAAGTTGTGCGCCGAGGTGGAAAGACAGTTTGAAAAAAGGTGTAACCCCGAAACAGTTCGACGGATTTTGCGAAATAATAATTTACATGGTCGAACTGCTAGAAATAAGCCTTTCATTAGCCAAAGAAATAGACGCGTGAGATTGGAATTTGCCAGAGAGCATATCAATAAAGACTTGAAATTCTGGAATTCAGTAATATTTGCTGATGAGACCAAAATAAACTTATTTGGATCTGATGGAAAAATATCAGTGTGGAGAAAGCCTAACGAAGAATTACAATTGAAAAATATGAAAGCTACGGTAAAGCACGGTGTAGGTGGAGTAATATGGGGCTGTATGTCATCTGCAGGAGTAGGTAACATGCATTTCGTCTAAGGGAATATGAACCAATATGTGTACTTGGATATACTAAGGCAGCATCTCGTCGCTAGTGCCCAAAAATTAGATATTGAAAACAATTATCGGTTCTATCACGACTATGATCCAAAGCACACGTCATTTCGAGTCCGCAGTTGGTTGCTTTATAACTGTCCAAATGTTATTAAAACACCAGCCCAGTCACCAGACTTAAATGTAATTGAAAATTTGTGGCTGACATTAAAAAATAAAGTAAATAGTGCTTCGATATCAAATAAAACTGAATTAAAAGTAAAAATTACTGAAGCATGGAACACTATTTCCCCGGAGTACACTAGAAAGTTAGTTGAATCAATGTCCAGAAGATTACAAGCCGTTATTGATAATAGGGAGGCCCGACCAAATATTAGCAGGCTTATTTCAAATTCTACAGTTTGTTTTCTCTAATAATTTTGGTATATTGAATTTTGCATCATTTAAGCTGTGACGTTAAAATCGCATATAATTTAATTAATTATTTATTTTTAATTAAGTAAGGCATATTTAAGACAAAAAGTAATTCATACTTTTTTAGAAGACTCTTTACTAATTTAATTTCAACAAGTTGTTTTTTCCAAATAAATAAAGAGGCACTGAGACCAGTTAGTCTTTTCTTATAGCGACTGCATCATTTAAGCCGTGAGTCACTGTATATAATGTAATACTTGTGCACACTTTTCTTTGTATTATTTTTAAAAAAATCGCGAAAAAATCGCTGTCCCCCCACTTTATCTCGAAAAGTACTGATCAAAAAATTTTGAAAAAATTCTGGAATATTCTCCAGGGGGTGTAGATTGAACGAAAATTATCACCAGTGCATTACCTTTAATAATTTATCTGGTATACATATATAAAAAAAAAAATTCAAGGTCATCAATTTTCAGTAAAAATTGGAAACAAACTTTGTTGAAAACTCATTTGGGGTGTTTTTTGTGAAGTCACTAATCATTTTATACCACCGTAACAACATTTTTTATTTTAAAAGCAATCAACGTACGGAACACTAATTGTGCAAGTTCAACTTGCACTTGACCGGTTTTTTTTTTGTATTACTTAAGAGTCCCAGCAATTTCCCAGATTTTAATTCAGCGGGCGTCCAATATCGTATATTTATTCAATGATTTCTGATCTTGCACATTTTGGGCGCCCGTTACGTGGATCATTTTGAATGTTCATATGGCCACGTTTAAACGCATATAAGCTGAAAAGCTTTTGGTCTGACACCCAGATGTAAACATATAGCTTTTGAGCGATATCGATTTAAGGAAAGGTGGTGAAGGAGTTAGATGTCGACATGCTGTATAGTTTTTACTGTAATATGGAAATTTACTTTCCCTTCACCTGAGAAACTCAAATTTGTCACTTATTTTTGAACTGCATGTTTACAAGGAAAGTACTGGGTAAATGACTTTTTTCTATTTAAATAAAAAAAAAGTTTACAAAAGTACATTTTGATAGATCGACAAATTCAGACTTATACATCAAGATACAGACGTTACTCTTAAATGAAATAAACCCAATTTAACAAACAAAATAAACATACGAAGAAGGGACGGAGTATATTCAACATCAAACTGATGGTGAATGGTAAAAACTAGTAGGATTATATGTTTCCTGAATTTAAATTCATATTTAGATAAAAGAAAACATCATGCCTCACAATCTCATTTCTATCCATCATATACATAGTTAAAAAATTCAAATATGTAACACGTAAGCTGAAAAGTTTTTAGTCTGACACACAGATGTCGCTCTTTTCAAAAAATCCATATCATTTTTAGGAAATACCAAGCTTCAAATGATACGTGTCAAAATTTCATGACATTTCGACGGTTAGTTTAAAAGTTACAGTGATTTTAGTGATGCTACTTTTGATATTTTCAAAACAATGGAAAAAATCGAATTTCGTGTGTTGATTAAACACTGTTTTTCAATGAGACAAAATACCATTCAAGCAAAGCAATGGCTTGATAAGTGCTACGGGGACTCTGCCCCTGGAAAATGACTCATCATTTACTGGTACGCTGAATTTAAACGCGGTCGTACAGATACAAATGATGCTGAACCCTCTGGACGCCCAAATGAGGTGGTTACACCGGAAAACATCAAAAAAAAAATCCACAAAATTGTTTTGGATGACCGTAAAGTGAGATTGCGTGAGATAGCTGACACCCTGAAGATGTTGGTTATATTTTGCAAGAACATTTGGGCAAAGCTCTGTTCGAAATGGGTACTGCGTTTGCTCATAGTGGACCAAAAACAACAACGTGTTGCTGATTCTGAGTGCTGTTTGGACCTGTTTAAGCATAATAAAAGGGATTTTTTCATACGATATGTGACAAAGGATGAAACATAGATCCATCACTACACACCGGAATCAAATCGGCAGTCAGTTGAATGGACAACAGCCGGTAAAAGCCGACCAAAACACAACAGTCGGCTGGGAAGGTTTTGGCCTCTGTATTTTGGGATGCGCATGGAATAATTTTCATCTACTATACTGAGAAGGGAAAAACCATCAATAGCGAATATTATGTGTGTTTGAAGGCAGAAATCGGAAAGAAACGGCCCCAAATGAACAAGAAAAAATGCTCTTTCATCAAGACAACGCATCGTGTCACAAGTCAATGGTTACGATGGCAAAATTGCTGAATTGAAGTTCGAATTGCTTCCTCATCCATCGTATTCTTCACATTGAAACTTTAAAAAAAAAAAACAGTTTTTACCGAATTTAGTGTCGTACATCCTCTAACTCCATTCATGGAGAAAAGTGGCGGACAAGGTCTTCCTGCATTTTTGGCAAAGGTCTCAAACACTTGCTGCTGCTATGATTCTAGACCGAAATTATTATCTGCAATTTTGCACAAGTGAAAAAACTAACAAATGTTGTATTATAATTAGACTGAAAAATGTTTTTTTTGAATACCAGATCTTTAAAAATTGTGTAATTTTAGGTCCCTTTAACAGAATACGGTACTTTCAAAGTTAGTCTCGAAAACTATTTTCAACTCTAAGAATCTACAACATTTTACAAGAGTAGCATGGAAACTTGGAGGCCAGCTGGGAAATGTAAGACTGTACAGGTATAGACGTCTTTCCTCTTCTTTATCTTTAGGAAAGGTAGGTAATAATTTGCAACTATTACGTTCGCTTAGAAGAATTTTGAGAACGTAAATTTATATGACGTTATTTTTAAGAAATGCCTTCAAGGAAAAATTAAATTGAAATAAAAAAAAACGTTCAAATTTAAGTACCGTCTTTAAGCCGTGTATGAACTCCATTGCACCATATTAACTCTCGCACAGAAGCCGGATGCAACTATGTAATTACTATTACGTTACCTAAACAATTTTGAAAACTTAAAAAGGAATAAAAACCTATTAGAAATAGTTGCGTAATGTGGCGTTTTTCTTAATTTATCTCATTTATCTCACGTTCGGAACATCTTGATGGAAGCATAAATGCTTCGACTACTGCTAGGCAACGTACTGCAACATAAAGTCAGTTAAGCTAACGAAAGACTACGTGTTTCTCGTCTAGGTACCTAGCCATACGGGTGTCCAGGAAGTTTAGATGGCCGATCTAACGTCTAAAAATGGAGCTTTAGCGCACCCCACGAATATAAAATCCGTTTTGGGAGTCCCATGCAACATGGGCGATCCAGCGATCATAGATCTACTGAATGAAAAGTTCATGAAAACTGAAACTGTATTAAGAGGATTCGATATAGACGATTGTATTGGCCTTCCGCAACTCTAAAATAAGACAGATGCACAACGAGTCCTTAAAAGGCTTAAGGGCTCGTTATGCCTAACCTGTTAACAGGCAGGAAAAATAGGCTCTTTTTAGGATTGTTTTTACATAAACTATCTTCTTCTTCTCGGCAGCTTATTCTGTTCATCGTCGGACGTAAGCCTCCCTCAAGTTGTTCCATTCTTCTCTATTGTGTGTTTTCTCCATCAAATCGTTCCCTGCCATCCGTCCACCTGGTCTGCGGTCTTCCTCTACTTCCCTTATTCTCTCTGGGTCTCTATTCTATGATCATACGCGTCCATCTGTTAACTTGCATTCTCCCTACGTGTCCAGCCTAATTCCATCTTAGGGTACACAGTCTTTCTATTACATCGGTTACTTTGGGTCTTCGTCGTATTTCAGTATTCTGTATATGATGTCGTAGTTTAACGTTTAGCATCTTTCTTTTCATGGACCTTTGGGCTACCTAGAGCTTATATACGATATTTTTATTGAGGGCTCAAGTTTCTATGCAGTACGTTAAAACTGGCAACACGTATTGGTCAAAGGTCTTTGCTTTCAGCGTGTTCGGTATTTCCGACTGGAGTACGTCTTGTAGTTTCCCGAACGCCGACCAGGCCAATGATATTCTTCTTTGTAGGTCTGCTGTCAGATTGTTTTTTGAAAGTTAGATTTTTTGACCCAGATATACAAAGACGTCCACTTCTATTATTTTTCCTTCCAGACTGATCTCATCTAGTTCCTCTATTTCATTTATTAAATACTTTGTTTTGTTCATGTTTATTTTTAGTCCTATCTGTTTGAATGCTTCGTTTAGTTATTCTAACATTTCTTGGAGTTCTATTTCGTCTTTTGCTATCAATATTACATCATCGGCAAACCTCAAATGATTAAGTTTCTCGCTGTCGATATTTCTTTCCAGTCCAGTGTTCTAAACATGTCTTCCATTGCTAATGTGAACGATTTAGGAGAGATTGAGACACCTTGTCGTACTCCACGATATATTTTGATTTTGTTTGTTTGTATATCTGTCGTTATTTGCATTATTGCCCAAAGTCCGAGATATGGCACCACCGGCGCGTACCGAGGTCATGTTTAGTTAGTAGGATCTCTTGAATGAACGCACACCAAGTTTCAGCCATATTGGTCTATTTCTTTGTGTTTGGCATTCGTGTGAATCAAGGAAGTCGAGTGATTTTCAAGAAATGGACGAAAAAGAATTTCGTGTGGTGATTAAACATGACTTTATGAAAGGCAAAACGCCTCAAAAGACTAAAGAGAAGCTTGATAAACATTATGGCGACTCTGCACCTTCGATTAGAACAGTTTATAAGTGGTTTCAAAATTTTCGGACTGGCCATATGGGCACAAGTGACGCTGAACCTTCTGGACGGCCTGTGGAGGTTACGACTCCAGAAATCATTGATCAAATCCATGATATGGTGATGGATGACAGAAGAGTTAAGGTGCGTGAGATTGCTAGTGCTGTGGGCATCTCGACTGAACGGGTACATAATATTTTGCATAAACATTTGGACATGAGAAAGCTATCCGCAAGATGGGTGCCGCAATTGCTCACGCTTGACCAAAAACGGAATCGTGTGAAGTGTTGCAAGGATGGTTTGCAGCTGTTCCAGAAGAATCCGGAGGACTTTAAGCGTCGTTTCGTCACTGTGGATGAAACATGGATATATTACTATACTCCTGAGACCAAACAACAATCTAAACAATGGGTTACCAAGGGGGAATCTGCACCAAAAAAGGTGAAGACCGTTCCTTCGGCCGGAAAGGTTATGGCGACTGTCTTTTGGGATTCGCAAGGGATAATCCTCATCGACTATCTGGAAAAGGGTAAAACTATTACAGATGAATATTATTCATCGTTATTGGACCGTTTGAAAACCGAGCTGCAAGAAAAACGCCCGCGATTGGCCCACAAGAAAGTCCTTTTCCATCACGACAACGCACCAGCACACACCTCAGCAGTTGTGGTCGCAAAATTAATGGAAATAGGGTTCCAACTCGTTTCACATCCCCCCTATTCTCCAGACTTGGCTCCCTCGGACTACTATTTGTTCCCCAATTTGAAGAAATGGCTGGCGGGACAAAGATTTTATTCAAACGAGGAGGTGATTGCAGACACTAATGGATATTTTGCAGACTTGGACAAATCCTATTATTCGGAAGGGATCAACAAACTAGAACATCGTTGGACGAAGTGTATAAGCCTAAAAGGAGACTATGTCGAAAAATAAAAAAGGTTTACCCCAAACACATAAGTAGTTTTTATTTTTGCACGGACTTTTCAAACCAGCCTCGTATATATATATATATATATATATATATATATATATATATATATATATATATATATATATATATATATATATATATGGGTGTGTGTGTGTGTGTATCTGTCATCTATTCTGCAGTAAGTTAAAGCGTTTAAAACTGCCTATATGTATCTCTATCGGGTCAATTGCTTTTTCATAATCTATCACTGCTACCCATATTTTTATGTTATATTCGTTTATCTTTTCCACCAGCACTGTCTGTAGATGACCTGTCGTGCTGTAACCTCGTTTAAATCCAGCTTGTTCGCGTGGCTGGTAGCTATCCAGTTTGTTTGTTATTCTCGGTGTTATTATTTTTGTAAGTACATATCTTGTACATTACTGAGAGAAGACTAATAGGCCTGTAATTTTCTAGTTTGTATCTGTTTCCTTTCTTAAAGAATAGGACTACTATGGAATTTAACCAGACATTTGGTATTCGGGAGTCCATTAGGTATTTGTTATAAATTCGTTTTAGTTGTTTCAAAACTGGAAACTATACAAGCAACAAAAAAATCTCTTTTGAGGTTTAAATATATGCATATTAAAATGTACAAAATATTTTTTTATTTTATGGTATTGGACAAAATGGCGGCGCACTAACACGCAGAACAGAGGAATCTGTTTTTGGAGGTGTGCCACGGCCGGCAGTAGAACATTTTAATTCTCCATCTAGAGCAAGCAAACAATTTTTTTTATTATTTACATTACATATTTACACACGATTAAAAATATCAATTTTTCAAAAAATCGTGGAGTTTGAAAAAAAATTTTCATTTTTGTCCTAAAACTCGGCCTTTATTTGTTTATAAAAAAAAAAAAAAAGTAATTGATTAATCCTAATAATCGAGTGTACTTCCCTAAAGAATTTTACGAGTATTAAAAAGCTGTAGTTTAAAAGCTCGCGTGTAAATTATTGGAGATATGCAGCTGGTCGATTTAAAAAATGTAGTTTCGAGAAAAACGCATTTAAAATTTCAAAATGAAATTTCTATGAAATTTTAAAAATTTTGGGATGTCAATTTTTTTTACCTTTATGATGCCAACTATACTTAATACCGACTTAGTACCGACTAAGCCAAATAACTCCAACAAGCTGCGCCTTTTCGTGCGCTACGACTTCTTTCAGAAATTAAGTACTAAAAACTAAAAAAAAAATTTCAATATAATATAAGGCTATGATATGTTTTTAGGAGTATAATACGTCAATTAAGCAAAAAAAGTCGATTTTTTCAAAAATTGCAGGTAGATAAAACTCCTTAGGGTGCGGTAAAGCATATAAGATATCTGTCAGTCGTATCTATTTAAGATTTTTTTTCTATATTCCATTTCTTTAGGTTTTAAGGTCCCTAAATCACAAAAAACATGATTACCGTTTTCCGTTGGTCTGGCCAAGTACAACCAGCATCGATTCAAGACTAACGTTAATCACTACTTTCACACACGCGTAGCCCCTGTAATGATTTAGAGATTTTCCCCGCAGTACATGTGCAATGCCCTTAAAAAAATATGCGCTATTTTCTTTGTATTCACGATACGATAAGTCGACGTTTATTGTTAATTTACATGTTCACGTCATGTGCCAAACCCATCTGGAAATAAAAATTATGATTCATCAAATACAAACCATAACGTAGTAACTGTAATTATGCATAATTCTATTATAATAGTAATCAAACGTTTTCAGGCTTACGGCATACTGGATATACAAGGTGTTTATGATGTCCTTCCAACGGTACCTTCTATAGAGTTTGGTATAATTTTTTGCTGAACAATTTTTGATAATTTTGACAAACCCTTGGTCACGTTAGGCGCCATTTCTCTTCTTATTCAACCCTTAATATGCTTTCTTTTCCATCAAGAACATTACGAATAAAACTGCTATTACTGTGTGTTAACAAATAACTTGACTCAGGCTAACTTCTATATAGGCGTTATGAAAACTCTTTTGTGTATTCAAACCGGAACAACCTTGTTACCTTGAACCTTAAAGTGGAAAATTTGCATTAAAGGTAGGTATTAGTTACATCTGAAAAGGCTTTTTGATAATATTTTTTATTATGTAAAAATATATATGTAAAATTACATGTCTAATTCCTCTTTTACTTTTGATTTTATTTGTTTTTTCTTCAAGCATTATTTGTGATGTGGCATTTATATACATGTATTCAAGAAGAGTTGTGTACCTTTCATTGACTCTGCTATTATTTGAGGCGTTAAGGAAGTCAACCATTGCTATCCACAAGGTGATCTTATATTCATTTGCTTTTTCCACTAGTAATCTAATTGTTTGAAGCGCTTTATCCCCGTCTAAATCACGCTTGTTCAAGTGGTTGATAACTGTCTAATTTGTTCGTTAATCTATACGTTATGATTCTAGTGAGGATTTTGTGCAGTACCGATAACAGGCTGATGGGTCTGTAATTCTCCCATTTAAATTTGTTTCCCTTTTTAAATATAAGCACAATCAAGGCGTTTATCCAAGGTGTTGGTATTTTACTTTCTATGAGGCACATGTTAAATAGAGCTTGAAGAGACTGTATTATCGATGTCCCTCCATACTTTATCATTTCTATAGTTATTTCATCGTTCCCTCGTTCTTTGTTGTTGTGCATACGAGGCCATATTGGTCTATTTCTTTGTGTTTGGCATTCGTGTGAATCAAGGAAGTCGAGTGATTTTCAAGAAATGGACGAAAAAGAATTTCGTGTGGTGATTAAACATTACTTTATGAAAGGCAAAGCGCCTCAGGAGACTAAAGAGAAGCTTGATAAACATTATGGTGATTCTGCACCTTCGATTAGAACAGTTTATAAGTGGTTTCAAAATTTTCGGACTGGCCATATGGGCACAAGTGACGCTGAACGTTCTGGACGGCCTGTGGAGGTTACGACTCCAGAAATCATTAATCAAATCCATGATATGGTGATGGATGACAGAAGAGTTAAGGTGCATGAGATTGCTAGTGCTGTGGGCATCTCGACTGAACGGATACATAATATTTTGCATAAACATTTGGACATGAGAAAGCTATCCGCAAGATGGGTGCCGCGATTGCTCACGCTTGACCAAAAACGGAAATCGTGTGAAGTGTTGCTAGGATGGTTTGCAGCTGTTCCAGAAGAATCCGGAGGACTTTAAGCGTCGTTTCGTCACTGTGGATGAAACGTGGATACATTACTACACTCCTGAGACCAAACAACAATCTAAACAATGGGTTACCAAGGGGGAATCTGCACCAAAATAGGCGAAGACCGTTCCTTCAGCCGGAAAGGTTATGGCGACTGTCTTTTGGGATTCGCAAGGGATAATCCTTATCGACTATATGGAAAAGGGTAAAACTATTACAGGTGAATATTATTCATCGTTATTGGACCGTTTGAAAACCGAGCTGCAAGAAAAACGTCCGCGATTGGCCCACAAGAAAGTCCTTTTCCCATCACGACAACGCACCAGCACACACCTCAGCAGTTGTGGTCGCAAAATTAATGGAAATAGGATTTCAACTCGTTTCACATCCCCCCTATTCTCCAGACTTAGCTCCCTCGGACTACTATTTGTTCCCCAATTTGAAGAAATGGCTGGCGGGACAAAAAATTTTATTCAAACGAGGAGGTGATTGCAGACACTAATGGATATTTTGCAGACTTGGACAAATCCTATTATTCGGAAGGGATCAACAAACTAGAACATCGTTGGACGAAGTGTATAAGCCTAAAAGGAGACTAGGCCGAAAAATAAAAAAGGTTTACCCCAAATACATAAGTAGTTTTTATTTTTGCACGGACTTTTCAAACCAGCCTCGTATATTGTAGGGCGTTCATTATTTCAACCATTGTTACACCGAAAATTTCTTTTCTCTTACTCTTACTCTATTTCCTTCTTCTTTGTGTGTGTTTGATAATATTTCTCTGTAGGTTCCTTTATCTCTTTTAAATTATTAGCTATGCTTAAATTTGTTTATTTTTATTTTAAAAACTACAATCTGAACACTTGAAACACGATCTGATTGCTAAAATAAGTAAATTTTACATAAGTTTGTGTGTGTCTTTTATTTTTGTGTAGAATTTTATGTTAACAGAGAACCATTATTTATGGTTTATTTTAGTTTTCCCATTGCTTTGTTAAGTCACATAACAAAACGAAATTTAAGATATTTTATATGTAAATATTCCTGGGAATAATGGAATTTTACATAAATATATGAATTCGTTACACACTTTTATGAAAATTTACATAAAGGTTGGAAGGTTGCAGAATTTATATATAATTTACATGAACATGATCTGTTTTACAGCGCAAAAAAAGCTTTTTACACAAAAAGAAACCAATTATATTGCAGAAATAAACTTAAATACTTATTCAATACAGAAGTAATATACACATTCAAAGCTGGAAAAAGTTTTAACAATATAACTTTTCTTACACCTCACGAACTAACGAGGTACAGTCGCAAAAACATATTTTTATTACTTACAACTAAAAACTGATATTTACAACTGTAAAGTTGTAAGCATCGGTTTAAAATTTCACTGTCGTTTTAAATTTATAAATTGGTATAGTTATTTAAATCATAAAAATCTTTTAATGTTGTTTGAAGCCAGCAGTTGTCGGCTATTAGTTACAGAAGTCACTGCCAATTGCCGAAAACCACGGATATTTCGATGCTTGTAACTAGATATAAAATAAATTGTAAACAGTAGAAGTAAAATAACGTAGCCACGATTTAGTGGCGGAGGGGGAGGCAAATGGATCCAAAGAGCATTTTTAAGGAAAATAAAAAAAATTAAAGGCTTATAAGAAGGAGGGGGGGGGGGACATTTTTTTTTTCTAATCCTATAAGCGCGAGTTCCTTAGGCTACGCCACTGTGTTTAACACATCAACCTCTTGGTTGGGTAAAATTTATACTGTCCTCAAGAAGGAGGAAAATTGACAATAAGTAAGAGCAATAAAAGATATGAATTTTTAATGGGCAAGACTGGAAATTATTTTTACTGGAAAAATAATAAATCATTTCCTGACAAATTAAGTTCACACACGGGATTTTCCAAAGTTTGGATGGATCGTACAACGGATAAAAAAAAGTAGTTAAACTAGTTTCGACAGGAAAATTTGAACCTTTACGATCTTAAAGGCCAACCAAAAAGATCGTAAACGAGGAGTTGGAGCAAGTTTTGGACGAGAATCCTAAGCAAACTCTTCTAGAACATGAAAGTGCATCAAAGTGACTCTGTAAGCTATTTCCTCCCACCGTCTATAGCTGAAGAGAATTCGCAAGAAATCTTGGCGGGACTCCTATGACTTCAATACCGAGAAAAACATCAACATCTCAGAGTTAGGCTGGGAACATCTCCCCAATGGTTCAGATTTATCTCCTTCAGATTACCATACAGTCTGTCAAGGAAGAATGTGACTGCTCGTATTCTTGAAAAAATATGTTTCGAGAACATTTTTTTTGCCATCACTGTATTCTTTGGTGTACTAACAAAGGCGTAATTACCTTAGTAAGTTGTCCAATCGCCTCCTGCATCAATAATCGCCTTGCATCTTCGAGGCATGCTGTCAACGAGATTTTTCTGCATACTCTGCAAATTTTTCGAATCTTGCGAGATAACTGAATCAAATTCCTCAGAGTCTTTCCTCTGAGCTTTGAGTTTACAAAGGACCAAACGTTTTCAATAGGGTTGGTGTCCGGCGATTGCGAGGGCCACTCTAGCATCTTATCGTGGGCCCAAGCGAGCCACTTCGCGACGTGATTTTCGCCCAGCAAAGTTTCTTCAACGTGCTTCGGAATTTGACATCATGAGCACGAAGATGTTGTCGAGTGGTCTCATGGGACACATTCAAATTTGATTTTTTAACTTTACTGCTTCTTAACGCAGCGTCAATTTCGGACCCCGTGAAAACAAAGACACGATTCGTTTTTGGATTTTCGGAGTGACTTTACCTACCGAGCCACCTTTTGGCAAGTCGTCGACATTTTTTGTCTCGTTAAAATAATTTAACCACTTCTTCACAAACGATACTGACTTTTTAATATATTTAGCGACCCCGGGATGTGTCACTTTACAAAGAAAGACCGCCTCGAGCCGACGCGTAAACAAGTGATTCATTTGGGATTTTACGTGATTTCGACGAAAGTTCGGAATCGACTGATACTTTTACTAAAATGCGTCGTAGATAAAGATTCTTTCTACCGATTTTTGTTGAATCGCTAGAATCGCATCTACCAAAAATGAATTATCGCGGACACGTTCTTACATGACAGACTCTATATTCCTAGCAACATTACCGCCTAGCCGATTCTTCAATTCATAGCAATTAAACAGCTAGAAAAAAGCCTCGATGAAGTCATCGCATCGAAAATTCTATCATTTTTCTAATCTGGAATACGACAATTGCCTAAAAAATCGCAAAAATATGTAGAAAACGAGCAGGATTACTGTAAAAATTGAGTTTTTTTTATACATCTAATACATGAACATGAAAAAAAAAATCAGCCAACGTTTTAAAACGGCGTTTTTTCTGACAAACTTTTGAGTTCTCAAAAAACTCTTTAATCCAAAAACTTCAGAAGTAATTATAGTAAAATAAACTTTGAATTGTTGTGGGTGTTACTTGATGGAAATTCATAACGAATGTAATGAAAGACTGATTTTGTCAATTTCCACTTTATAATATTTCCACTTTAATACAGTGGAAATTTGACAAAATCAGTCTTTCATTACATTAGTAAAATAAAGATTATTTTTAGGTTTTTCCTATTCTGAAATAATATTGCTTCTACTGACTTGGAACAAAACCGATGATTAAATAGTAATTATTCTATACATTACTTCCAGATTAACATGGGTTGGTATGTAAGGTGAATTTTACTGAAAAACCTTGAAAACTAACCACATTTATATATTGTGACATAATACCGTGTGTAAAAACCAACAATTGAAATGAAACATTGGAAACCCAAGAATGTTGTTGTGTTATTGTGCCATTTAAATTAAAAATCAGCAGACTCACCTTTATTGTGTTTTTATTACTGTTTTTTTCATTGTATAGTGGTACCCAACATGTTTGTAAGTAATCATAGGGTACTACTTATCATACCTAAGAGATTTTTTATGCAAAAATATTTGTTATACAATTATTATTATTACTCATGTGCAAGTCTTTGTACGTGGATAATTTTTATGGCCAGTTAACACCTTGTTATGGTAATTACGTTATCATCACCATCTATATAATATATCGTATCAAGTTTATGACATTTATTTCTTCATCAGAAAGAATTTTTGCAACTGAACTAAATAAATAACACGTAGGCTGAAAAGTTTTTCGTCTGATACTTAGATGTCGCCCTTTTAAAAAAATCCATATGATTTTTAGAAAGTACCAACCTTCAAACGATTCATGTCAAAATTTAATGATATTTCGACGATTAGTTACACTGGTTTTAGTGACATTACTTTTGATATTTTCAAAACAATGGAAAAAATCGAATTTCATGTGTTGAATAAACACTGTTTTTTGACGAGCAAAAATACCGTTCAAGCAAAGCAATGGCTTGATAAGTGTTATGGGGACTCTGCTCCTGGAAAATCACTCATCATTTACCGATATGCTGAATTTAAACGAGGTCGTACAGATACAAACGACGCTTAACGTTCTGGACATCCAACTCCAAAAAAATTTACAATAGTGTTTTGGATGACCGTAAGGTGGCTGACACCCTAAAGATATCAAAAGAACGTGTTGGTCATATTTTGCATGAACATTTGGACATGATAAACCTCTGTTCGAAATGGTTACCGCGTCTGCTCACAGTGGACCAAAAAGAACAACGTGTTGATGATTCTGACCGCTGTTTGGACCTGTTTAAGCGCAACAAAAAGGATTTTTTCATGCGATATGTGACAATGGATGAAACATGGACCTCTCATTACACACCGGAATCAAATCGGCAGTCAGCTGAGTGGACAGCAGCCGGTGAAAGTCGCCCGAAGCGACCAAAGACGCAACAGTCGGCTGGGAAGATTTTGGCCTCTGTATTTTGAGATGTGCATGGAATAATTTTCATCGACTATGCCGAGAAGGGAAAAACCATCAATAACAAATATTATATAAAGTTATTGGTGCGTTTGAAGATAGAAATCGTAAAGAAACGAGCCCAAATGAACAAGAAAAAAGTGCTCTTTCATCAAGACAATCCACCGTGTCACAAGTCAATGATTACGATGGCAAAATTGCATGAATTGCTTCCTCATCCACCGTATTTTCCAGATTTGACCCCCAGCGACTATTATCAGACCTTAAAAAATGCTCTTGGGAAAGAGATTTGGTTCCTATGAAGAAGTTATCCTCGAAATTGAAGGCAAAGACAAATCCTTCTACAAGAAAGGTATAGAAATGTTAGAAAAGCGTTGGACTAATTGAAGGAGACTATATTGATGAATAAAGTCGAATTTAGCTAGACCAAAAACTTTTCAACCTACGTGTTAAGACCTGAAGAAATGCAAGATTTTTGCATTTATTCAAGTTTTTTCCAATCACTATCGGTTTATCCGTTCATCTGTTGACACGGTAACTCTTGAACGAAACGAATTAACGATTTCAAATTTGGCACACACATAATACTTTAAATACGAGGGTGGTTCAATAAGTACCCATGTTTAAAGACAGATGGCGCTGCTAAAGCAACTTGATCTTACCAGCATGTGCTGTCATCTGGTAGATGACACCAAAAAAATTTGACACTGATCCATAGGTTAGTTTGCATTTGGCAGCCATTTTAATAAGTAGTGTAACCCAAACATGTTACGATGTTAAGATGGAAAAAGTGCAGTGTCGTTCAGTGATTCGCTTTTAGATTATTGGTTCAACGAATTTAAACGTGGTCAAACATCCGTTTTCGATGATAATCGTCCGGGACGCCCATCAGATGTGGTTACCGAGGAAATCATTGAAGAAGTTCGCGACTTGATTCTCGCTGAGGCCATAAGTGTGTCGACGGGAACGGTAATTAATATTGTACAGGATAAGTTAGCTATGAAAAAGTTGTCGGCCCGATGGGTGCCGCGATTGCTCGCCGTAGACAACAAGCGGGTGCGACTTTCAACTTCGAAGCTGTGTTTGGAGCAATTTAAGCGAAATCCAAAGGACTTTTTGCATCAAATTGTCACCGTCGATGATGCTTGGATTCATTATTATACACCCCGCACGAAGCAACAATCAAAACAATGGGTTGTTTCTAGTGAATCTTCTCCAAAAAGGTATGGCGACGATTTTTTAGGATGCAAAGGGCATCATACTCATTGACTTCTTAGAAAAAAAGAAAGAACGATCACTGAACTATACTACAGTAAGTTATTGGACCGCTTCGAGGAGAAACTGAAAGAAACACGACCCCATTTAGCGAAGAAGAAAGTGCTGTTTCACCACGACCATGCTTCAGGACATTTATCCGGAGTTGTTGCAGCCAAACTGTATGAATTGCGTAATGAATTGCTGCCGCACCCCCCGTATTCGCCCGATCTGGCTCCCTGCGATTTCCTCTCGTTCCCAAACATGAAGAAATCGTTCGCAGGAAAAAAAATCAGCTCAAATGGGAAGGTCATCGCCCAGACAGAGGAGTATTTTGGGGAGTTGGACAATTCCTATTTTTTGGAGGGGTTATAAAAATGGCAAGGACGTTGAGAAAAGTGTATATACCTAAAATGGGACTATGTTGAAAAACAAAAAATTTGCTTTTGAAAAAAATGGCGACTTCAATCCTAACACGGGTACTTATTGAACCACCCTCGTACAAAAAGAACCTACATAGTTTTTGAACGATGACGCTTCAAGGAAAGAAAGTGAAACAGGTAGGGGTCAATAAATTTCGCCTAGGATTAAAAGTATTTTGAGTCTCAATAGTAACATGGACGTTTTTGGTTGAATAATAAAAGTTTTTTCTTAATACGTGCGCTGCTGCTATCTATTAAAGTATTTGGTTTTTAGGAAATTTGACCCTAGTAAAATATAATCAATTCTGAAGAACAATTTGTGTTTGTATTCCAAAACCGCTGAAACTTCCTAAAAATCTTCGTCGTGTTGACGTTAATGGTCCTTTTACACGGTCATATCAGTTCTCAGTTCCGTCTCAGTTTCAGTTTTCGTTTCATTTCAGTTCGGAAGGAGGTTTGTTTTAACACCGTCCGTTCAGTTCTCAGTCCGAGTTACACTTTCAAAGTGTTATGTATGTTTCGCGTTCAAACACGTGTTGTCTACTGTCCCAAAGTGTACATGTGTAAAATAGCTCATGTATGAAGACTGTCTCACTGCAGTAGCTTTAGCTGTGGCGTTGAAGAAACGGTGGAAGAAAAGAGCCCCATACCGTCAGGTGTTAGTCTCCGTTTTAGTTCTGTTTTCAGTTTTTCCTTTTTACCAGGTGTACAAGTATGAAATGCGGATTTTTTTCTAAAAAAAAACAAGTTAAATTCGGAAGAATGATAAAAAGTGCTTTATTCAAAGTATGCTCCATCGCTTGTTATACATTTTTCCCATCTTTCGGGAAATTTGTGAATACCACGCCAGTAAAGTCCCCTTTTGCTGCGAACCATTCATCGAGCCATTTTTTCACATTTTCGTACGAACCAAAGCGCTGCTCAGCAAGTGCGTGACCCATCGATGCAAACAAGTGGTAATCGGAAGGAGCCAAGTGTGGTGAGTAAGCCGCATGGGGTAGAACTTCCCAGCTGAGTGCTTCCAACGTGTCGCGAACTGGTTTTGCCATATGTGATGGAGCATTGTCATGAAGAAAAATGACTTTGTGTTTCCTCTTTCGGTATTCTGGCCTTTTTTCAGGCAGCGAACGGTTCAAATCAGTCAATTGTTGTTGGTAACGTTTAGTACTAACCGTTTCCCCAGGTTTTAACAGCTCATAATAGACACGCCCCTCTTGTCCCACCAAACACAGAGCATCGTCTTTCTGTCAAAGCGATTCGGTCTTGCGGTCGATGTGGATGGTGCGCCTGGGTCGACCCATGATTTTTTTGCGTTTAGGATTCTCAAAATAAATCCACTTTTCATCCCCTGTAACTGTACGATGCAAAAACGACTTCGTTTTGTACCGAGCGGGCAAAATGTCACACGTATTTTTGCGCTTTTTTTCCATTTGCCTGTCGTTCAACTCATGTGGTAGCCATCTACCGGTCTTCTGAATCTTTCCCATCTCTCGTAGCCGATTGGAAACAGCTTGTTGACTAACGCCCAATTGCTCGGCGAGTTGTTTTTGTGTTTGCGACTCATCTTCGTCCAACAATGCTTGCAATTCCACATCTTCGTATTTTTTTGGCGGTTTTCCACGTTCCTTGTCTGCAACATCGAAGTCACCACTTTTGAAACGCCGAAACCATCGTTCACACGTATCTTGCGATGGAGCATGTTCACCATAAGCTTCTCGAAGTAATCGGTATGATTCAACAGCAGTTTTCTTCAAATGAAAACAAAAAATTAATGCTGTCCGCGAATGCTCTTTGTTCGATATAAATTTCGACATATTGAACACAACAACACAAAACTATGCACACACTTTTCCAATTTATCACTCGTGCGCGTCTGACACTTGTTGATGACACAACAAAATGGCGCAGTGTCAAATCTTTATAGTACAAACTGCATTGGTGCACCATCTGTTGTCTGAAATCCGCATTTCATACTTGTACACCTGGTACACGTAGGAAAAACGGACAGTTCGACCGAAACTGAAACTGAACTGAGGACTGACATGACCGTGTAAAAGGATCATAAGAAAGAAATGCTGTTACCTAAGTTGAAACTACCATTCTGTGGACGTCCTTTTAAATCTATAGAAGCTATGAAAGATAGTTCGCTGGCCATCTTGAAAAGAAATACCGTCAAGTATGAGTTTCAAAGATTGGAAAAAATCATAGCACCAGTTTCGAGAGGATCTGTATGTATTACCATTGGAAGATATTACTTTAAAGCGGATCAAATAGATTTGAATGGATAAATTATTAGTTTGTGTTTTATTTGATTAATGCCCTTCATCTCTAAACATCAAAGTGTTACTTAAAATATAGTTGTACTGCCTAGATTAAGTTAGACTTTAATGTGAGAAAGTTAAATCGAGCGAAGTACTTATTTCTTTTGCAATTCTTTTTTAGAAATGCCCCACATTTTTTAACTATTCTCTGCTTTTAAATCTGATCAAAAATCCTTTATTTTTTTATTATCTGCCCTTATCATGGTATAAAAAGATTATCACGTGTTGATGTAATGTAAAAGTTGTACCATAACCTTAAAAATGTATTATTAAAAATAATTAGGCAAAACAATCTTACCCTTCGTTCGCTTTCCTTTTCATGATCGTGATTGTCCATATTTACTCGTTTAAAATTTCATGCTTATTATTTTGATTTCTGTAACAAGAAAAAGCACATAAAATTAGCAAGACTAGTATTGTTCACATTTACAATAATAATTAGAGTAAAAATGTTAATTTGCTATGAAATCCAGTTTAAATTGACAACTTTCACTTTAAATATACTATTTGAATGTATTTTTAACTTCTGTTACTTAGGTAGTACAGGGTCTTTAAAATGGAGCGGTTTTTAAATTTTTGAATAAAACACAGATGGCGTTGATTTCAAAAAACTTTATTAGTAATTGAAGTACATAAAGTATGACATTTACACACGAAAAACCATATCCACCTCTTGCAGCTTCACAGATGACCACTCTTTTGTCAAAATGTTCTTTTTTTTTTTATGGGTCTAGCACACGTGCTACAGGGAAGTCCCTAAAGCGCTACAGGAGCGACACGTGTGCGGAGAAAGCGATTCACGTTGTTCTTGAATCGCTGCGGTGGGAAACACAGTCCTGGGCAAATTATTCCAAAGGGATGATGTTCTCCATATAAAAGACTGCTTGAAAAGCGTTGTACGAGGAGTAACAAGCTGAACCTCATACGGATGTGAAGAATTAGCGCGACGTGTACTTCTAACATGCACCGCTCTGGGAGGAATTAAGCGGGCCACATCCTTCGAACACTTTCCATGAAAGTACTTGTAGAATAGGCTCAAGTCGCCAACCGTTCTTCGATGTTCCAGCGAATCAAGGCCGACAGTCAGGTCCGGGTCTCCAATCAGACGAACAGCTCTTCTCTGAATAGAATCCAACAAATGAAGTGTATGTTTAGGAGCGGAGCTCCAAACATGGGAGCAGTATTCCATAGTTGGTCGAATTTGAGCTTTGTAAAGAATTAAAAGTTGTTGTGGAGTGTAAAGCTTTCTGGTTCGAAATAATATTCCCAACTTTTGAGAAGCTCTCCTTGCTATGCCTGCAACATGTTCATGCCAGGACATATTTGCTCCCAAATTAACTTCCAACTAATTGAGTGACGATGTTAGAGGAATGGACTGCCCCGACATAACTATGTTGGGTTCAGCAACGTTAACTTTTTTAGAAAAAACTGCCGCCTGGATTTTTGTAGCGTTAAATTCCACTTGGTTACTGTCACCCCAAGATAGAATTTCTTCCAGGTCTTTGTTAAGTTGAATGACTTATTGCTGTCTGCGGATATTCGTCTGAGTAGCCGATGTCCGAGCGTTCAAAGTGAATGAAGAGATAAGTGTACTGTCATCTGCAAAGCTGTAGATTGAATTCTCGGTCTTTTCCAGCAGATCGTTAATGTAAATGAGAAAGAGAGTAGGAGACAGTATGGAGCCTTGAGGTACACCGGCGTTGATAGTAAAGGTGTGAAGAAATCCGTCGACTGCCACTCGTAAAGAACGCTCTCTGAGAAAACATGAGAGCCACAAACAGAACTTTTCCGACATACCATAAGAACGTAGCTTAGCCAACAGCCCATCGTGCCAAAACACGGTCGAATGCCTTGGATATGTCAAGAGCAACCGCTCGAGATTCTCCAAAGTGTTCAATTGCATTGTTCCAAACATGTGTTACATAAGTCAGAAGATCTCCTGTTGATCTATTTTTACGAAAGTCATATTGGTGATCGCTAATAATGTTGAATCCTTCAAGATATTTTAGAAGATGCTGATTGATAGCCTTTTCCATGACTTCCGATATTATTGAAAGCAGTGCGATTGGTCAGTAGTTATTTGGCAAGGTCTTCTTGCCTTTTTTAGGTATCGGCTGAACTGTAGCACATTTCCAGCAGGAAGAAAATATTCCCTTTCTGTAGGATAGGTTGAAAAGTCTACAGAAAACTGGTGTTAGTTCCCTCGCACAGAGTTTAAGAACTATGGCAGGTATTCCGTCAGCGCCGGAAGCCTTTTTGGTGTCTAGCTTCATCAGAATACGCTTTATGATACGCTGTCTGAAGACAACATCGGGCATCCTTGACTGCACTATGGGAATAGTAGGTGGTGTTTTTCCTTGGAAATCGACAGTAGAATGTGAAGGAAAGAGTTCAGCCAACAAGTTCGCTTTCTCAACAGGTGTCGTTGCAATAGAATTATCTGGCCGTGTGAGTGGTGGTATGGTGGATTTGGTGAAATTTTGACTAACTGCCTTAACGACCGACCAAAAGGACCTTGAATTGCCGGTACAGGCGAGAAGTTTGTTTCTAATCCGTTGATTGTGTACCTCCTTGGTTTCGTCGATAATTTCTTTGCATCTGTTCCTGGCACGAACAAATGTGTTACGATTTATGGTATTAGGATTTTCGCGCCATTGTCGGTATGCAAGATGTTTAGAAGCAACAGCTTCTTTGCATTTTCAGTCAAACCAAGGCTTGCCGTTGGAAGGGCATTTCTTCGAAAAAGGGATGTAAGCCTCCATACCGGCCAAAATAACATCGGAAACCTCCCTGGCGCAGTCAGATGGGTCGTCGGATCGAAAACAAACGTCTAACCAAGGGAAAGTTCGCGGTTCTAACTCACCAATAACGAGAGTAATTTCGTCCTTCAGCTCAGGAATCGATTGTGGGTTATTCTTATAGGCCTGGCTTTTCACGTAACCCCAGAGAAAATAGTCCAACGGAGTCAAATCACATGATCTTGATGGCCAATTAACATCGCCGTTTCTAGACCAGGAAATTTTCCCTGAAACGACTCCATGATTTCACGAGCAGTATGACAGGCTGCGTCGTCCTGCTGCAACCAAATGTCTTCCAGAGTATTATTATTCAATTTAGGCCACAAAAATTCAGTAATCATCTCACGATACTGAAGACCATTTACGTTACAGCTTCACCAGCATCATTTTCGAAGAAGTATGAACAATTTGAACGCGTTGTTGTATATTATACGGCTCCATTTTTATAAATGTCATACATTACACTTTTCAAATGTCACAAGACCCAGGCTATTTCGCAACGCCATCTGTATCTTATTGAAAAATTTAAAAAAACCGCTCAATTTGAAAGACCCTTTATAAGAATGGGTAAATGCATATCGATGATCTTCTGAAATAACGACAAAACCCACAATTTATATTTATTTTAAAATTTTGTAGTGCACTGTATAAGTAATAATGATTACTTTAATGTGTATAAGCTACTTTACATGAGAAAATACCAGACAATGCATTCTTAAAAATTGCATAACCAAAATTGTAAGACAATAGAGGCCGAAGTCTCACAAGGCTCTCCTTTGTCGCCGCTATTGTTTAACATTTATACGGCCGATATCTCTAAAGCAGAATATACCAAGCTAGAATTATATGCCGACAAAACTACCATTTGAGTCACTTGATAGGACAGTCGTGGGATGGTAACTTGACACGCGTGAGCAAGTTGTCGGATTTCTATGGCCACTGGAGATTCAAAATCAATTCAATAAAGAATCAAGTATTTCCCTTATCCAAGGCCAGTAAGACGCCGCCTCCCAGACAGTCTAAACATGGAAAAACTGGCAAACTTGGCCTAGATTGCGCCCGAGGGTTTATGTAAAAAGGTCAGGCTAAAGCTACAACAGATAAAGCCAGAGCCTTGCTATCGAGGTTGTAATGGAATGGCTCCCGCCAGCTGCAAGTGCATAACACTACTAGATGGGAATAACTACGAAGTAAAAGTGGTAGAAGAGCCTTAGCTAAGAAGTTAGAATATGCTATTAGAACCACAATTATTGTATTACGCGGACATATATATATATATATATATATATATATATATATATATATATATATATATATATATATATATATATATATATATACGCTGGCTTGAAAAGTCCGTGCAAAGTGCGAGAGATGGCACCACCGGCGCGTATCGAGGTCATGTTTAGTTAGTAGCATCTCTTGAATGAACGCACACCAAGTTTCAGCCATATTGGTCTATTTCTTTGTGTTTGGCATTCGTGTGAATCAAGGAAGTCGAGTGATTTTCAAGAAATGGACGAAAAAGAATTTCGTGTGGTGATTAAACATTACTTTATGAAAGGCAAAACGCCTCAGGAGACTAAAGAGAAGCTTGATAAACATTATGGTGACTCTGCACCTTCGATTAGAACAGTTTATAAGTGGTTTCAAAATTTTCGGACTGGCCATATGGGCACAAGTGACGCTGAACGTTCTGGGCGGCCTGTGGAGGTTACGACTCCAGAAATCATTGATCAAATCCATGATATGGTGATGGATGACAGAAGAGTTAAGGTGCGTTAGATTGCTAGTGCTGTGGGCATCTCAACTGAACGGGTACATAATATTTTTCATAAACATTTGGACATGAGAAAGCTATCCGCAAGATGGGTGCCGCGATTGCTCACGCTTGACCAAAAACGGAATCGTGTGAAGTGTTGCAAGGATGGTTTGCAGCTGTTCCAGAAGAACCCGGAGGACTTTAAGCGTCGTTTCGTCACTGTGGATGAAACATGGATACATTACTATACTCCTGAGACCCAACAATCTAAACAATGGGTTACCAAGGGGGAATCTGCACCAAAAAAGGCGAAGACCGTTCCTTCGACCGGAAAGGTTAGGGCGACTGTCTTTTGGGATTCGCAAGGGATAATCCTCATCGACTATCTGGAAAAGGGTAAAACTATTACAGGTGAATATTATTCATCGTTATTGGACCGTTTGAAAACCGAGCTGCAAGAAAAACGTCCGCGATTGGCCCACAAGAAAGTCCTTTTCCATCACGACAACGCACCAGCACACACCTCAGCAGTTGTGGTCGCAAAATTAATGGAAATAGGATTCCAACTCATTTCACATTCCCCCTATTCTCCAGACTTGGCTCCCTCGGACTACTATTTGTTCCCCAATTTGAGGAAATGGCTGGCGGGACAAAGATTTTATTCAAACGAGGAGGTGATTGCAGACAGTTATGGATATTTTGCAGACTTGGACAAATCCTATTATTCGGAAGGTATCAACAAACTAGAACATCGTTGGACGAAGTGTATAAGCCTAAAAGGAGCCTATGTCGAAAAATAAAAAAGGTTTACCCCAAACACATAAGTAGTTTTTATTTTTGCACGACTTTTCAAACCAGCCTCGTATATATATATATATATATATATATATATATATATATATATATATATATATATATATATAAACACATGGGCTGAAAAGTCCCGGGCCTAACACATAGATGGCGCTAGTTTTATTGCAGTCACCTTTTTTTCAGTTAATACTAACCTTCAAAAGACAGCTGTTAAAATTTCATGATATTCTATTCATTAGTTTGTGAGTTATTGTGCTAAGGGTGACGCTACTTTTGTTATTTTCAAAACAATGGATCAAAAACAATTTCGTGTTTTAATTTTACACTGCTTCTTGATGGGAAAAAATACCGTTCAAGCGAAGCAATGGCTTGAAAAGTGTTATGGGGACTCCGCTCCATCAGAAACAACAATAAAACGTTGGTTTGCTGACTTCAAACGTGGTCGTAGAGACACCGATGATGCAGAACGCAGTGGACGTCCAAATGAGGCGGTAACACCAGAAAACATCAAAAAAAATCCATAAAATCGTTTCGAATGATCGAAAAGTGAAGTTGCGTGAGTTAGCTGACATCGTAAAGATATCAAAAGAACGTGTTGGCTTTATATTGCATGAGCATTTGACTATGAGAAAGCTCTGTTCAAAGTGGGTGCCGCGTTTGCTCACTGTTTATCAAAAACAAGAACGTGTTAATGATTCTGAGCAGTGTTTGGCCATTGTTAGAGCGGTGCTGGAATGATTGCGTTGCTCTTGATGGAGATTACGTTGATGAATAAAGCTAATTTTGAACCAAAAAAACCGTGTTTTCTTATATATATATATATATATATATATATATATATATATATATATATATATATATATATATATATATATATATATATTTATATATATATATATATATATATATATATATATATATATTTATATATATATATATATATATATATATATATATATATATATATATATATATATATATACATATATATATATATATATATATATATATATATATATATATATATATATTTATATATATATATATATATATATACATATATATATATATATATATATATATATATATATATATATATATATATATATATATATATTTATATATATATATATATTTATATATATATATATATATATATATATATATATATATATATTTATATATACATATATATATATATATATATATATATATATATATATATATATATATATATATATATAACACGTAGGCCGAAACTTTTTTGGTCTAACTACTTTTTTTTGCAAAATTCGACTTTATTCGTTTTCACCTGTGCTGGTACTGTCCCTTACATTTCAATATTTTGGTCGGAAAAAATTTGTATGTATTTGTAAGCAAATAATAAATATGTATCCAACATTTTCAAATATTTGATGCAGTAGTTTTATTTAAAAGAAGTAGTTACGCTAAGTATAGCACCTTAATTCAAAAAAGCACCACACATCAGTAGTAGTTTTATATATATATATATATATATATATATATATATATATATATATATATATATATATATATATATATATATATATATACATGCATGCATAACATGGTTAAAATATATAACAAATTATTCAGAATTGCAAAAGTTCTTAGTCTATGTTAAATAAGGTTTATATTGTCTTCCTAAGTATTCTTTTTATCTATATATGATCTGAGCTACTTAGTATTACTTGAGAAAGATATTGCATTATTTGTCCAAACAGCTAGAGTCGTGGATAATAGTTTTCTATCGAAGGAAATTACATAAACAGTTTATTTCTTACACCACGAATTGAATTCTAAGATAGTTCTCTCAACATTGGCTGGTCGTGTTACAAGGTCCTTTTTTTCTTTTTTTTTTGGAGTCCCTAAAGCGCTCCAGGATATATGATATTACACGTCATTTTCAGCATTTTTGGAGTCCAGGAATCTGAAAATTGTGTTACTTTTTAATTATTTTCAGTTTTAACAGGTAGTTTGTAAAGGGAAGTATCTAGCTTCAGTTTTTTTTTTCATGGGTCTAGCACACGTGCTACAGGGAAGTCCCTAAAGCGCTACAGGAGCGACACGTGTGCGGAGAAAGCGATTCACGTTGTTCCTGAATCGCTGTAAATTGTACTCGCTGGGAAACACAGTGCTGGGCAAATTATTCCAAAGGGATGATGTTCTCCATATAAAAGACTCTTGAAAAGCGTTGTACGCGGAGTAACAAGCTGAACCTCATACGGATGTGAAGCACCAGCGCGACGTGTATTTCTAACATGCACCGCTTTGGGAGGAATTAAGCGGGCTACATCCTTCGAACACTTTCCATGAAAATACTTGTAGAACAGACTCAAGTCGCCAACCGTTCTTCGATGTTCCAGCGAATCAAGGCCGCCGGTCAGTTCCGGGTCTCCAATCAGTCGAACAGCTCTTCTCTGAACAGAATCCAACAAATGCA
This sequence comes from Pachyrhynchus sulphureomaculatus, assembly GCA_019049505.1. Classification (NCBI taxonomy): domain Eukaryota; kingdom Metazoa; phylum Arthropoda; class Insecta; order Coleoptera; family Curculionidae; genus Pachyrhynchus; species Pachyrhynchus sulphureomaculatus. The sequence goes on from CM032450.1 coordinate 17,236,694, forward strand.
GTGTATGTTTGGGAGCGGAGCCCTTAACATGGGAGCAGTATTCCATAGTTGGTCGAATTTGAGCTTTGTAAAGAATTAACAGTTTTTGTGGAGTGTAAAGCTTTCTGGTTCGAAATAATATTCCTAACTTTTGAGAAGCTCTCCTTGCTATGCCTGCAACATGTTCATGCCAGGACATATTTGCTCCCAAACTAACGCCCAACAAATTGAGCGACGATGCTAAGGGAATGGAGTGCCCCGACATAACTATGTCGGGTTCAGCAACGTTAACTTTTTTAGAAAAAACTGCCGCCTGGGTTTTTGTAGCGTTAAATTCCACTTGGTTACTGTCACCCCAAGATAGAATTTCTTCCAAGTCTTTGTTAAGTTGAACGACCTTCTGCTGTCTCCGGATATTCGCCTGAGCAGCCGATGTCCGAGCGTTCAAAATGGATGAAGAGATAAGCGTACTGTCTTCTGCAAAGCTCTAAATTGGATTCCAGGTCTTTTCCAGCAGATCGTTAATGTAAATGAGAAAGAGAGTAGGAGCCTTGGGGCACACCGGCGTTGATAGTGAAGGTGTTAAAAAGAAATCCGTCGACCACCACTCGTAAAGAACGCTCTCTGAGGAAACATGAGAGCCACAAACAGAACTTTTCAGACATACCACAAGAGCGTAGCTTAGCCAACAGTCCATCGTGCCAAACACGGTCGAATGCCTTGGATATGTCAAGACCAACCGCTCGAGATTCAGTGTTCAATTGCGTTGTTCCAAACATGTTACATAAGTCAGAAGATCTCCTGTTGATCTATGTTTACGAAAGCCATATTGGTGATCGCTAATAATATTGAATCGTTCAAGATATTTTAGAAGATGTTGATTGATAACCTTTTCCATGACTTTCGATATTACTGAACCAATCCAACGCATTTATGACAATATTAGTGTCATCGGCAAATGATATTGGGAAACCCTGAGGGGAAATCATTAACGAAAATTACAAATAACCATGGACCCATTACCGAATCCTGAACGACACTCATGTCAAGGTCAACCAGGTCTGATTTGACACCATATACGTACCGTTTTACATTTACCAATTCTTGTCACTTGTAAGTCCTTAATAAAACTCCGACATTTTAAAGCATATGTTGCATAACTATCGAAAAAAAATGGAGGACATTTTATCTGCGAATGTTTTGTGTGTTTTGTAATGTCCTAGTTTTCCAGAGGCTTTTGATGTTGTTGTGTTAAATACGGTCAAAATTAAGAGATATTTTGACAAAAATATTAAGCAAATAGTTCTCATTATGTTCATTATTTTTGCATATTTATATAATTTAGTTAACATTAATAGTAATAACTGTCATTATTTTAACTTTTGTTTTATTGCAATATAATATGTGATTAGACTATAGGTAAATAGCGAACAAAAACAAAAAAAAACTCTGCAATGTTTCACTATACTCATAATTATTTTAATAATATAACTGTAAAAAAGTAATAAAAAATATTATAAACTAAAACAATACATAAGGAGAAAATTTTAATCCATACACCGTAACAATTCTTTGTTTGTTAATGAATATTTGTGATCTGATGAGAATTGGATCTTATGTCAGATTATATAAAATGTGAGGTGAGATATTTATGTATGACCCATTTGCATACCATTATTCCGGTCTTTCCATGTCAATACTACAAAGTTGCGATGAATTTAAATTGTGGTTTTTGTAAACAAAAACAAGTAGGTAATTATTAATTTTGACAGGAAACTGCCACAAGTAACAAGCTTACAGGTATAATTTTTCAGAATTAATTATTAATTTTTAAATGTCCTCAGGGCGCAATTACTTCCCTTGCTAACGGGAAGTTATTTACTAATCATTCATGAAAAACACAGTTTCTCTTTTCTGAGATATCGATTTCAAATTTGGTACGTACGTGGTGGAATACGAAGGCTACCTTTTTAAGTTTTTACAAAAAAAAATGATAGAAAAAAAGTAATTGGTACAAATAGTTTTCTTGTTTCTCAAAATATTCGCCTTTAAGATTTATACACTTTTGCATGAGTTCGAACCAATTCTCGAAACATTTTTTCCACTCTGAAGTTGGTACCCCGAAAACAAGGTTTTGGAAGGATGCTGTCCACGCATCTTTTTTTTTTGACATTCGGGAACAGAAAGAATTCGTTAGGCGATAAATCAGGTCAATACGGGCAATGAGACATTAATTCGGTGTTTTCCTCCGTACAATAAATGATCAATTTTTTTTTTTTCGAGGCCTTCATGAACGTTTTTGGTTGTGAATGCCATGTCCCGCAGAAATTTTTTTTTACGATGTAGCGATTTGTCGACTTGAGTGACCATTTTGATGTCTCGCAATTATCAGAGCCAGATTTTCAACGGAAACTTCTTTCGTTTTTGACATTTTCACAAAACAATTGAACCTGTATCAATGACAGTGTATTGTTTGCGAATAGTTAATTTCCAAAAGGGCAATGGTATTTATAGCATAGTTTTTATCATAATCACATCGAGTATCCTACCAATCAGAGACAGAGAGGCGCCTAAACCGCGCAAGATTTAGCACTACAAATCTGCTGGAATCTCATGGAATGTTTTCGAACTCTCCCTTGGTTAGACGTTTGTTTTCGATCCGACGACCCATCTGACTGCGCCAGGGAGGTTTCCGATGTTATTTTGGCCGATATGGAGGCTTACGTCCCTTTTTCGAAGAAATGCCCTTCCAACGACAAGCCTTGGTTTGACCGAAAATGCAAAAAGCTGCTGCTTCTAAACATCTTGCCTACCGACAATGGCGTGAAAATCCTAACACCATAAACCGTAACACCTTTGTTCGTGCCAGGAACAGATGCAAAGAAATTATTGACGAAACCAAGGAGGCACACAATCAACGAATTAGAAACAAACTTCTCGCTCCCAACAATTCCAGGTCCTTTTGGTCAGTCGCTAAGGGTCAGAATTTCACCAAATCCACCATACCATCACTCACACGGCCAGATAATTCTATTGCAACGACACCTGTTGAGAAAGCGAACTTGTTGGCTGAACTCTTTGCTTCACATTCTACTGTTGATTTCCAAGGAAAAACACCACCTACTATTCCCATAGTGCAGTCAAGGATGCCCGATATTGTCTTCAGACAGCGTATCATAAAACGTATTTTAATGAAGCTAGACACCAAAAAAGCTTCTGGCGCTGACGGAATACCTGCCACAGTTCTCAAAAACTGTGCGAGGGAACTAACACCAGTTTTCTGTAGACTTTTCAACCTATCCTACAGAAAGGGAATATTTCCTTCCTGCTGGAAATGTGCGACAGTTCAGCCGATACCTAAAAAAGGCAAGAAGACCTTGCCAAATAACTACCGACCAATCGCACTGCTTTCAATAATATCGAAAGTCATGGAAAAGGCTATCAATCAGCATCTTCTAAAATATCTTGAAGGATTCAACATTATTAGCGATCATCAATATGGCTTTCGTAAAAAATAGATCAACAGCAGATCTTCTGACTTATGTAACACACGTTTGAAACAATGCAATTGAACACTTTGGAGAATCTCGAGCGGTTACTCTTGACATATCCAAGGCATTCGACCGTCCTTGGCATGATGGGCTGTTGGCTAAGCTACGCTCTTATGAGATGTCTGAAAAGTTCTGTTTGTGCCTCTCATGTTTCCTCAGAGAGCGTTCTTTACGAGTGAAAGTCGACGGATTTCTTTCTAACACCTTCACTATCAACGCCGGTGTACCTCAAGGCTCCATACTGTCTACTACTCTTTTTCTCATTTACATTAACGATCTGCTGGAAAAGACCGAGAATCCAATCTACAGCTTTGCAGGTGACAGTACGCTTATCTTTTCATTCACTTTGAACGCTCGGACATCGGCTACTCAGACGAATATCCGCAGACAGCAGGAAGTCATTCAACTTAACAAAAGACCTGGAAGAAATTTTATCTTGGGATGACAGTAACCAAGTGGAATTTGCAAATAGATTGAGATGGAAATTCAGGGGGAACGCTTACATCCTGCATTGGATAGGATTAGGCTTATAGTGATAGTAAAGCTGCTTCTGCCGCTAGAAGCGAACCTAGGTGCAGTCACTGTCTTTTATAGGTAGGCCGACCTAGATTTACACTCCACAACAACTGTTAATTTTTTACAAAGCTCAAATTCGACCAACTATGAAACACTGCTCCCATGTTTGGGGCTCTGCTCCCAAACATACACTGCATTTATTGGATTCTATTCAGAGAAGGGCTGTTCGTCTGATTGGAGACCCGGAACTGACCGGCGGCCTGGTCATCAAAGAACGGTTGGCGACTTGAGCCTATTCTACAACTATTTTCATGGAAAGTGTTCGAAGGATGTGGCCCGCTTAATTCCTCCCAGAGCGGTGCACGTTAGAAGTACACGTCGCGCTAATACTTCACATCCGTATGAGGTTCAGCTTGTTACTCCTCGTACAACGCTTTTCAAGCAGTCTTTTATATGGAGAACATTATCCCTTTGGAATAATTTGCCCAGGACTGTGTTTTCCACAGAGTACAATTTACAGCGATTCAAGAACAACGTGAATCGCTTTCTCCGCACACGTGTCGCTCCTGTACCGGTTTAGGGACTTCTTCCCTGCAGCACGTGTGCTAGACCCATAAAAAAAAAATAACTAATAATAAAATAAAATGTCACTAGGAATTTCCATAATCACTAGAAACTTGAAATTAGGTCTTACTTCAACTGGAATTCTCAGAAATCGCCTCAAACGATTATCATGCAAAACTTGGAAATTTGTTCTAATTGGTTTTTAATTTGTGATTTCACCAAAAAGGCTTATCTAAATAATTTTATGATGAACACTTGTTAAGAACAATTAAATTTACCTAATAAAAGGGTTTTTTAAAATAGTTGGCGACAACTGTGACCGTATATACGACGTATAAATTAATTTTAATACACAGATTTGTACCTTCAAAATACCATACTAACTACCTCAACCTGCTTAGAATTATTACCATGCGAAACGGAATATTGGATTTTTCGAAAAAAAAAATATTACGTTACCTACTGAATACCAATGGACTGTTCAATTGGCTTCTCAATGTTTTAATATTAAATGCCAGAAGAGCCATTATTTATTGCAAAATAATCAAAGAATAATATTAGTGTAATTATTTTTCATACTAATAAGAAATAGACATTTATAATGATAATTATACTAGAAAGTGCGCAATACATACGTTATTAAACCAGCCTACCTGCATATACATATTAAAGGTGTTAATAAACTGCAATGCATAAAGAATTTGTATAGAACTTTAGTTATATAAACAAAATATATGATTAACGCATATACATAAAATTGATAATCATATATTCATTTGCTAATGATCAATTACGGTTTCACTTTTAGCAACATTATAATATTGTCGTACTTAAGATCGTTACATATACGACATTAAATAATATATACAGGATAACTTTTAAAAAAATACATGATGCCCTAACCTAACTGACAGAAAAAACAAATACCTAAGTCTCTTTACAAAAAAATCCAAGCAGCCTCTTGTCCATAATGAGACTCAATTAATATTAAAACAAAAAAAATAACAACTCTAAAAATATGGTGATTATCCAATACTTCCTTGCAAATACATTTTTTTTTGGCAGTAACCATTCTAAACCCCTTAATATTACTTACAGTTTGTTTAATATCACAACCTAAAACAATGAAAAATTCTCATAATACTATTCAAATCATACAAAATTTGTCGAGTCTCACCACTTTTACAGCCTCCCCCGAAGCGATATTGCTAAAAAATTATAGGTTCCATTCCTAGTTCGAGGGATGCATCTGTATCAAATTTGAATACTAGGTACACATATCGACGGAAATTGGAGACTATATTTTTCGTTATCTAAGAACCTTGAAATGCGAAGAAATGCAAAAATCTCAGAAAGTGTTTTACCACGAATACAATACTTCCTTTTAGGCAGGGAAGTAAAAACACAAGCCGATTTTTTTAGGTTACTTTATAATCACATACATTTTATTTTTAAGATTGGAAATAAGCTAATTTTCATATTCTTTTAGTCCGAGAAGCTAAAAAGAAGTATAACACAATATATTTAAAGAAACCTCTCTTCTCCACAAGTTCAATCCCTTACATGTTTTACTTAATATCATTTACAGAGTGTGCCCAAGAATAACCACAAACTTAATCCTCATGACAGTATTGTTATGACGATTTATTATAGGTAAATGTATTTACCAAATTTGAAACTAATATCCCATTTCGTTAAAGATTTATCGTGCGAACAGACAGAAAGCAACCAGACAGACAGGAAACAGAGACTGTTTTTCGTGATCATACTAGTCTGAAACGTGAAAAGTGATAAAATATTGAAGAGTTATCTTTTTCCCAATACAATAATTCCCTTTAGCAAGGAGAGTAAAAATGTATTTAAAAAATATTTTACACATACTATCAATAAAACAGTAAATAGACATAATTATTTCATGAAAAAGATTCCCAGACATGAAATTTTAAGTTTTTTTTTCAGTGATGGCCGCATGCAAGCATAGAGACTGCCTAACTGAAAAAAACAATTTTCAGAGCAGATAACATATAGACATTACAAAACTGTTGCACCATAATATCGCATGCAGTTGGCTAGCTTGAATACCGGTATAAATATATAGGCACAAAACTAATGTCCGTACTTCTTTGGAATTTCAACAATTTTTTGAACAGGGACGGTGTAAGCCCAAACACGATCATAATATACGAAATACGAAAAGAATTGATGAAGAACGTAATTTTTGATCATGATCAGATAATTTAGTTAAATAATTATGGAATAAATTTATGATTTTAGTGGACATTTTTGTCTTTATTGATTATATTAAGTTTTATATATATTTATTTGTGTTAACTTAGAGGTTGGTTTGCAAAAACGGTGGGTATTCTACTAAATATACACGTTATAAGTTACCACACTAGCTAGTTTCGTATTAATTATGACAAACAACCAGGACGACACAGGTTTTTCCACCTAATTTCTACTTCTCTTACTAAATACAAGTACTTGTATTCGTGAAGAAATCGCCCCGAATATTAGGCTCCCTAGATCACCAAAAAAAGTCCCCTCTCATTTCAGTCAGACGTGACTTTTGGTACGATAACTCTCGAACGAAATGATATATCGATTTGATTTCAAATTTGACACCCATAGAATACTTGAAATAGAAATGGAACTTATAGGTTTTGGGAGATATTGCTTAAACGGAATGGAATGATATCGGTAGGGGTCGATACATTTTGTTTAATTTCTATAACGTTATGAGCATTTTTTTAAATTTTTGGTTCGGATAAGGAAGACATTTTAAGCATAATTGTTTATAGTCAAACATATAAGAAGTTAAAAGGTTGGGGGAGAATATTAGAGTGATTACCTCGTAAATATCGTTTTATACATCTTTAAGGTTCTTGGAGTTAACAGATCTAAAAGTTGTATCATTTTTTAATTATTTGCTTCGTATATATGATATTACACGTCATTTTCAGCATTTTTGGAGTCCAGGAATCTGAAAATTGTGTTACTTTTTAATTTATTTCAGTTTTAACAGGTAGTTTGTAGAGAGAAGTATCTAGTTTCAGTTTTTTTTTATGGGTCTAGCACATGTGCTACAGGGAAGTCCCTAAAGCGCTACAGGAGCGACATGTGTGCGGAGAAAGCGATTCATGTTGTTCTTGAATCGCTGTAGATTGTACTCGGTGGGAAACACAGCCCTGGGCAAATTATTCCATATAAAAGACTGCTTGAAGAGCGTTGTACGAGGAGTAACAAGCTGAACCTCATACGGATGTGAAGAATTAGTGCGACGTGTACTTCTAACATGCACCGCTCTGGGAGGAATTAAGCGGGCCACATCCTTCGAACACTTTCCATGAAAGTACTTGTAGAATAGGCTCAAGTCGACAACCGTTCTTCGATGTTCCAGCGAATCAAGGCCGTCGGTCAGTTCCGGGTCTCCAATCAGACGAACAGCTCTTCTCTGAATAGAATCCAACAAATGCAGTGTATGTTTGGGAGCGGAGCTCCAAACATGGGAGCAGTATTCCATAGTTGGTCGAATTTGAGCTTTGTAAAGAATTAACAGTTGTTGTGGAGTGTAAGCTTTCTGGTTCGAAATAATATTCCCAACTTTTGAGAAGCTCTCCTTGCTATGCCTGCAACATGTTCATGCCAGGACATATTTGCTCCCAAATTAACGCCCAACAAATTGAGTGACGATGTTAGAGGAATGGAGTGCCCCGACATAACTATGTCGGGTTCAGCAACGTTAACTTTTTTAGAGAAAACTGCCGCCTGGGTTTCTGTAGCGTTAAATTCCACTTGGTTACTGTCACCCCAAGATAGAATTTCTTCCAGGTCTTTGTTAAGTTGAATGACTTCCTGCTGTCTGCGGATATTCGTCTGAGTAGCCGATGTCCGAGCGTTCAAAGTGAATCAAGAGATAAGTGTACTCTCGTCTGCAAAGCTGTAGATTGGATTCTCGGTCTTTTCCAGCAGATCGTTAATGTAAATGAGAAACGAGAGTAGGAGACAGTATGGAGCCTTGGGGTACACCGGCGTTGATAGTGAAGGTCTTAGAAAGAAATCCGTCGACTGCCACTCGTAAAAAACGCTCTTTGAGGAAACATGAGAGCCACAAACAGAACCTTTCAGACATACCATAAGAACGTAGCTTAGCCAACAGCCCATCGTCCCAAACACGGTCGAATGCCTTGGATATGTCAAGAGCAACCGTTCGAGATTCTCCAAAGTGTTCAATTGCGTTGTTCCAGAGATGTGTTACATAAGTCAGAAGATCTCCTGTTGATCCATTTTTACGAAAGCCATATTGGTGATCGCTAATAATGTTGAATCCTTCAAGATATTTTAGAAGATGCTGATTAATAGCCTTTTCCATGACTTTCGATATTATTGAAAGCAGTGCGATTGGTCGGTAGTTATTTGGCAAGGTCTTCTTGCCTTTTTTAGGTATCAGCTGAACTGTAGCACATTTCCAGCAGGAAGGAACTATTCCCTTTCTGTAGGATGGGTTGAAAAGTCTACAGAAAACTGGTGTTAGTTCCCTCGCACAGTTTTTAAGAACTATGGCAGGTATTCCGTCAGGGCCAGAAGCCTTTTTGGTGTCTAGCTTCATCAGTATACGCTTTATGATACGCTGTCTGAAGACAATATCGGGCATCCTTGACTGCACTATGGGAATAGTAGGTGGTGTTTTTCCTTGGAAATCGACAGTAGAATGTGAAGCAAAGAGTTCAGCCAACAATTCGCTTTCTCAACAGGTGTCGTTGCAATAGAATTATCTGGCCGTGTGAGTGGTGGTATGGTGGATTTGGTGAAATTTTGCCAAAAACTGCCTTAGCGACCGACCAAAAGGATCTGGAATTTTTGGGACAAGCGAGAAGTTTGTTTCTAATCCGTTGATTGTGTACCTCCTTAGTTTCGTCGATAACCTCTTTGCATCTGTTCCTGGCACGAACAAATGCGTTGCGATTTATGCTGTTAGAATTTTCATGCTATTGTCGGTATGCAAGGTGTTTAGAAGCAACAGCTTCTTTGCATTTTCGGTCAAACCAAGGCTTGCCGTTGGGAGGGCATTTCTTCGAAAAAGGGATGTAAGCCTCCATACCGGGCAAAATAACATCGGAAACCCCCCTGGCGCAGTCAGATGGGTCGTCGGATCGAAAACAAACGTCTAACCAAGGGAAAGTGCCAAATCTTGTGCGGTTTAGGCGTCTCTCTGTCACTGATTGGTAGAATACTCGATGTCGAAAGTAGTTGATGGTCGAAAGAACCTAACGGCGGATTTACGCTGACCGTGTAAATTTCCGGATTGGTGGTTAAAAACAGATCAAGAAGACTGGCGAACTCTCCGTCTCGATCAGGGATCCGTGTTGGTTCGTCAATAAGCTGTGTTAAGCCACAACTGATTGAAAATGATTCGGCTTCACGACCTTGTTCGTCCGTAGTATTTGAGTATTTAAGCCAGTTTGATGTTGTGGACATTAAAGTCGCCCAGGATCGCAATTTCGGCATTTGGATAGTTAATTTGTAAATGATCGATGGTGTCTGCAAGAAAAAACGAAAAGTGTTCTAAAGTTAGTATCACTTGGTGGTCGGTATAGGATACAGATGAACCTTGTGGTTGGTTGAGTCGTTATTTTTAACCACATAACATCAAAGTTTGGGGGCTCCAGAGCCTCTTCTCGTTGGCAAGAGAGGTCGCTTCTGACAGCAGTTACAAATATATCTGAAGCCCTCTCTCTGCTGAACTTTTTTTGGTGGTTAATATCTTAAAATAAGGTACTTATCATTTAAGATATCGACTTGGAATGCTTGGAATACGTTTTCTTTAGTGTGAGAAAGTTAAAGTTGCACCTTGCAGCGGCTGGCAGTTAAATATGGACAATCAGAGTCTTTTTGGGATTCGGGTGAACGAAGCTTGGTCACGAAAGATACCTGATTCGAGGGTCGCGTCTCCCTAAAAAGATTCTACCTCTGAAAAGCAAAAAGTAGTTGCTTAACTTTTTTCTTAATACTTGCCATCCTTCTAACTAATAGGTTCTCATTTTTTTTATTACTAACGTAAAAATTTAGTTATTTTAATGGTGCTAAATTAGAAAAATATTTTCAACAAAGTATCTAAAAATATTAAATGCGGTCCTGCCAATAAATATTTAAATTTAGGACCATGCATGTTAATAGGAACCCACTGTCTGTAAAGGTACTAGTTGAAATAAACGGTAAGTACCTTAATTACAGTATATGCACTAAAAAGTTTTAAATATACACAAAGTATACATATACGAGAGTACATAACATGTAGTTAAAAAATAAAGTATTTAAAACCATACAAATGTTAATTTTGCGTAATAAATATTATTAGGAAACAAATGTATATGCAAGAATTCTCCAATTCAATTAAAGCACATAATTCTTCTATAAGTAAAAAATAAATTCTTTTAAATAGTTAATAATAATTAAAGTCTAACAAGCCGTTGTGTAAGCAATGTTTTTAAACTGGTTGCGAAAAAATATTTTATTAAAAACTTTTGCTATAATTACTATATTTTACATAATATGAAACTACTGAAAGAATGACCTTCCAGTGTGCATACAGTCTGTCAAGTAAGAACGTAGCCGCTTGTATTCTTAAAAAATGTGTTTCGAGAACATTTTTCCCATCAATGTACTCTTTGGTGTGCTAACAACGGCACATTTACTTTAGTAAGTTGTCCAATCGCCTTCTGCATCAATAATTGCCTGGCATCTTCGAGGCATGCTGCAGACGAGACTTTCTGCATACTTTGCAAATTTTTCGAATTTCTCGAGACAACTGAGTCAAAGCCCTCAGAGTCTTTCCTCTGAGCTTTCTCTTTACAAGGGAGCAAACGTTTTCAAAAAGGTTGGCGACCGGTGATTGTGAGAGCCACTCTAGTATCTTATCGTGGGCCCAAGTGAAGCGCTTCGCGATGTGATTTTCGTCCAGGAAAGGTTTCTTCAACGTGTTTAGGAATTTGACATCATGAGCACGAAGATGTCGAATGGTCTCATGGGACACATTCAAACCCGATTTTCCTAATTTTTCCGCTCTTTGACGTCTCGTGAAAATAGACACGATTCGTTTTTCGACTTTCAGAGTGACTTTGCCTACCGAGCCACGTTTTGACGCCGACATTTTTTGTCTCGTTAAAATGATTTATCCACGTTTTTACAAACGACACCAACTTTTTAATATATTTAGCGGCGCGGAATGTGTCATTTTAAGCCCCTTTGGATGGGAACAAAGAAAGACCGCAAACAAGTGACTCATTTGGGATTTTACGTGATTTCGACGAAAGTTCGGAATCAGCTGATACTTTTACTAAAATGAGTCGTAGACAAAGGTTACCTCTACCGATTTTTTGTTGAATCGCTAGAATCGCATCTATCAACAATGAATTATCGCGGATACGTTCTTACTTGACAGACTGTATATGAAACGAAATAAACATAAAGTTGTAAAAATATATAATTATTAATATTACTATTATTATGGAAGTGTGCTACATCTTATTTTATAAATGATTATCAAAAAATTATTGAGCGTTTTCCCCGTTAGTTAGCCAGTTTGAGTGACAGATATATCAGGTTATATCAGTTGCATTGGATCATACTTAGCGTCAGTTGAATGTTGACATTTGACAGTAGTAGACGTGCAAAAACTGCGCAAGCCCACGAAGAAATTTGTGATGTTTATGGTCAAGATACGTTATCAAAACCAACAGCCAAAAGAGAGTCACTTTCGTTCTAGAAATTTCGATGTCAAAGATGCTCCTCGCACTGGTCGACCAACGACACAAAATGACGATGGAATTTACTCGCTCGAATTTCGATCTGCGAATCTCGCAGAAGCGGCAATAAAAAGTGGATCACGTACGACAATAATGTGCAAAAAAAGGATGAAGCTCCGCAAACGATGGCAAAGCCCGGATTGACGCCAAAAAAGGTGATGCCGTGTATTTGGCGAAACTGGAAGAAAATCGTACATCATGAGCTACTGCAGCTTGGCCAAACGATTGATTCTGTACTCTACTGTCAGCAATTGACAAGATTAAAGCAAGCAATTGAAAAAAATCGCCAGAACAAGTTACCAGAGAGGGTGTCGTCTTCCACCATGACAACGCCAGACAACACATATTTTTGGTGACGCAAAACTTAGGAGTTCTTGGCTGGGAGGTTTTAATGCCCCGTTAGGCTATCATTTGTTTCGGTTTCTGCAGAACCTCCTAACTGGTATGCAAGGTGAATTAACATAGCCATTTTTCGGCCATTATTTGAACATATTTTGACCATTCATCATCATTTCTGGCTTAAATGATGATAAATGTGGTCAAAATATGCCGAAAAATGACTATGTTGATTCACCTTGCAGCCTTTAGGTCTTGAACCAACAAATTTCAGATTATGTAGATCGAGAAACATAAATTGCTTTAATTTGTTCATTCAAACATTGCAAACTTCGAAAAAAATACTAAAAATTATCCAAAAATTCTAGAAAAATAACCAAAAATTGGCCATAATTCAAAAATCAGCATCGAGAAGTTTTTTGCAAATTTAGTTATGAGTATTTTAGAAAAAAAATTATTCAAATCGGTTGGAAATTAAGACCTGTAGATAATTTTGAACGAAAAATTAAATTCTTGGACCACCGTGGTGGTGTACCGCCCATTGCATTCGCGCAAAAAGCCAAACAAATTTCAACTTATTTTCTTCTGCACCCATTTTATAAAATATTGTATAATATTTATGTTGCTACGGCGTAATTTAAAAAAAACTGTAGTATTTTTTCCACAATGTTAAGCGCAATTCCATAGAGTACAACATTTTTTTAACAATTACATAAAACTTTATTGTACACAATTTGTACCATAATTATCTATACCACTGTAGAAAACGCATCCTACAAAATGACAGACTATAGTGAATATAGCAATTTTTTCAATTTTTGTACTCTATAAATATGGTAACCGATACTATGTAAAATGTATGTGCTTGATTTTTTCCGTGCAGCTTCTAAATGGTTAATTAAAAAACAAGGTGACATTTTTACATAGACGCTATATATATTTTTAACAACCTGTCTACATAAATTTAGGACTGGTCTCGACCAAATTGCACAAATATAGCATTAAAAAATAGCAAGTATTTAAATTTCTGCTATTTTAATGTTAATTTTGCTGCAGTTGAAATAAGTCACGGTACTAAATCATGTTAAAATGCCGTCATAATACATGTGGAATTTCTGTAAAAAATGTCACCTTGCCTCTCAGCCTTAACAATGTTATTTTAATCATTAACAAGTTATCTCGCTAATTATACAACTGACCTTTATGAGATGAATATAGCACAGTTTCGGAAATAACAATAGCAATATTCTAAAAAAGCAGCCTTTAAAAATATGCCACTAAAATCATAAAAGTTAAAAAAAAACTTGGCTAAGAAGGTAATATATCAAGTTTTTTTTTACTGTTAGTAATAAAAGTAAACTAGATTCGGGGTCATCTTCGTTCTACATAGCATAATAAAATTATCATATTTTTATAATGTATATAAATAAGATTTATAAGTATTGTATAATACAGGATGAACCAAAACTTACCATGGTTACGATCTTCCTTCTACCTTCTAGGATTTATACAGACATCCACACACAAACAGACATATAATATATATATATATATATTATATATATATATATATATATATATATATATATATATTTATATATATATATATATATATATGAAGAGAGAGAGAGAGATACACTACTACAGGGACGCGAGCCTTGTTTCTCTCCCAATCCCTACCCCCAGGGTGAACTCATATCCACGCCTCGTTCTGCACTAATCACCTATCTATCCCCCATTCTCATATCTTACCATGATGAAAGGCAGCAGTATCCATCATTACTGACCTGCAGCGATAAGGACATATTCTTCCAACCGTTTCAGAACCACATTTTCATGAGCGTGAAGAATATATTTCCAAAATGGTTATATATATATATATATATATATATATATATATATATATATATATATATAAATATCCATAACACTAAGTTAAAGAGGTTAAAACGTTTAATCGCCCCCAATCTCTGTCTGACGGTGAATTGAAACTACTTACCAATACCTCTTTCACTATTGCAATCAGTTGACTATTTTATATTTCACATGCATCTAAATAAGTAACTAACAACTTATTTTTTCTTAACAACAGAACATTTTCTGTAAACAATGGGTATAACACAACATATATATTTTAAGATTTCACCTCTATGTTTTTATTTATTTAAACAAACTGTCACAAAAAATTACTGTGTGTAATGTTAGTAACATTAATTTACAATATTTGATAAAAAAAACATTAATTTTTGTAAATTTTTTCCAAACCTAAACATGTTTGTTAATATTTCACCGAGGGGTATGTCAACTCTTTTCAATTCGCTTTTAAAACTTTTTTTCTCTCTCATTTAAAAATTTCAATGCCCATTTCAGCAGCGCCAATAGCGGCGTATTATTTCTTAAAAGTACCGTGATGTTCAAAAATTATAAACAAAACAAAGTTACTCATTTTAATATATTAAAGGATTTTCGTAACACCCTATATATATATATATATATATATATATATATATATATAATGGGTATATAGGGGCAATACCTAATAAGGTAATCTATCTACATATATATATATATATATATATATATATATATATTTATATATATATATATATATATATATATATATATATATATATATATATATATATATACAGTAATACCCCGCTTAGCGCGACCCCGTTACGCGCGGTTTCACTATAACGCGAATTTCAAATTTCGCGCTCATGTAGTCATTAACTTCTCTATGGTCGCGGGGGGATCCCCGCTTTCTCTGAATATTCTCTTTGAAGAATTGGGAATTCCCTGTCCTTCGACTTTGTTCTATGGGGATTTCCTCGTTCGTTTCGTGTGTTCATTTGTTCCGTAATGTTAGTTCGGTCGGCTGGCAGTTTTGTTTTAATATTTATTGGAGATACATACATACATAATTTAACCCTACGTTAAAAATGCCGCCTGTAAAGAAAAAAGAGCGTTAAAAGCGTCACTTTGGAATTGAAGATGAAAGTGTTAAGAAGAATGGAAAATGGAGGCAAAGCAACAATTGTTGGGAGAGATTTTGGACTCTCAGAATCGACTGTGAGAACGATTTATAAAAATCGGGAAAAAATTAAAAAATCTCCAGCGAAGGTTCAACACCTATAAGTGCAACAAAACTTTCTCGTTCGAGATCATCTATCTTAGAAAGAATGGAGAAATTACTGTCAGTCTGGATCGAAGATTTGAATAAGAAGAAACACACCACTAAGTCAAGATCTCATATGCACAAAAGCAAAATCTTTGTATGAGATGCTGAAAACAAAAGAAGGAGAAGGGAGTGCCACTCCGACTTTTGCTGCCAGCAGAGGCTGGTTCCATCGGTTCAAGCAGCGTTCTAATCTTCACAATATCACATAACAGGCGAGGCGGCCAGCGCGGACATTCAAGCTGCAGCTGAGTTTCCAGACAAGTTTCAAGACTTCGTTAGACGAGAGAAAAATTCCTGCTTGTCTCATCTTCAATGTTGATGAGACCGCACTTTACTGGAAAAAAATGCCATCTCGAACATTCATTTCTAAGGAAGAACGTCAAGCCAGTGGTTTCAAAGCTGCGAAAGATCGACTAACACTTCTGCTGGGTGGTAATGCCACTGGTGATTTCAAACTGAAACCTTTACTAGTGTACCATTCAGAAACACCCCGTGCAATGCGAGGCACAGACAAGACAAGTCTACCAGTTGTGTGGCGATCAAACAGAAAGGCGTGGGTTACACGGGAAATTTTTCAAGAATGGTATTCTAATAGTTTTTGCCCATCAGTCAAAATCATACTGTGACAGAAATGGGCTTGAACCTAAAGTTATATTACTCTTAGACAATGCCCCAGGACATCCAACCTCACTTGATACGCCCAGAGACTTAAAAGTGTACGTAAAGTTCCTTCCACCAAACACTACGTCAATATTACAACCTATGGACCAGGGAGCAATAGCAAAACTTCAAAGCTTATTACCATCGCCGCACTTTTAGCCAACTAATTCATGAAACTGACGGGGAAGGAAGACAGTCTATGCGAGAGTGGTGGAAGTCATACAACATTATGAAGTCTATTCACAACATAGAAGAGGCTTGGAAGGAAGTTTAAAATGAGTTGTATGAATGGGGTGTGGCGTAATCTTTGGCCAGATGTAGTGGAAGCACCTAGAAGAATTGTCCAGATGCAGAGACAAGTGCTTGAAGACATTGCTGCAATGATTGAGGGGTCTGAACTTGAAGATGTCACGGTAGAAGATCTCGTAGAACTTGTAGCAACGCACGACGATCCTATTAGCAATGAAGATCTGATCGAGTTACAGAATAATCCTATCTACGATGAGGAAGAACAAGTAGAAGAGAAAGTTTTATCTTCAGGGGAAATACAAAATGCACTTTCAAAAATTTATTCAGGTTTGGACATATTGCAGGAGTATAGACAATAATGATGACCGTGTCTTGACCGTGTGTCAAACAATTAAAAACAGTGTTGGGTGTTATGAACGTATTTTACAAGAACGTAAACAAAACGTTACCCAAAAGACAATAGATGTATTTTTCCGTAAAAAATAAGAGTATGTATTGCATAAAGTGTTCTTAGAATTAAAGTGATTGATTAAAATAATTTGTATTTTTTTGTATTAAATTTTGACTATGTTTAATCATAAACCTCGATATACGCGAATTTCAGTTAACGCGATTTTTTTCGGAACGTATCCCTCGCGTAAAGCGGGGTATTACTGTACATATATATAAAACGAAAAATCATTTATTATATTAAGAGTGGTAAATCTATGGACAAATACGAATTACAGAAAAATAGATAAATGAAGCTTCGCAATATTAACTTAAACCTCTCCCTGATTTTTCGGTGCGGTATCGTTTTTCTCGGTGTGCTCAGTACCGATTCGGGAATGAAAACATGCCGAACGCCTATATTTCAAAGAAACTCACCTGATTTGCTCCTCGCCCGCGCATCCTGCCCAAGTCAGGCATACCGAGAAAAACGATACCGCACCGACAAATCAGGGAGCGGCCTTATAAAGGGACTCCTAAAGTAACCGGTCGTTGTAACACTCCCGTCGTTGATACCAGTCATATTTGGAAGCAAAGTTGCTATGTTAGGATTGGACATTTTATATGAACTTTGATATATAACAAAAGATTTCTTTTCCCTCATTCAGTGAAAAATATCAGTGAATGATACTGCAAGAATCAACTACACTTGAAGTTTATGTTTTCAAATACAGTGCCACTCAAGGAGTATAGTAAATTACTTTCAAAAATCTTTAATCCAAGGATAAATTTACCATGACTGCAACGCTTAAAACTAAAAAATTTAATCCATTTTTCTTAGAAGAGTTTGTTATCCTCAAAAATTCTTTTATAATACTATAATGTGTCTAACATTAGCACACTTACATAGCCAGAAACATTACACCCATGAAAATAAGTCCAACCTGCTTATTTTAATGTTTCTATTTGTGTTTCTTATTACTGATTGATTAGCTATATTTTTTTGTTTAAAATAATACTTCTTTCCGGTATATCTTTAAGATTTTTTAAAATATTTTTTACCGAATATTTAACTTCTTTTTAACCTATATAATACACACAAATATATATATATATATATATATAATATATATATATATATATATATAAATATAAAATATAAATATAAAATATAAATATAAATATAAATATATAAATATAAATATATAAATATAAATATATATAAATATATATATATATATATATTATAATAAATATATATATATATATATATATATATATATACTGGGTGTTATGAAAATCGTTTAATATATTCATATTTACAAAATCGCTCGACTATGTTAATTAAAAAATCATTGCGCTAAGAGCTGAGAGAGAGCCTGAATTTTTAATTGGGATTAAAGGGAAATGAGACACCGCTGTTCGTGACAATCTAACCTTTAAATCGCTTTGACGACATGTTTTATTTACACAGTGAAAAGTATTACGACAACAATGTTCTTTCGTGAAATATTGCAGATTGATTAAGCAGAAAGTGTTTAAAGTGTTTTATGGATGTTCGCAAAGTTTAATGGTTTTTTTGACAGCTTAATTAAACAGAATTATTGTTGTGTGTTCATAACCTATAACTGATGTGTTTGATACATTCTTTACTAGAAATTTGTTATTACTGACGGAAAAAAAAGACCTTGCTTTACTTATTTTGAACTGTACATATAACGGGAAGTCAATTAATTGCCCTGGTAAAATAGATGTGGGCAATTAATATGTTATTTCTGTATGTAATTTTCCAAGCATTTGAGACTTCTCCGAGTTAGTGTTACGTGTTATTTATTAGTATTTTTATACAATTGTTACAAAGATATACCAGTTTCAATATATTAAATGATTTTCATAACACTATATATATATATATATTTATATATATATATATATATATTATATATATATATAACGATATATATATACATTGTAGAATCAATTACACATAAAGCCAAATGGTTTAGTCTTTAGAATCAATGTTTACAAATGATATGACATAATGAGAAAATTAATAGAAAATTATATGTACAACCAAAAGTTTCTATCCAACATTAAATTAAAAAAAAAAAAGTAATTTTAACGTTTCGAATCGTAAAAGCACTACACGAAAAGTTATAAAGCTACCTTATTGTGCCTGGAACATCTTTATAGCTCATTATACAGTAATTACTAAATTAACTGCACCCATCAAAAAACAGTATTAATCAACTTTTCATGGGTTTATGTAACGTTTTATAGACCTAATAAGGTATCTATATAAACCATAATTTATATAACCTGTCTTTAAAGAAGTTTAATACAAAATTTTCGCAACTCGAACATTCTTTATGATAAAAATTACTTAGAAGATTAACATTTTCCTTACATGGTAGGTGACTGACTGGTTTGTATTTGGGGAAAATTTCTTATAGAGGTAGTGTGAGTAGTATCGGACAGCAGCCTTAGTTATTAGACCCATACATTATACTATAAAACGTCTTATGTCTTGAAAACGTGCTGTAAAGAATTGTTCTTCTAGTAAGTGGCATTTGTAATAAAAACCAAAAGCGTTAAATAATTAAGAATACCCGTCGTTTGGTGTACCCAACAATAAGCTATAGTTTTAAAGAAAATAAAAAGAAATCTCGTCATAAAAGTGCAGGCGTGTTTTTAAAAAGTAATCGCACACGACGATCACACCATATATTATTTTTTTTCTTATGTATTAGTCAATATTATCAAATTCTTGATACATAGCAAATAGGTAATGTACATACACAAATTTCCCTGCCATCACAAGTTGTCCAGAAGTTCTAGCCTTAGACAACTTACAACAGAAGCTAGCGCATAAAAAACTGCAAGGACCAGAAATACATGTAAAGTCTGTCAAGTAAGAACGTGTCTGCGATAGTTCATTTTTGATGGATGCATTTTCTAGCGATCCACTAAAAATCAGTAGAGGGAGCCTTTGTCTACGACATATTTTAGTAAAAGTATCAGTCGATTCCGAACTCTCGTCGAAATCACGTAAAATCCAAATGAGTCACTTGTTTGTGCAGCCGCTAAATATTTTAAAAAGACGGTGTCGTTTGTGAAGAAGTGGGTAAATAAGGTTTGAAGTGTCCCATGAGACCATTTGACAACATCTTCGTGCTCATAATGTTAAGTTCCGTAGCACGTTGAAGAAACTTTTGCCGGGCGAAAATCACGTTGCGGAGCGGCTCACTTGGACCCACGATAAGATACTAGAGTGGTCTTCACAATCGGCAACCTTATTTAAAAGGTTTGGTTCCTTGTAAAGACAAAGCTTTTACTTTAAACTCAGTTGTCTCGCAAGATTCGAAAAATTTGTAGAGTATGCAGAAAATCTGGTCGACAGCATGCCTCGAAGATGTCAGGCCATTATTGATGCAGGAGGCGATTGGACAACTTACTAAGGTAACTGCGCATCGTTAGCACACCAAAAAATATACTGATTGCAAAAAAATGTCCTCGAAACACGTTTTTTTACGAGATATTTCCATGTGCACCAAATCAATACTCGTACGTAGGCTAAAAAGTTTTTGGTCTGACACATAGATGTCGCCCTTTTCAAAAAATCCATATGATTTTTAGGAAATCCCCCAAAAACTACCAACCTTCAAACGACACGTGTCCAAATTTCATGACATTTCGATGATTAGTTTACAAGTTACAGTGGTTTTAGTGACACTACTTTTGCTATTTTCAAAACAATGAAAAAACATCGAAATTCGTGTTTTTTTGATGGGAAAAAAATACCGTTCAAGCAAAGCAATGGTTTGATAAGTGTTACGGAGACTCCGCCCTGGAAAATTAGTCATCATTTACTGGTAGGCTGAATTTAAAGGCGGTCGTATAGATACAAATGATGTTAAATGCTCTGAACGCCCAAATGAGGTGGTTACAACCGGAAAACATCAAAAAAATCTACAAAATTGTTTTGGATGTCCGTAAAGTGAAATTGCGTGAGATAGCTGACACCCTACAAATATCAAAAGAACGAGTTGGTCATATTTTTGCATGAACATTTGGGCATGAGAAAGCTCTGTTCGAAAAACAACAACGTATTGATGATTTTGAGTGCTGTTTGGACCTTTTATTAAGCGCAATAAAAAGGGATTTTTTCATGCGATATCTGACAATGGATGAAACATGGATCCACCACATGCACACCGGAATCAAATCGGCTGTTAGCTGAGTGGACGGCAGCCTGTGAAAGCCGCCCGAAGTGACTAAAGACACAACAATCGGCTAGGAAGGCTTTGGCCTCCGTATTTTGGGATGCGCATGGAATAATTTTCATCGACTATGCTGAGAAGGGAAAAACTATATAGCGATATTATAAAGAAAGTTATTGGTGTGTTTGAAGGTAGAAATCGCAAAAGAAACGGCCCCAAATGAACAAGAAAAAAAGTTGCTGCTCTTTTTTCATCAAAACAATGCACCGTGTCACAAGTCAATGGTTACGATGGCAAAACTGCATGAATTAAAGTTCGAATTGCTTCCTCATCCACCGTTATTCTCCAGATTTGGCCTCCAGCGATTATTATCTATTCACAGATCTCAAAAAAAATTTTCGCGGGAAACTCAGGCCTATTTTGAGGCAAAGACAAATCCTTCTGCAAGGAAGGTATAGAAATGTTAGAAAAGCGTTGGACTGATTGTATCGCTCTTGAAGGAGACTATGTTGATGAATAAAGTCGAATTTTGCAAAAAAATGTGTTTTAAAAAAAATTTTCTCGGCTACGTGTGAACTGCGATGAAGATGTCAAATATAAACATTTACACATGAGTAGCGTCCAAACCAATTATCAAACCCTTATAACGAATTGTAAAAGTAAATATTTAAGAACCAACCTGAATTAAACTATTATCCTGTTGACACCGAACTGTCTGCACTTTGAACCTTTTATTACCTATCAGTTTAGTTGGTAAGTTGATTAGTTGCTGCAAATAGCCTCACTCTTTTGTCATCCGATAATTTAGCTGACTAAGTAATTATGTTATTTTTATAACAAAAACTTTTGTCAATTAAAATTACTGTTATGGCTTTCGTGCAAATTTATCAATGATTTCCTTATTATTTTATTAGTTTGAGAGAAATGCATACAATTAGTTTACATTTTTTTGTATTGGAGCATTTAAACAATATAAAACAGCTCTCACCGACAAGTACTCCTTATTAAAATAAAAATAAATGAACTTACCAATAATTACTAGAAAGTGTAAAAAATGGAATCAAGTGAATATTATGAGGGTCATTTATTTCATCACAACAGAAACTTAGTTTATGTTGCTATTTATTCGAAAAAAACTATTTTCAAGTTTATAAATTTAAACACGTAGACTGAAAAGTTTTTGGTCTGACACATAGATGTCGCCCTTTTCAAAAAATCAATATGAATTGTTAGGAAGTACCAATCTTCAAACGATACATGTCAAAATTTCATGACATTTCGACGATTAGTTTAACAAATTACAGTGGTTTTAATGACGCTATTTTCGAAACCCTAGAAAAAAATCCAATTTCGTGTGTTTTTTTTGATGGAAAAAAAATACCGTTCAAGCAAAGCAATTGCTCGGTAAATGTTAAGAGGACTCTGCTCCTGGAAAATCACTCATCATTTACTGATATGCTGAATTTCAACGCGGTCGTACAGACACAAATGATGCTGAACGCTCTTGACGCCCAAATGAGTTGGTTACACCGGAAAACATTAAAAATATCCAGAAAGTTATTTTGGATGACCGTAAAGTGAAATTGCGTGAGATAGCTGACACCCTAAAGATATCAAAAAAAAGTCTGGTCATATTTTCGCATACACATTTGAGCATGAGAAAGCTCTGTTCGAAATGGGTACCGGGTTTGCTCACAGTGGATCAAAAACAACAACGTGTTGATAATTTTGAGCGCTGTTTGGACCTGTTCAAGGTAAGGGTGTTTAAGGATTTTTTCATGTGATATGTTATGTGACAATGGAGGAAATATGACTCCACCCACTACACACCGGAATCAAATGGGCAGTTAGCCGAGTGGACAGCAGCCTGTGGAAGCCGCCCGAAGCGACCAAAGACGCAACAGTCGGCTAGGAAGATTTTGGCCTCTGTATTGTGGGATGGGCATGGAATAATTCGAACAGAGTTTCTCATGCCCAAATGTTCATGCAAAATATGACCAACACATTTTTTTTTTTGGTATCATCTTTTCCCATCAAAAAACAGTGATTAATCAACACACGAAATTCGATTTTTTTCCATTGTTTTGAAAATATCAAAAGTAGCGTCACTAAAACCACTGTAACTTGTAAACTAATCGTCGAAATGTCATGAAATTTTGACACGTATCATTTTGAAGGTTGGTACTTCCTAAAAATCAATGGATGATTGAAAAGGGCGATATCTATGTGTCAGACTATATATCAAACTACTATCCACAGCAACCGCCTTTGTTTTTGGCGGTGGCTGACTAGTTTATCGATACCGGTAGTATTGAAAATCCTCATAAAAAGCCCGGTCTTCTGATACTCAACTCGAAATGCATTAAAATGTAGTGTTGGACAAGATAGGCGCCCGACATTAACCATAACGAATTTCTCAGATAATAATATGGCCAGTGTACTGTACCTTTGCAGTATTATGACGGATCATTTATTAAAGTGCATTCAGTAGTTTAAGCTCTATAAAGCAATAAAACAGATACATATTTACCGGTAAAAAAACAAATTGCAAGTTACTACAGGCTAATTAATTGTGCCGCAATAACATCGGCTAATTGAATTCGTGTATCTAACCATGATTTCTGTAAGTCGTAAAGGATCTATCCAATTATAATAAAAAGTAATAAAATACCTATTTCGATTGACACTAATTACTCGAAAGATCGATAAATATCAGTTATTGGGCTATTAAAATTGAACAATACCTTTCATAAACCGAAATTAAAACAACATCACGTGATTAAAAAGCCGTTATAATACAATGGTATTAATTCAAAAATAAGTTTTATAACTTTCTTCTTGTAAAGCGGCCTACCTCTGGCTGTACTAGGTTGATGTGTAGGAAAATGAGACCTAATAGAGGTGTCTGTACTGCCGAAAAAGCCATTTTCCATCCTCGTAGATTTTTGCGTCTACCCAAAATTCATTAAAAAAATTTTTTTCATGTTACAGTTTCAACCACTGGGATATTCCAATCTACAATGCCTCATTGATGATAGGTTGGGTTTCTTTGTAAAAACCGTAATTGGTAATATTTCTTTCTAATATTCTCAGTATTAACGCCGATGTATCAGAGGTATCTTTGCTATCTCCTACTTTGCATTTACAATCTACTGTAGGAGACCAATATTCAATCTCTAACTTTGCTGATGATAAAAACGCTTGTTTCTTCATTTACCTTACTCGCTCGAACATAAGTTGCTTGCCAGGCTTTAAACCGTAAGGGCGGTAAGGTTTTAAAAATTACCAGTGGGATCTAAATCTTACCGGTAAAACGGAAAAAATCAGTAAATTAATGACATATTGCAGGTAATTTTACCACTTTCTCTTATATCTATTTTTCTAAATAGTAATTTAAACATAACCCCAAGTATTCCGACAATGTGTCGCCATGTGAGATGAAGTTGTGTACATATTTCCATTTTATCAATTTTTTTTATGCAAAGTTACCTAAAAAAACTGATATGTATATCGACACTGATTCTAATTTCACAGTTTGTCGATATTTTTTTTTGATGAGTTTCTTGAAAGACCATAGTGACCAGGACTGGTAACATGCGATATGACTGTGATTAATTATGTTACATGCCTGTCAATTAAAAAAGCAATTCATGGATAAAAATAAGTACCAATACACTCACAGGAATTTTTCTCTGTAATCTTAAGGTTTGGGTCATTTATATACTCTACAGAACGTATTCTATGTCCAAAAAGATGGGCTCTGACATCTCACAGTTCGTTAGGATGTCTAATATAGTTGGCCGACTTGAGTCTGTTCTACAAGTATTTTCATGGAAAGTGTTCGAAGGATTGTAGCCCGCATAATTCCTCCCAAAGCGGTGCGCTTGTTAAAAATATACGTCGCGCTGGTGCTTTACATCCGTATGAGGTTTCAGCTTGTTACTCCGCGTTAACTCCGCGTAACGCTTTTCAAGCAGTCTTTTATATAGAGAACATCATCCCTTTGGAATAATTTGCCCAGCGCTGTGTTTCCTACCGAGTACAATTTACAGCGATCCAAGAACAAACGTGAATCACTTTTTCCGCACACATGCCGCTCCTGGAGCGCTTAAGGGACTTCCCTGTAGCACGTGTGCTAGACGCATAAAAAAAAATAATTCCATGCGCAATATTTAGGTCAAAAAACAACTTTTTTGTGTCGTATATTATTTTGTTATCCACAATTAACGTTTCGCTAAAAAATATCATTTGGCATTATTTAAATGCTTATGCTGCTGCTGCTACTCGATACTTGTGATCTTGC
Source organism: Pachyrhynchus sulphureomaculatus (assembly GCA_019049505.1). Classification (NCBI taxonomy): domain Eukaryota; kingdom Metazoa; phylum Arthropoda; class Insecta; order Coleoptera; family Curculionidae; genus Pachyrhynchus; species Pachyrhynchus sulphureomaculatus. The sequence goes on from CM032450.1 coordinate 17,262,487, forward strand.
TGTTACTGCCGCTCGAAGCTAGCTGAGTTTAGACCAACGGATTGAAACCCGGATTTTAATGTAAATTATATATAAATATATACATATATATATTTATATATATATATATATATATATATATATATATATATATATATATATATACAATTAATATTACTTTTTTTCTTGGACTTTCGTGGTTATATATATTTTTTTGGTGATTGATTTTTGGGTTTGCAGTCCGTAGGTAACAAAAGTACGTTTATGTGGCCATAATTCACTTACGTTTCGGCAATACGTTGCCTTCGTCAGATTAAATATGTATCTTTTGAACAAATTTTTAGGGAAACACCAATTTGTAAGAGAAGATTACATTTTAACATGTTCCTCTCTAGGTCCGGGTGTACATCCATTGACAGTGTTGTGTTACCTTAATATTCGATGACGTTTCGTCAAAGCCTCACTTGGCATTATCGATTCTTGCTTGGTCGGTAGGCGATTGTAAAGTTTTTACAGGCAACTACAGACTAGTAAGCATCGATGATGCCAAACGAGACAGTAAAATTAACAGAGAATATACACCCGGACTTAGTATATATGTATGTATATCTATATGTACATGTGTATATATATATATATATATATATATATATATATATATATATATATATGAAAATGCCTAAAAAAAAAAAATAAGGCGAAACGTCAAATAAACTAGTTTGTGTTTTCCAAAAGAACCTAAGTACCCAAGAAAAACCAATTCAAGTTTATGTAAACAAAAGGTTCAACAGAAAAATTATTATATATTGATAGTAGTGAGGGTGCAAAACGCTACAAAATGCCTTTCTTCGAAGATATAAGGTTTTCGTATGGTCAACAGATGGTAGAGATTTTGAAGGATATTTCCAAAATTAACACCAAACTTGCCACACAAAAGAATCGAAGAATTTTTTTACTAAGATGGCAAGCATATGGCGAGTCGTGCCAACTTTTTTGAATCTAATTGATGGATTTTGGATTTTACAGAATGAACATTAAAAAAAAAGAATTTTTTGAAAATGCCTAAAAAAAAAATAAGGCGAAACGTCAAATAAACTAGTTTGTGTTTTCCAAAAGAACCTAAGTACCCAAGAAAAACCAATCAAGTTTATGTAAACAAAAGGTTCAACAGAAAAATTATTATATATTGATAATAGTGAGGGTGCAAAAACGCTACAAAATGACTTGCTCTCGAAGATATAAGGTTTTCGTATGGTCAACAGATGGTAGAGATTTTGAAGGATATTTCCAAAATTTAACACAAAACTTGCCACACAAAAGAATCGAAGAATTTTTTACTAAGGGCGGTGCAAGCATATGGGAGTCGTGCCAACTTTTTTTGAATCTTAATTTGTCTCATTTGGATTTTACAGAAGGAATGTATTTTAAAAAAATAAAGAATTTTTGAAAATGCCTAAAATAAAAATAAGGCGAAACGTCAAATAAACTAGTTTGTGTTTTCCAAAAGAACCTAGTACCCAAGAAAAAACCAATCAAGTTTTATATTAGATATATAGATATATATATATATTATATATAAATATATATATATATATATATATATATATATATATATATATATATATATATATATATACGAAAAACTAACACAATATAATCTTGCTCAAGTTTTAAGACACATATCTTTTATAATGTCAGTAATAAGTCAGGTCACCCAGTGCTAAAAAAAAACGGCCAACCAAAGGACTTTCTTTGTTTAGTTTATTAGTTTCAACGTAAAGATTCTTATAAATATAAATTAAGGGAATAAAAATGACATTACTCAACAAAAATGGTAAAATGCGACAGGTCATAATTGTAATAAATCAAAGCTAAAGATTTTTTATTACCTTACTCAAGATAATAAAAAAATATATTTATAATTATTATTCTCATAAAGAAAATAATTAATTATTAAAAATAAAAAAATAAAATGATTATTTATACATCAATATTATCAAAAATATGAATATCATAATTATAGAATAGTATTTGTCAATATAAATATAAGGCCGGAGTGAATAACCTCAAAAATTAGAGGTAATTTGTATGTGAAATAATAAAACATCATGTTTATATAAATAAAACACTGTAAAATAAAGCGGAAAAAGTAAAACAAAACCAATTTTTTTATAAATAAATTATTTCCCGATCGGTCATTTCCCAATACAAAAACAGACGCACCTGAATTTTATACCCGCAAATAGTGCGGAAATAACAAATTATAAGGAATATATTCAAACAAATTAGTCATTACTATTTTTTTTCTATTCACTCTCTCTCCTGCACTTCATTTTAGGTACTACGAGGCTTTGATATCAGGCTGGTGGCTCTATTAAAAAACTACCACTACATATCAAGATTTAGGCGTCAGTCGCAGACAATAAAATGGCTGCTTCCCCGAGGCCAACGGAATTGGGAGATTTAAGTACTCGCAGCATATAGGTCAAAACAATGGAGAACTGCTCTCTACTACCAAATGACACTTAACAATAAGTTTTCTATTACCAACAAGGGTGCGGAAATTTCTTTTTGCAACATTTAGCAGTTACAAACAAACCGCTTCTGATTTGGGTACCTGTCATAACGGGGATGTATGGAAATGAGATGGCTGATATAATGCTATATTCTGCACTCACAGGCTCTGAATTCTTTTTAGAACTGTCGTACGATATGGGATGGTGCGACTATTGCAGACCTGCTGACCAAAAGATAAAATTTATTAGACACTGGAACGAAACGCCAGGGATGAGATACAATCCAAGTGTCTGATAAGGAATCTCTCTTGCTGAAATTAATACTAAAAAAGACCTAAAGATGGTGACAGAAATCCTCACGGGCGGGCTCCGCCATTTGAATAAAGCCGCTCACTAGCAATGGGTAACATACTCGTCCGACGGATTGTCCTGTTATAATACAGGTTTTCTTCTGCTCACCTGTCTTGTTATTTCTTGTAAGCATATACCTACACTATATTCATTTTCAACTCGGATGTACTTACGAAGTACGTAAACTATTGAAAACACACATCGAAATAAGCTCACTCAACTATATTCGATGAAAGTAAATTTTGTCTTGAAACAAAGAGATTTCACCCTAATGACTTACAAGATGATTAGTCTTTCGTAAGATAATTTGGAACTTTCTTTATCATACACACCAAATTTGATGACATTGCGTTATTTACAACTTTGCAATATTCTCTCGGGTAATATTTTATTGTAAATTTAAAAAAAATAGAAGCTTATACCTTGGAACGCTAAGATACAATTACTTGAAAGTAGCGTACACATTATATCTGCACAGTGTTGTGTAATCGGTATCTTAGGAAATGGGTTTCTACTTAAAGAAAAACAACAATAGATACATTATACGCGCATTCATATACCATTTTGAAGTACGCCAAAATGGTATATGAATGATCGTGGGACTTGACGCTCACTAACATAACCGTTTCTATTATTGTTATTTAAATTGTTGTCCACTTACAATTAAAACTATGGTTCATTGATTGTAAAGACACCTCAAATAATTATGTAATAAAACAGTAATACAATACATTTTTTTCAAAGTTCGTCTTCCATGTTGGCTGATCATATTTTTTACTAACCCACACCCACTTTTGTTTCGATGTTATTAGAACAGTAATACTCAATAGATATCTAATAGAAATGTGATGCTTGGTTGGCTTCAACAAAAAACCACAATTTTTTCCCATTTGATTTTTTTAAATAAAATTTAGTCTTGGGATTGCATAAATAATATTCTCTTGCTGATAGTAAAAATTTATATTTATTGTGAATAAATTTTAATATATCTATTTCCCTTAATAAGAGGAGTATTAAATTCGTAAAAAAAATTATCGTCCCCAAAATGTTTGTATTGGTTTTCACGTTTAGAGATGCCTAGATAACGAAAAAGTACAGTTTCCGAAATGTTTCGAACACGAAATATTTATTATTATAAACTGACCCAGGATTTTCTATGATACTTTTTTTTAACAGAGTAACACAATTGGGCTGAAAAGTCCCGGGCCTAACAAAGAAAACAACGGTTTTTTTGGTTCAAAATTAGCTTATATTTCATCAATCGTAATCTCCATCAAGAGCAAACGCAATCATTGACCAGTTCCGAAGGCATTCCAGCGCCGCTCTAACATTTCAATACCACTTTTGTAGAACGATTTTATCTTTTGCCTCAAAATAGGCCTCAGTTTTTCAGCGATAACCTCTTCATTCGTGCGAAAATTTCTTACCGGCGAGCATTTTTTCATTCAGGTGTGCGAACAGCCAGTAGTCGCTGGGAGCCAAATCTGTCTGGCGAATACGGTGGATGTGGGGGAGCATTTCGAAGGTTCAATTCATGTTAGTTTGAGGGGCCATTGTTTTGATTGACTTGTGACACGGTGCGTTGTCTTGATGAAACAAAATTTTTTTCTTTGTGCCATATGCGGTCGTTTCTTTGCATTTCGGCCTTCAAACGCTCCAATAACGCTATATAATATTCACTGTTGATGGTATTTCCTTTCTCAAGATAGTCGATGATATTACACCCACGCACATCCCAAAATACCGAGGCCATAACCTTTCCAGCCGATTGTTGTGCTTTCGGGCGCTTTGGACGAGGTTCACCATTTGCTGTCCACTCAGATGAACGATCGTTTTGATTCCGGAGTGAAGTGATGGATCCATGTTTCATCCATTGTCCCACATATCGACGCAAAAATTCCGGTTTGTTACGTTTAAAACATGGCCAAACACTGCTCAGAATCATCAACACGTTCTTGTTTTTTGATCAACAGTGTGCAAACGCGGCACCCACTTTGAACAGAGCTTTCTCATTAGTCAAATGCTCATGCAATATAATGCCAACACGTTCTTTTGATATCTTTACGTATGTCAGCTAACTCACGCAACTTCACTTTTCGATCATTCAAAAAACGTATTTTATGGATTTTTTGATGTTTTCTGGTGTTACCGCCTCATTTGGACGTTCCACTGCGTTCTGCAGTCATCGGTGTCTCCTACGACCACGTTTGAAGTCAGCAAACCAACGTTTTATTGTTGTTTCTGATGGAGCGGAGTCCCCATAACACTTTTCAAGTCATTGCTTCGCTTGAACGGTATTTTTTCCCATCAAGAAGCAGTGTAAAAATTAAACAAAACAAATGGAAATTGTTTGATCGCATTGCTTTGAAAATAACAAAAGTAGCGTCACTTTTAGCACAATATCTCACAAACTAATGAATAGAATATCATGAAATTTTAACAGCTGTCTTTTGAAGGTTAGTATTAACTGAAAAAAAGGTGACTGCAATAAAACTAGCGCCATCTATGTGTTAGGCCCGGGACTTTTCAGCCCATGTGTTATATAAGGGGTGGGCATTTTAAAAGTTTAAAATTTAAAAATTGCAATAAAACAAAAACGGTTTGAAATTTTGCCAAATTTTTTTTTTTGTTGTGAAGTACAATTGTTCCGGTTAGAGATGGAAGATTATTTCATTTATATGGCTGCCGCGGCTGGCCTCACAGTACCCCATTCGATCGGACCAATTTTTCGAGCACTTTTTCGAGTGTATGGGTCGTATCTCGGCAATGGCATCACGAATGTTGGCCTTCAAATGGTCAATTGTCTCTGGTTTGTCGCATAACACTTGTCTTTAACGGCGCCCCACAGAAAATAGTCCAACGGTGTCAAATCGCAGCTTCTTGGCGGCCCATTGACATCACCATTTCGGGCTAATTAAACGGCCATCAAACGTTTGACGCAATAAATCGATTGTGGCATGAGATGTGTGGCAAGTTGCACCATCCTGTTGAAACCAAATATCGTTCACATCAATACCATAAAGAGCGGGCACAAAAAAAATCGGTTATCATGGTGCGATAGGTGTCTCCATTGACCGTAATGGTTGCGCCCCGTCCATAGCATCGATATTTTCGGGTGTACGGACTGTACGAGCATCGCTCACGTCCCTGGCGCATCAACAATGAAACCAGTTTCATCACGAACTTTAGCAATAAACTTGCCTATACCGGGCACTGTTGGTCCTTCCTGCGACCAAATTTTGTACGATATTTTCGTGCAATTTCTTTGTTTTGGAAATAAATTTCCAATAAATCCCAACGGTTGCTCAAGCGTAAATCGATTCATTTCGTTTGTGGAGATAATATACTGAATTTTGTGACAGAATAGAATGACATAAGTATTGCCAGATTCGAAATAACCGGTGGTTCAAATTTAAACCGATAGATGGCCCCCCTTTATTTAAGGACCACTTTTACCTCATTCCCCTATTAAAATACCAAAATGGTGAAAAAAAAAAAATAAGGGGCGAGTCAAAAAATCTTGAAATTAATTCAAAATGGCCACTTTAGAATATAAGACGACAAGGCGAAATGACAGCTGCCACAAATCCTTACCGATTCGCTTGAAATTTTGAGAGTAACTTTTCAGATACATTACAGAGATTTTCCAACGCTTACTTTGGTAGGCTACTGTCTATCTTTATTTGAAGTATGCGCCGACCGTTAGAGCTTGCGCAGTAGTAAAAAGAATAAATTACATATAAGGACTCAAGCTGTTATCGTTTTATGAAGCATGCATCCACCATTTGGAGCTTTCGCAGTAATTTGAAAACAAAATAAGATAAATCGATTATTAAAGATAACGATTTCCCTTATTTAGGAACTTATACGTTATTTAAGTTCATTTTTCTTATCGCTATTATGATAGGGTCTGTTTTTTTTCTACTTAGGTATACAAACCACGATGAAAATTGAAAAATGATAAACTTTTATTGCAAATAGCACTGGCAACAGTTAATTAGTGTTTAGATTATGTTGATATTTTGCAATCTTTGTCACATTACAGTGTGTGTAATGCTAATTGCTAATAAAAAAATTATTTATCGCATATTTATATTATCTTGGAAATTGAAGGAAGTGGTAGAAATCTGCTAGACACAGCTTTAATTTTAGCGAACTGGTGCTGACCCATCTAATAATAATAACCGGTGTGCTTAACCATGAAATCAATGAAAAAAGTCCCTGAAGTTTATAGAAGATGAATACTAACCTAATCTTACAATTCCTTAGCGTTAATACTGCGCATGCCTTGAGATAACGATAGGTACAAAGGCATGTGAAAAATAAGCTTGCATTCTATTTTCTTTCTAAGAGAAAGTGTACGGATTTTACGATAAGTTATAAACTTCCCTTTTTATAAATAATTTTTCGTGAAATCTTTGGATGAGAAATGAACACTTTTTTTTCAAATGTGTACCATTTTTCGAAAAAAAAACGATTTTTTCAAATTTTCGTACGTTATCTACTAGCTTTGGACATGTTAATAAAATTTTAGGTCGCCTTGTCGTCTTGGATTCTGAAGCGGCTCTTTTAAATTAAAAAGATAAAAAAATATTTTTGTACACTTAAATATTTGTTGAAGTAAATTTTCGACTGCTTTTATTACACTCTTTACGTCGAGTGAAGCGTGCTTTATCTGTAAACAGAATTTTAGTGTGAAAAGCCGGAACAGTCACTATGCGTGGTCGATATAATTTGTGAAAAATGCAAACGGGATCCAACATCTGAAGTGGGGTGAATAATTTGTTGTCGAATGACGGTTAATTGTACTTTTTGATATTCCCCCGTTTGAACGTTCAATTAAACGAGTGCTGATTCCAGGACTATCGTGTACAATTTCAAGGATTTCCCTCTTCAACATCGGGTGCTCCAGCTTGTGAAGGCCGCCCAGCATTATTTCTGAACGGCTTAATTGTAAAATTTCTCGAAGACGCCTCTCAATATTGGCAAAAGTCTGATGGTTAGGAGCCGGACGATGCGGAGATCTTTCGCGATATACGCGAGCACTTTTGCGATCGTTGCCGTTACAAAAACCAAACACCAAAATCATATCAGTTTGCTCACCAAAAGTGTACTCTATAATAATCTAGATTTAAAAACACTGTTGAGCTTGAAAAGGGATTACTTCTCGTTAATACTGGTAAAATTTGTTTGATTTGAAAAAAAGTTCCCGAAATTAGCCTTTTTTCCTAGACCTGGAGTACTCCTTAATTTACAGATTCTTTGACTCATCCCTTTCATCCCCGGGTGATTTTTTCACGAATGCAATACTGCCCTTTAACATGGGAAGTAAAAAATTATTACTAATAAATCACTTTTATGTATTTGTCTACAAAAGTTTTTAAAAATTCCCCTGACAACTTAATTCGCTATCAAGTAAATTCAAGCTACTGATACCTGATAAAGGAAAGGAAAGGGGTAACAAAGAAATGACCGAGAACAAATCAAAACTGCAATAGTTTTGTATAATGTAAAACTATAAACATATTTAACGTCTTTCCATGTCACTGAATATTGCGGAAACTAAAGCAAATGAAAGCACTCGCTTCCTGTACATGCCGTGCAGATACAAAGCGTCACATGTTGAATTCCTGTTTCCCACCAATGCCAAATGTATTAACACGTTTCAGTTATAAAACAATAAAAAAACTAAAAAAATCAGTGAAGTGATTTACCCGGAGCTTCACTTGCGAGTATGCAGTTGTAAAATAAATAATGAATTTTGACTTGCCGCATTAAAGAATAAGATATTATTCACAAAAGTGGCACAGAGATATTTACAACTAAAGCCTGACATTTTCCCTCTACATGTTTATTTCTTCTTTGAAATTGAAAATAATGAAAAAATAACAATTTTCAGATTCTCCGATTCGAAGTACCCTGAAGCAGACATAAGAGATACGAGGCTGGTTTGAAAAGTCCGTGCAAAGTCCGAGAGATAGTACTACCGGCGCGTTTATCGAGGGTCATGTTTAGTTAGTAGCATCTCTTGAATGAACGCACACCAAGTTTCAGCCATATTGGTCTATTTCTTTGTGTTTGGCATTCGTGTGAATCAAGGAAGTCGAGTGATTTTCAAGAAATGGACGAAAAAGAATTTCGTGTGGTGATTAAACATTACTTTATGAAAGGCAAAACGCCTCAGGAGACTAAAGAGAAGCTTGATAAACATTATGGTGACTCTGCACCTTCGATTAGAACAGTTTATAAGTGGTTTCAAAATTTTCGGACTGGCCATATGGGCACAAGTGACGCTGAACGTTCTAGACGGCCTGTGGAGGTTACGACTCCAGAAATCATTGATCAAATCCATGATATGGTGATGGATGACAGAAGAGTTAAGGTGCGTGAGATTGCTAGTGCTGTGGGCATCTCGACTAAACGGGTACATAATATTTTGCATAAAACATTTGGACATGAGAAAGCTATCCGCAAGATGGGTGCCACGATTGCTCACGCTTGACCAAAAACGGAATCGTGTGAAGTGTTGCAAGGATGGTTTGCAGCTGTTCCAGAAGAATCCGGAGGACTTTAAGCGTCGTTTCGTCACTGTGGATGAAACATGGATACATTACTATACTCCTGAGACCAAACAGCAATCTAAACAATGGGGTTACCAAGGGGGAATCTGCACCAAAAAAGGCGAAGACCGTTCCTTCGGCCGGAAAGGTTATGGCGACTGTCTTTTGGGATTCGCAAGGGATAATCCTCATCGACTATCTGGAAAAGGGTAAAACTATTACAGGTGAATATTATTCATCGTTATTGGACCGTTTGAAAACCGAGCTGCAAGAAAAACGCCCGCGATTGGCCCACAAGAAAGTCCTTTTCCATCATGACAACGCACCAGCACACACCTCAGCAGTTGTGGTCGCAAAATTAATGGAAATAGGATTCCAACTCGTTTCACATCCCCCCTATTCTCCCAGACTTGGCTCCCTCGGACTACTATTTGTTCCCCAATTTGAAGAAATGGCTGGCGGGACAAAGATTTTATTCAAACGAGGAGGTGATTGCAGACACTAATGGATATTTTGCAGACTTGGACAAATCCTATTATTCGGAAGGGATCAACAAACTAGAACATCGTTGGACGACGTGTATAAGCCTAAAAGGAGACTATGTCGAAAAATAAAAAAGGTTTACCCCCAAACACATAAGTAGTTTTTTATTTTGCACGGACTTTTCAAACCAGCCTCGTATATACAAAGCAACCCCTTGCATTTACCCATTATATACTTGAACATGAATAACTGAGATTAATGAAATTGTAACACTTTTTTAGATTCCCGGACTACAAGAACCCTGGCAGAAATGTATAACTCGATATATACGAAGAAACTTCATTAACATACTCCCTCGTCCCCTTAAACCCCCCACATATAAAATAACTGAAAATAATGAAAAAACTAACTACTTGTAACACGAACATGGAACGGAAGGTGTCATCATTTTGTTTAGACGAGAAATCGTGGATTCTTAAGATTAAATTCAGGCCAATATGAAGTATTTTCCACCGTTTTGCTATATTGTACAGAACATCTTGAGGGATCTTTACACATCAGTGTTCTAATCTAAAGAGTAAATATTCCTAAAGATGTATCAGCAATCGTAGTGAAATGTATGGAACTTACATTAAATTGTAATCTGAAAGCCAGGATTTCTAACGTATAACCCAGTATATACGAAGCAATCCCTCTAACCCCTTCCCCTACCTCATTCACCCTTCATTAAAAATAACTCACTTTTCATATTCCTGGTCTCCAAGAACCCCGAGAAAGACGTTAACATAATAGATACTCCTTTAACTTTCCACACTATCACATTAAACCCTTATGAATTTGACAACAAGCAATTGAAAATAATGAAAAAATAACACAATTTTTTAGATTCCTATACTCTAAGAACTTTGAAAAGGACATATATAACTTGATTCGTACGGAGTAAACTACTCTAACCCCCTTCGCCACCGATTTCACCCCTTAGATACTAGGAATAATTATGCTTAAAATTTGTTTATTATACCAACCAAAAATCGAGAAAAAAGCTCACAATGATATTGAAAATATACAAAATTTATCGATCACCTCTTCCAATAACTACACCACTCAAAAACTATAGGTTCCATTCCTACTTTCTCATTTCGTACTAGCATAGAGACAAACCGACAAGCAGACAGACAAACAAATCGAAATGGGAACATATTTTCGTGATCTAGGGACTATGAGCTGTGAAGAAACGCAAAAATCTCGGGATATGTTTTTTTCACGAATAAAATAATCCCCTTTTAGCAAACAAAGTAAAAACGAATAGAAACAGGTAAAATCGCTAAAAATATGTACCATGTTTTCGAGTTTCCTCGCATAATTAATATAATCTATGAAGTAAGAACGTGTCCGCGACAATTCATTTTTGGTACATGCGATTCTAGCGATCGATGCGCATCGGTTTGAGGCAGTCTTTCTTTCTTCCCATCCAAAGGGGACTAAAATGACACATTTCGTGGCCGCTAAATATATTAAAAAGTTGGTGTCGTTCGTGAAGAAGTGGGTAAATCATTTTAACGAGACGAAAAATGTCGACGACTTGCCGCCAAGGGCTGGGAGAAATTTTAAGCTTTGAAAAGGATTACAGCAAAGAAAAACATTTAGAAGTATTGATTTGTTATTAATATCCTAAATAAAAGGAGAAAAGCAGCTAATCTAAAAACATATAATTAATTTTGCTTATTTTTAAATGTACAGTCTGCTAAGTAAGAACGAAATTCTAGCGATTCAACAAAAAATCGGTAGAGGGATCTTTGTCTACGACGTATTTTAGTAAAAGTATCACTCGATCCGCACTTTCGTCAAAATCACATAAAATCCTTGTTTGCGCGTCAGTTCGAGTCTTTCTTTATTCCCATCCAAAGGGGCCTAAAATGACACACTGTGCGGCAACAAAATATATTAAAAAGTCGGTATCGTTTGTGAAGAAGTGGAGAAATCGTTTTAACGAGACGAAAAATGTCGGCCACTTGCCAAAACGTGGCTCGGTAGGCAAAGTCACTCTGAAAGTCAAAAAAACAAATCGTGCCCTTGTTTTCACGAGACCTGAAATTGACGCTGCGTCAAGGAAAGGCAAATTAAGAAACCATTCGTTCACGATAAGAGACTAGAGTGGCCTCTCACATTCGCAGGACGCCAACCCTATTGAAAACGTTTGGTTCCTTGTGAAGAGAAACCTCAGAGGAAAGACTCTGAGGACTTCGATTGAGTTGTCTCGCGAGACTCGTAATCTAAGGCGATTATTGATGCAGGAGACGATTGGACAACTTACTAAAGTATTTGTGCCGTTGTTAGCACACCAAAGAAGACACTGATGGCAAAAAATGTTCTCGAAATACATTTTTTCAAGAATAAGAGCGGTCACGTTCCTACTTGACATACTGTATATAAAAATCCTTATTCCTATTCTTAAAATCATAAAATCACGATCAAAAATATCCACACCTGTTTGCAACTACCTTTTCTAAAGAATACCATCATTTGAATTAAGATTGATGAAAGTGATTCTAAATCGTTATCAATCAGTCTCAAGGAATTAATTAATAAAAATAAAAACAAACTAGAAGAACTCGTTGCAAAATTACGTGATTAATTGATTGATGTGATTTATTGTAGCATCATCATTATTTATTAAAAGCACCATAACATAATCGGCACTAGAAGCCATTCTGTCTGGATGAAATCATTTATAATGGTGGAGATGATCATTTCATTAGGAACAGAATTTCAACATTTCGTCAGTTTTTACTAACTACCGGCTGTGTGCAACTTAAACCACTAAGACGTAGAATCGAACCACGTCCACAAAAGCGCGCCTTATTTTTTACCTGCTTTTGATTCTTTGCAATGTATCTATCATATTGCAAATAATTAATCAATCATCAAAAATTCAATTATTATCCATCAAATTATTTAAATTGTGGCATTTAACACATTAAAATTTTTGCGTTTAAAAAAATTAGCGGAAATTGCTAACAAAACTCACTATTGACAATATAACAGAATGGCAAAAAGCCAATAAAAACAGGCAGGTAAACAATTTGGTACGAGTCATCTTTGTGGGAACTGACTATTCCTTTATTCTTCAGTGACATTTGGTCTCTGAACGTTTCAGCGGGTGAATTTTCAACGAAAGAACGCTCGCTTAATATAAGTATTTCGACTCTTATGAATTATTTGATTTTTCAAGAAACTTCTACACCCGATGTTTCGATTTCGAATGTCAGACATTATTTTCCGTAAACCCCATCTATGCCCCTGAGCTCCCTTTCGAGTAGAGATTCAAAGTTTGATATTGTTTTCGTGTAAATAAGATATAACGATCCTTTGAGTTTGAAAATTGTCTAAACGCCTGAGTATATGTAGAAAGTTTATGGTCCTGACGTACAGTGGTTCTTTATTAATTTTAGGTACAAATCATTTACTATTTACCGTCTAATTTTCTGCAAAAACCAAACGATTGTAGAAACGCCATGGATTCACAGGTGAAAACGGAAAAGATAGAATTCAGTTTCTCCATTATTGATACATAACGTAGGCTAAAAGTTTTTTGGTCTAATTACTTAAAACACATTTTTTTTTGCAAAATTTAACTTTATTCGTCAATAAATTGACGACGTCCTTCAAGAGCGATACAATCAGTCCAACGCTTTTCTAACATTTCTATACCTTTTCTTGTAGAAGGATTTGTTTTTTGCCTTCAAAATAGGGCTCAGTTTCGGCGATAACTTCTTCATTGGAGCTAAATCTCTTTTTACCGCGAGCATTTTTTTGAGGTCTGCGAATAGATAATAGTCCTGGGGCCAAATCGGGAGAAATACAGTGGATGAGGAAGCAACTTGAACTTCAATTCAAGCAATTTTGCCATCGCTAACCATTGACTTGTCACAAGGTACATTATCTTGATGAAAGAGCACTTTTTCTTGTTCATTTGGGGCCGTTTTTCTGCCTTCAAACGCACCAATACCTTTATATAATATTCGCTATTGGTGGTTTTTCCCTTCTCAGCATAGTCGATGAAAATTATTCCAGGTGTATCCCAAAATACAAGAGGCCAAAACCTTCTCAGCCGACTATTGTGTCTTTGGCCGCTTCGGGCGGTTATCACTGGCTGCCGTCCACTCAGTTGACTACTGATTTAAAATCCGGTGTGTACTGGAGGATCCATGTTTCATCCATTGTCACATATCGCATGAAAAAAAATCCTTTTTATTGCGCTTAAACAGGTCCAAACAGCGCTCAGCATCATAAACACGTTGTTGTTTTGGTGGGGGGTGGGGGGCCACTGTGAGCAAACGCGATAACCCATCTCGAAAAGAGCTTCCTCATGCCCAAATGTTCAATGCAAAATATGACCAACACGTTCTTTTGATATCTTTAGGGTGTCAGCTATCTCACGCAATTTCACTTTATGTTCATCCAAAACAATTTTGTGGATTTTTTGGATGTTTTTCCGGTGTGTAACCACCTCATTTGGGCCGTCCAGAGCGTTCAACATCATTTGTGTCTGTTCGAACGCGTTTAATTCAGCATACGAGTAAATGATGAGTGATTTTCCAGGGGCAGAGTCTCCGTATCACACAAGCCATTGCTTCACTTGAACGATATTTTTTCCCATCAATCTTATTTTCAAAACATCAAAAGTAGCATCTGTAAAAACTACTGTAACTTGTAAACTAATCGTCCAAATATTTGTGAAATTTTGACACGTATCATTTGAAGGTTGGTACTTTTCCCAAAAATCATATGGATTTTTTGAAAAGGCGACATCTATGTGTTACAATTTACAGGGATTCAAGACCAACATGACTCGCTTTTGCCTCACACGCGTGTCCTATACCCATAAAAAAGAACTAAACTTGCTGGTAACTCCGAGTGGATCTGCAAGTTTAGCAAGGATTCAAATGTATGTATATATCTTCGTCTTCCACTCTCTTTGGTCGACTAAGGGCTTTATACCCAAATAAGCCGACGTCTGTAATTGGTTAGTGGATTCCGCTTGGGTAAAACACAACTAATTAAATAGGCTTGTTTGAATTTTAGGTTTAGTCAATTATCACTTCTGATGAAGCAGTTTAATAAAAGTGAATATAGTTAGAGAAAAATACGTCGAGTGTTACTGTGGCAAAGATCCCATATTTAATTTAAATTTCCACTTTTTACAAGCCCTGTCTAATACAGCGTTTTCACCCAAAAGCCGACGAAACCATTTCTTTTGTCTCAGTTTAAAATGTCGCTTTTTTCGAACGACAGCGCGTCTACAAAACGAATTCCTTAGGTTATGTCATGTAAGATCAAGTATAATACCTGATTCAAAGCCAAAAGATGGCATTTTAAAATTACTAAACCGAGGGAAAACATCAAATTTGTATAGGTTCTGTAGTCGATGAAAGGTAAGATCTGAATTAATTTGTACACACCCAATAAATAATTAAATTGTGAGGTTTATAAAATTATTAAAAATCTTATAAGCTACCATGTAAATGTACCAACGCCGTCGAACTTTCCACTGCCATTAGGTCTACAAAAATAAGCCGGGCTAAAAATTATCTCACTACGAAACGCTCTAAAATCAACGTACAAGAAACAGAGATAATAGTGATTACCAACATATATACAAAGAGCATTTTACAAACGTGTATTGTCCAATCGTGACTAAGTGTTACAATACAAATGACTAATAATACTTCATTTTCGGCACAATTTGTCGGGCTGAGTGTTTCTTGTATGCCTCACGGCAATGTTTTTATACATACACTGTATGCTGCCTGAAAATCAGTAGCGTAAAACATACCGTTAACTTAAGAAATTTTATTACTTTGAAGTTAATGATAATATACAGACTGAATATATTATATGACCCAGAAAAACCTGAAAATAACTCAAAATTTACATTTCTTCGTATATCTATGTAACATTTATGCGTCGGAGAGTCCATTAATAGATCAGTCCTCTGATAACACCGGAATATATCCAGTATAATACCTTATTAGAATTAGCTTAACAGTATTTTCTTGTTGAGAACGCTTCTTCTATTTACGTAAAATGCTAATTTTAAGGAGAAATTCAGTATCATTTCTACTGTATTAAACGTGCACGAGTTTCACAAAATAATGGGACCTCCTTCTGTTACCAGGTGTACAAGTATGAATGCGGATTTCAGATAACAGATGGTGCACCAATGCAGTTTGTGCTATAAAGATTTGACACTGCGCCATTTTGTTGTGTGTTATCAACAAGTATCAGACGCGCACGAGTGATAAATTGGAAAGTGTGTGCATAGTGTTGTGTTGTTGTGTTCAATATGTCGAAATTTATTACCGAACAAAGAGCATTCGCGGACAATATTAATTTTTTTTGTTTTCCATTTGAAGAAAAAACTGCTGTTGAATCATACCGATTACTTCGAGAAGCTTATGGTGAACATGCTCTATCGCAAGATACGTGTGAACGATGGTTTCGGCGTTTCAAAAAGTGGTGACTTCGAGGGTTGCAGACAAGGAACGTGGAAAACCGCCAAATAAATACGAAGATGTGGAATTGCAAGCAATGTTGGAAAAGGTTGATTCGCAAACCACAAAAACAACTCGCCGAGCAAGTGGGCATTAGTCAACAAGCTGTTTCCAATCGGCTACGACAGATGAGAAAAATTCAGAAGACCGGTAGATGGGTACCAAATCAGTTGACCGACAGGCAAATGAAAAGCGCAAAAACATGTGTGCCATTTGCTCGCTCGGTACAAAAGGAAGTTGTTTTTTTGCATCGTATTAGTTACAGGGCATGAAAAGTGGATTTATTTTGAGAATCCCAAGCGCAAAACAAAAACATGGGTAGACCCAGGCACACCATCCCATATCGACCGCAAGACCGAATCGCTTTACATAAAGACGATGCTCTGTGTTTGGTGGGGGGACCAGAGGGGCGTGGTCTATTATGAGCTGTTACAACGGTTTTAATACTAAACGTTGTTACCGAAAACACAATTGACCGATTTGGACCGTTCGCTGCTTGAAAAAAAGCCAGATTACCGACTAGAGGCAACACAAAATCATTTGTTCTTCATGACCAATGCTCCATCAAATACGGCGAAACCAGTTCGCGACACGTTGTTGTTGTGAAGCAGTCAGCTGGGAAGTTCTAGGCCCGTGCGGCTTACTTACCAGACTTGGCTCCTTCCGATTACCACTTGTGACATGTGGAAAATAGGGGCGCGTTGAAAATAGTTCGCAGCATAAAGGGGGAATGTTGTTTTTACTGGCGTGGTATACACAAATTGCCCGAAAGATGGGGGAGGACAATTGTATAACAAAGCGATGAAGCATACTTTGAATAAATCACTTTTGTATCATATCTTCGGAAGTTAACATGTTTTTTTAAAAAAAAATATCCACCCGCATTTCATACTTGTTACAACCCTATGTCCCTTAGAATCTAATGCTAATTTTTTAAAGCGCGTTTCTCGATCTACCTGGGACCTCCTCCACTAGGTGTATATTACCAGGCAGTATCGAGCGTATCTGCAGTGATTGACACGGCGAACGCTGAAGTCGTACTGAAAGACAGTAAAATATGATTCCATCTCTAAAGAGAAATAGAGTAACGATTTGCCCCTTACAGATCATACGCGTCATAAAAATTCACGTGAAATTTACTATACATAAAACTCACTTAGCAACATACCTTTGGTATATGTTTCCGCCTTTGATATGGGTGAGAGTTGACGGCTTTCATCACATTTCCTGTGTCATGTGGTCAATTTATTACGGACAAACAAACAACAGTGTATTTCTCAAAAAATACCGATTTTTTCCAAAATAACGAGGGATATTATTAGTTCAATCAGAAATCAACGTTGCATTTCTTGCCTAAGAACGTATAAAATCTTTGTTAGGCACCAAAACTACGAGGTTTTGCGAAAAGAGTAGGGAATTTCGGTGAAATTACGACTTGCTATTAGTTTTTTTTATTTTGATGTTATTATTTCATAACCTGAAGAATTATTAAACTGAACGTTTTTTAATACTTTTATATCTGATGTGAGGATACCCCATTTTCAATCAAAATTGTCAACAATATGAATTGGACTTTTTAATGATGATGCCACGGCCAGAATAATTCGCATTGCAACCACACACCTGTTGAGAGAGCGAACTTGTTGGCTGAACTCTTTGCTTTCATATTCTACTGTCGATTTCCAAGGAAAAACATACCAGCCTACTATTCCCCATATTGCAGTCCAAGGTAGCCCCGATGTTTCTTCAGACAGCGCATCAGGGTGGGAGGTAAAGCGTATTTTAATGAAGCTAGACACCAAGAAGGCTTCTGGGCGCTGGACGGAATACCTGCCATAGTTCTCAAAAACTGTGCAAGGGAACTAACACCAGTTTCTGTATACTTTTTAACCTATCCTACAGAAAGGGAATATTTTCCGTCCTGCTGGAAATGTGCCACGGAGTTTTCATCCGATACCTAAAAAAGGTAAGAAGACCTTGCCAAATAACTACCGACCAGTTGCACTGCTTTCAATAATATCGAAAGTCATTGAAAAGGTTTATCAATGAGCATCTTTCTAAAT
>CM032450.1:17281092-17291092 GCA_019049505.1 Pachyrhynchus sulphureomaculatus
TATATATATATATATATATATATATATATATATATATATATATATATATATATATATATATATATATATATATATATATATATATATATATACAGTAATACCCCGCTTAGCGCGACCCCGTTACGCGCGGTTTCACTATAACGCGAATTTCAAATTTCGCGCTCATGTAGTCATTAACTTCTCTATGGTCGCGGGGGGATCCCCGCTTTCTCTGAATATTCTCTTTGAAGAATTGGGAATTCCCTGTCCTTCGACTTTGTTCTATGGGGATTTCCTCGTTCGTTTCGTGTGTTCATTTGTTCCGTAATGTTAGTTCGGTCGGCTGGCAGTTTTGTTTTAATATTTATTGGAGATACATACATACATAATTTAACCCTACGTTAAAAATGCCGCCTGTAAAGAAAAAAGAGCGTAAAAGCGTCACTTTGGAATTGAAGATGAAAGTGTTAAGAAGAATGGAAAATGGAGGCAAAGCAACAATTGTTGGGAGAGATTTTGGACTCTCAGAATCGACTGTGAGAACGATTTATAAAAATCGGGAAAAAATTAAAATCTCCAGCGAAGGTTCAACACCTATAAGTGCAACAAAACTTTCTCGTTCGAGATCATCTATCTTAGAAAGAATGGAGAAATTACTGTCAGTCTGGATCGAAGATTTGAATAAGAAGAACACACCACTAAGTCAAGATCTCATATGCACAAAAGCAAAATCTTTGTATGAGATGCTGAAAACAAAAGAAGGAGAAGGGAGTGCCACTCCGACTTTTGCTGCCAGCAGAGGCTGGTTCCATCGGTTCAAGCAGCGTTCTAATCTTCACAATATCCACATAACAGGCGAGGCGGCCAGCGCGGACATTCAAGCTGCAGCTGAGTTTCCAGACAAGTTTCAAGACTTCGTTAGACGAGAGAAAATTCCTGCTTGTCTCATCTTCAATGTTGATGAGACCGCACTTTACTGGAAAAAAATGCCATCTCGAACATTCATTTCTAAGGAAGAACGTCAAGCCAGTGGTTTCAAAGCTGCGAAAGATCGACTAACACTTCTGCTGGGTGGTAATGCCACTGGTGATTTCAAACTGAAACCTTTACTAGTGTACCATTCAGAAACACCCCGTGCAATGCGAGGCACAGACAAGACAAGTCTACCAGTTGTGTGGCGATCAAACAGAAAGGCGTGGGTTACACGGGAAATTTTTCAAGAATGGTATTCTAATAGTTTTTGCCCATCAGTCAAATAACATATATATAAAAACGAAAAATCATTTATTATATTAAGAGTGGTAAATCTATGGACAAATACGAATTACAGAAAAATAGATAAATGAAGCTTCGCAATATTAACTTAAACCTCTCCCTGATTTTTCGGTGCGGTATCGTTTTTTCTCGGTGTGCTCAGTACCGATTCGGGAATGAAAACATGCCGAACGCCTATATTTCAAAGAAAACTCACCTGATTTGCTCCTCGCCCGCGCATCCTGCCCAAGTCAGGCATACCGAGAAAAAACGATACCGCACCGACAAATCAGGGAGCGGCCTTATAAAGGGACTCCTAAAGTAACCGGTCGTTGTAACACTCCCTTCGTTGATACCAGTCATATTTAGAAGCAAAGTTGCTATGTTAGGATTGGACATTTTATATGAACTTTGATATATAACAAAAGATTTCTTTTCCCTCATTCAGTGAAAAATATCAGTGAATGATACTGCAAGAATCAACTACACTTGAAGTTTATGTTCAAATACAGTGCCACTCAAGGAGTATAGTAAATTACTTTCAAAAATCTTTAATCCAAGGATAAATATACCATGACTGCAACGCTTAAACAAAAAAATTTAATCCATTTTTCTTAGAAGAGTTTGTTATCCTCAAAAATTCTTTTATAATACTATAATGTGTCTAACATTAGCACACTTAAATAGCCAGAAACATTACACCATGAAAATAAGTTCAACCTGCTTATTTTAATGTTTCTATTTGTGTTTCTTATTACTGATTGATTAGCTATATTTTTTTTGTTTAAAATAATACTTCTTTCCGGTATATCTTTAAGATTTTTTAAATATTTTTTACCGAATATTTAACTTCTTTTTAACCTATATAATACACACAAATATATATATATATATATATATATATATTATATATATAATATATTATATATATATATATATATATACTGGGTGTTATGAAAATCGTTTAATATATTCATATTTACAAAATCGCTCGACTATGTTAATTAAAAAATCATTGCGCTAAGAGCTGAGAGAGAGCCTGAATTTTTAATTGGGATTAAAGGGAAATGAGACACCGCTGTTCGTGACAATCTAACCTTTAAATCTCTTTGACGACATGTTTTATTTACACAGTGAAAAGTATTACGAAAACAATGTTCTTTCGTGAAATATTGCAGATTGATTAAGCAGAAAGTGTTTAAAGTGTTTTATGGATGTTCGCAAAGTTTAATGGTTTTTTTTGACAGCTTAATTAAACAGAATTATTGTTGTGTGTTCATAACCTATAACTGATGTGTTTGATACATTCTTTACTAGAAAATTTGTTTTTACTGACGGAAAAGACCTTGCTTTACTTATTTTGAACTGTACATATAACGGGAAGTCAATTAATTGCCCTGGTAAAATAGATGTGGGCAATTAATATGTTATTTCTGTATGTAATTTTCCAAGCATTTGAGACTTCTCCGAGTTAGTGTTACGTGTTATTTATTAGTATTTTTATACAATTGTTACAAAAGATATACCAGTTTCAATATATTAAATGATTTTCATAACACTATATATATATATATATATATATATATATATATATAAAGGGTGATTCATTTAGAGGTACTTTTTGTGATGGGGATTTAATTGCAGATTGCGCATGCGTCATGTCAACTGAAGTGGCATTCCTGTTCAGTAGTGTTTGACAATTCATAATGGAAAGACTTAGCCCGGCACAGCGTCTACAAATTGTTCAACTTTATTACGAAAATGGGCGTTCTACGAGGAATGTATATCGGGCGCTTAGAGCAACTTATGGTCCACATAATCGGCCTACCGAACGCACAATTCGCTCTACCATCAATAAGTTTGAGACCCAATTTTCATTATTGGATAATGCTCGACCGAATAGACCACATCCAGCACGTAGTGAAGAAAATATAGGGACGGTAGCGGAGAGTAGTGTACGCGAAGACCGTGAAGTGTCGATTCGTCGCCGTTCTCAACAGCTTGGCCTGTCATATTCAACAACTTGGCGTATTTTACGTAAGGATCTTTCTTTAAAAGCATACAAAATTCAACTAGTGCAACAACTGAAGCCGACCGACCTTCTGAATCGTTTCCGTTTTAGTCGTTGGGCTCTTGACAAGCTTGCAGAAGATCCACTGTTTTCGAGAAAAATTTTGTTCACCGATGAGGCCCATTTTTGCTTAATGGGTTCGTGAATAAACAAAATGCCCGTATTTGGGGTGATGAACAACCTGAAGAGGTTCAAGAGCTGCCATTAAATCCAGAAAAAACAACAGTTTGGTGTGGTTTATGGGCCGGTGGAATAATCGTCCATATTTCTTCAAAACAGAGGCCGGCCGGAATGTTACTGTGAATGGTGACCGTTATCGCGCCATGATAACAGACTATTTGATGCCAGAAATTGAAGCCCGTGGTCTCGACGAAATTTGGTTCCAACAAGATGGCGCCACTTGCCATACAGCCCGTGAAACCATGGCTTTACTGCGAGAGCAATTCGGCGAACAGATCATTTCACGCTTTGGACCAGTGAATTGGCCGGCTAGATCATGTGACATCACACCTCTTGACTTTTTCCTTTGGGGCTATGTAAAGTCCAAAGTCTACATGGATAAGCCAGCTACACAATTGAGGCATTGGAGGCCCATATTACTCGAGTCATTGGCCAAATACTACTCGAAACACTCACACGCGTCATTGAAAATTGGAACTTCAGAATGGACGTTGTTAACCGTAGTCGCGGACAACATTTGAAAGAAATTATCTTTAAGAAATAATTGTAAAGAATGGTTCTTTTATATGATAATAAAGATTATAAAATAAAATTGTTTTTATTCATTTTTTTTTATTTAAAAAAAAAAAGTACCTCTAAATGAATCACCCTTTATATATATACATTGTAGAATCAATTACACATAAAGCCAAATGGTTTAGTCTTTAGAATCAATGTTTACAAATGATATGACATAATGAGAAAATTAATAGATAATTATATGTACAACCAAAAGTTCTGTCCAACATTAAATTAAAAAAAAAGTAATTTTAACGTTTCGAATCGTAAAAGCACTACACGAAAAGTTATAAAGCTACCTTATTGTGCCTGGAACATCTTTATAGCTCATTATACAGTAATTACTAAATTAACTGCACCCCATCAAAAAACAGTATTAATCAACTTTTCATGGGTTTATGTAACGTTTTATAGACCTAATAAGGTAATCTATATAAACCATAATTTATATAACCTGTCTTTAAAGAAGTTTATACAAAATTTTCGCAACTCGAACATTCTTTATGATAAATTACTTAGAAGATTAACATTTTCCTTACATGGTAGGTGACTGACTGGTTTGTATTTGGGAAAATTTCTTATAGAGGTAGTGTGAGTAGTATCAGACAGCAGCCTTAGTTATTAGACCCATACATTATACCATAAAACGTTTTATGTCTTGAAAAAGTGCTGTAAAGAATTGTTCTTCTAGTCAGTGGCATTTGTAATAAAAACCAAAAGCGTTAAATAATTAAGAATACCCGTCGTTTGGTGTACCCAACAATAAGCTATAGTTTTAAAGAAAATAAAAAGAAATCTCGTCATAAAAGTGCAGGCGTGTTAAAAAGTAATCGCACACGACGATCACACCATATATTATTTTTTTCTTATGTATTAGTCAATATTATCAAATTCTTGATACATAGCAAATAGGTAATGTACATACACAAATTCCCTGCCATCACAAGTTGTCCAGAAGTTCTAGCCTTAGACAACTTACCACAGAGGCTAGCGCATAAAAAACTGCAAGGACCAGAAATACATGTAAAGTCTGTCAAGTAAGAACGTGTCTGCGATAGTTCATTTTTGATGGATGCATTTCTAGCGATCCACTAAAAATCAGTAGAGGGAGCCTTTGTCTACGACATATTTTAGTAAAAGTATCAGTCGATTCCGAACTCTCGTCGAAATCACGTAAAATCCAAAATGAGTCACTTGTTTGTGCAGCCGCTAAATATTTTAAAAAGACGGTGTCGTTTGTGAAGAAGTGGGTAAATAAGGTTTGAAGTGTCCCATGAGACCATTTGACAACATCTTCGTGCTCATGATGTTAAGTTCCGTAGCACGTTGAAGAAACTTTTGCCGGGCGAAAATCACGTTGCGGAGCGGCTCACTTGGACCCACGATAAGATACTAGAGTGGTCTTCACAATCGGCAACCTTATTTAAAAGGTTTGGTTCCTTGTAAAGACAAAGCTCAGAGGGAAGACTCTGAGGACTTTAACTCAGTTGTCTCGCAAGATTCGAAAAATTTGTAGAGTATGCAGAAAATCTGGTCGACAGCATGCCTCGAAGATGTCAGGCCATTATTGATGCAGGAGGCGATTGGACAACTTACTAAGGTAACTGCGCCATCGTTAGCACACCAAAAAATACACTGATTGCAAAAAATGTCCTCGAAACACGTTTTTTTTTTTTACGAGATATTTCCATGTGCACCAAATCAATACTCGTACGTAGGCTAAAAAGTTTTTGGTCTGACACATAGATGTCGCCCTTTTCAAAAAATCCATATGATTTTTAGGAAGTACCAACCTTCAAACGACACGTGTCCAAATTTCATGACATTTCGATGATTAGTTTACAAGTTACAGTGGTTTTAGTGACACTACTTTTGCTATTTTCAAAACAATGAAAAACATCGAAATTCGTGTTTTTTGATGGGAAAAAATACCGTTCAAGCAAAGCAATGGTTTGATAAGTGTTACGGAGACTCCGCCCTTGGAAAATTAGTCATCATTTACTGGTAGGCTGAATTTAAAGGCGGTCGTATAGATACAAATGATGTTAAATGCTCTGAACGCCCAAATGAGGTGGTTACACCGAAAAACATCAAAAAAATCTACAAAATTGTTTTGGATGTCCGTAAAGTGAAATTGCGTGAGATAGCTGACACCCTACAAATATCAAAAGAACGAGTTGGTCATATTTTGCATGAACATTTGGGCATGAGAAAGCTCTGCTCGAAAAACAACAACGTATTGATGATTTTGAGTGCTGTTTGGACCTGTTTAAGCGCAATAAAAAGGATTCTTTCATGCGATATCTGACAATGGATGAAACATGGATCCACCACTGCACACCGGAATCAAATCGGCTGTTAGCTGAGTGGACGGCAGCCTGTGAAAGCCGCCCGAAGTGACTAAAGACACAACAATCGGCTGGGAAGGCTTTGGCCTCCGTATTTTGGGATGCGCATGGAATAATTTTCATCGACTATGCTGAGAAGGGAAAAACTATATAGCGAATATTAAAGAAAGTTATTGGTGTGTTTGAAGGTAGAAATCGCAAAGAAACGGCCCCAAATGAACAAGAAAAAAGTGCTCTTTCATCAAAACAATGCACCGTGTCACAAGTCAATGGTTACGATGGCAAAACTGCATGAATTAAAGTTCGAATTGCTTCCTCATCCACCGTTATTCTCCAGATTTGGCCTCCAGCGATTATTATCTATTCACAGATCTCAAAAAAAATTTTCGCGGGAAAGAGGCTTTTTTGGCTCCAATGAAGAAGTTATCGCCGAAACTCAGGCCTATTTTGAAGGCAAAGACAAATCCTTCTGCAAGGAAGGTATAGAAATGTTAGAAAAGCGTTGGACTGATTGTATCGCTCTTGAAGGAGACTATGTTGATGAATAAAGTCGAATTTTGCAAAAAAATGTGTTTTAAAAAAACTTTTCGGCCTACGTGTGAACTGCGATGAAGATGTCAAATATAAACATTTACACATGAGTAGCGTCCAAACCAATTATCAAACCCTTATAAACGAATTGTAAAAGTAAATATTTAAGAACCAACCTGAATTAAACTATTATCCTGTTGACACCGAACTGTCTGCACTATGAACCTTTTATTACCTATCAGTTTAGTTGGTAAGTTGATTAGATGCTGCAAATAGCCTCACTCTTTGTCATCCGATAATTTAGCTGACTAAGTAATTATGTTATTTTTATAACAAAAACTTTTGTCAATTAAAATTACTGTTATGGCTTTCGTGCAAATTTATCAATGATTTCCCCTATTATTTTATTAGTTTGAGAGAAATGCATAAAATTAGTTTACATTTTTTTGTATTGGAGCATTTAAACAATATAAAAAAACAGCTCTCACCGACAAGTACTCCTTATTAAAATAAAAATAAATGAACTTACCAATAATTACTAGAAAGTGTAAAAAAATGGAATCAAGTGAATATTATGAGGGTCATTTATTTCATCACAACAGAAAACTTAGTTTATGTTGCTATTTATTCGAAACAATCTATTTTCAAGTTTATAAATTTAACACGTAGACTGAAAAGTTTTTGGTCTGACACATAGATGTCGCCCTTTTCAAAAAATCAATATGATTGTTAGGAAGTACCAATCTTCAAACGATACATGTCAAAATTTCATGACATTTCGACGATTAGTTTACAAATTACAGTGGTTTTAGTGACGCTATTTTCGAAACCCTAGAAAAAATCCAATTTCGTGTGTTTTTTGATGGAAAAAAAATACCGTTCAAGCAAAGCAATTGCTCGGTAAATGTTAAGAGGACTCTGCTCCTGGAAAATCACTCATCATTTACTGATATGCTGAATTTCAACGCGGTCGTACAGACACAAATGATGCTGAACGCTCTTGACGCCCAAATGAGTTGGTTACACCGGAAAACATTAAAAATATCCACAAAGTTATTTTAGGATGACCGTAAAGTGAAATTGGGTGAGATAGCTGACACCCTAAAGATATCAAAAAAAGTCTGGTCATATTTTCGCATACACATTTGAGCATGAGAAAGCTCTGTTCGAATGGGTACCGCGTTTGCTCACAGTGGATCAAAAACAACAACGTGTTGATAATTGTGAGCGCTGTTTGGACCTCTTCAAGGTAAGGGTGTTTAAGGATTTTTTCATGTGATATGTTATGTGACAATGGAGGAAATATGACTCCACCACTACACACCGGAATCAAATGGGCAGTTAGCCGAGTGGACAGCAGCCTGTGGAAGCCGCCCGAAGCGACCAAAGACGCAACAGTCGGCTAGGAAGATTTTGGCCTCTGTATTGTGGGATGGGCATGGAATAATTCGAACAGAGTTTCTCATGCCCAAATGTTCATGCAAAATATGACCAACACATTTTTTTGGTATCATCTTTTCCCATCAAAAAACAGTGATTAATCAACACACGAAATTCGATTTTTTCCATTGTTTTGAAAATATCAAAAGTAGCGTCACTAAAACCACTGTAACTTGTAAACTAATCGTCGAAATGTCATGAAATTTTGACACGTATCATTTGAAGGTTGGTACTTCCTAAAAATCAATGGATGATTGAAAAGGGCGATATCTATGTGTCAGACTATATATCAAACTACTATCCACAGCAACCGCCTTTGTTTTTGGCGGTGGCTGACTAGTTATCGATACCGGTAGTATTGAAAATCCTCATAAAAAGCCCGGTCTTCTGATACTCAACTCGAAATGCATTAAAATGTAGTGTTGGACAAGAAGGCGCCCGACATTAACCATAACGAATTTCTCAGATAATAATATGGCCAGTGTACTGTACCTTTGCAGTATTATGACGGATCATTTATTAAAGTGCATTCAGTAGTTTAAGCTCTATAAAGCAATAAAACAGATACATTTACCGGTAAAAAAACAAATTGCAAGTTACTATCAGGCTAATTAATTGTGCCGCAATAACATCGGCTAATTGAATTCGTGTATCTAACCATGATTCTGTAAGTCGTAAAGGATCTATCCAATTATAATAAAAAGTAATAAAATACCTATTTCGATTGACACTAATTACTCGAAAGATCGATAAATATCAGTTATTGGGCTATTAAAATTGAACAATACCTTTCATAAACCGAAATTAAAACAAACATCACGTGATTAAAAAGCCGTTATAATACAATGGTATTAATTCAAAAATAAGTTTTATAACTCTCTTCTTGTAAAGCGGCCTACCTCTGGCTGCACTAGGTTGATGTGTAGGAAAATGAGACCTAATAGAGGTGTCTGTAATGCCGAAAAAAGCCATTTTCCATCCTCGTAGATTTTTGCGTCTACCCTAAATTCATTATAAAAATTTTTTTTCATGTTACAGTTTCAACCACTGGGATATTCCAGTCTACAATGCCTCATTGATGATAGGTTGGGTTCTTTGTAAACGGTAATTGGTAATATTTCTTTCTAATTTTCTCAGTATTAACGCCGGTGTATCCCAGGTATCTTTGCTATCTCCTACTTTGCATTTACAATCTACTGTAGGAGACCAATATTCAATCTCTAACTTTGCTGATGATAAAAAGCTTGTTTCTTCATTTACCTTACTCGCTCGAACATAAGTTGCTTGCCAGGCTTTAAACCGTAAGGGCGGTAAGGTTTTAAAATTACCAGTGGGATCTAAATCTTACCGGTAAAAACGGAAAAAATCAGTAAATTAATGACATATTGCAGGTAATTTTACCACTTTCTCTTATATCTATTTTTAAATAGTAATTTAAACATAACCCCAAGTATTCCGACAATGTGTCGCCATGTGAGATGAAGTTGTGTACATATTTCCATTTTATCAATTTTTTTTATGCAAAGTTACCTAAAAAAACTGATATGTATATCGACACACTGTTGCTGATTGTTGTTGATTAGATGCTGCAAATAGCATTAATCTTTCAACTTCAACCTTCAACGACAGTTTGTCGATA